>OX376660.1:20605000-20917657 GCA_947386135.1 Melanchra persicariae
GCTATTGTTTGCTCGGTATCGATTGGGCCGGGGAGCCCCGTGCCGGCCTCGAGCGGCTTCGGAAGTACATCCACCAGCTATTTCTGTTGTCTTCAACTCGGGTCGGATATACCACTTCGTCGAATTTTGTCGAAACATGTTCACTTTGGGATTCACACTAAAGACATTTTAAAGAAAAAGATTTGCATTGCCTTTCTGAAACGAGTTCATGAATATCTAAAACCATTGCTAAATCGTTTTCTAAACTTACTGTAAGCTGTGAGAACTGCCACAAACATCCAACCAACTAATAAAAACTCTTTCATAATCTTTCAGAATTAAGATTAAGCGATGTGTGATCAAACCAAATTAATGAATGTTTTTTTGAAATAAAAAGTTTTAAATTTTTTTTTTTTTTTTTTTAGTAGATTGTTGTTTAGCGCCAACTTTTCATAAGTAGCATGGTCATAAAGTAGTCAGAAATTGAGTACTTCATGAGCAGTTTTATGATCGCTCTCGAAACACACAAAACTACTTGTTTTTGAAGAAAAAACTCAAAAAAATCGCTGACATACATTATCTCAAAAAAATTCATTTGTTTATGGTTCCAAATACATTTTTTTTGTTGTGTGTGATGTGAATTTCATAATGGACAAAAATATCGAACAAAGAGTTTGTCTCAAATTTTGCATCGCAAATGGAATTTCGTGCTCGGAGTCGTTGAAAATGTTACAGAAGGCTTACGGTGAAACGACTTTATAAAAAACACGTGCTTAAGAGTGGTACAATGCGTTCAAAAGCGGTCGAGATGTGATGGCAGATGTGCCTCGCTCTGGTGGGCCATCAACGTCTTCAACTGAAGTTAACATCGCAAAAGTGAAGGAAATAGTGACTGAAAATCCTCATTCGAGTTTGAGAAAGATAGCTGCTGAACGTTCTGTGTCTCACGAGTCAATCCGTACCATTTTAAACAATCACTTGGGTATTAAGCATGTTGCAGCTGGACTAGTCCTAAAAGAACTGAATTTTCTCCAAACTCAACTCAAACTCAAAGCATTTGTTTCAAATAAACCATTTACAGGCACTTTTGAATTGTCAAGGTCAGTCAGTCAAAGAGGTGAAGCTATTTGCACGTTCCAAAGCGTAGATCTCTATGGAGAAGGTAGGGAAAGGAAAAGCAAAGGAAGAGATCTCTAGGCTAAACATAGTGATTCTGACATTGAAATAAGACCATATTATACTGTACCTATGTTTTACAAACAAATGAATTGAATTGAAATGAATGTGCAAGAAACTCCATGGACACTGTTTTAAATCGATCAATTGTTACAAAGTTGTGGTTACATTGTTTTTGTTGAAACTATTAATATTATATGAGAACGATGAAGAAAGACGTGCATGACAAAAGCGTCCGAAGCAAAACGGAACAATTTAAAGTTCTAACAATTAAAACAAACCGTGGCAGTTGAGAGATGACCAGTCCTAGCTGACGGAGCCAAACGATGAATGAAATACAAACATCACCATCAGAGAGACTTTTGAGTGAGCATGACACTCCCAACAGCCAGGGCACATTCAAGTCAAAGTAATACCCAATTAGAAGTCGGTTAAAAATGATAGTTTAACTTGAAGGTACACAGTACTCACACATGTGCCGTTAATGCATGAAACTATCCAATGCTAAATAGATTGAGTCAATGTAATGAAAAAAATAAAATAAAATTCTTACAATCTTCAGCGGGTCCAACAATATTTCCAAATGCTAACAGATTACTTTGTGCGCCCTAGTGGCTGTGGAGCAGGACCAGCATTGAGCCAAGCATTTTTTATCCTCAATGTAATCCCCCAACTTATAATATGCTTACCTGATAGTGTGCGTTTAATACAAGACTTAAATTACATTTCACTCAGTTCTTATATATGGGGAGGAACTTTATTATAACGCCATGAAAGACTTGAGCCAGTCGGAAACCTGGTTGAACTAATTGATCCCTATTTGTAGTAACATAATGACGTCAGTCGCCTCGCTTATTAAAAACATGTAGATTATTTCTTAATCGCGTATCACTCACTCAATGACACAACAGTCCTAACATTCATGAAACGCGATGTTACTGGTGACGAGACGTGGGTTTACGAGTTTGACATGCAAACCAGTCAACAAGCTTCGGCGTGGCGCCGTCCAACTGAACCGAAACCGAAAAGTTTATGAGACAAACGACGAAAAAAGCCAGAAATGTGAAAAAAAATTCTTGGATTACACGATAATGCGCATTCGCCATCATTGGGAATGAATTTTTGAGTAAAAACTCAACAAATCTGACGCTGATGACGCTAGGTGTTTTAATGTTGGCAATAAGTTAACTGTTTCAGTAACTTTTATAGAAGATTTATAGCATGGATTAGATGAAGTACATTATAAACAACTAAGCTGTGATTTTAGTAAACCATCGGATGTCCGCGATCTCTCAAACAACGTTGTAGCAAGTGGAAGGAGCAGCGCAGCTAACTAGTCACGAAATAGAAGCAAACCGTTTAAGAGCAACTCACTGGCGCCAGTACTGGCTCACTGGCCACCACTAACTAGTATGTTAAACTAGTGGCAGCTCCTCCCCGGCGGGCACTCGCCTCGACACTCGTTTATATTGTTAAGCATTGCCAATATTATTATTTTATTATAAAATCTAAGAATATGATTGCTTTATTTTGAGCAAAATAAATTAAACTAAAATAGGGTTATACTGGGTAATTTTTTTTCCAGTGCGCAAACTTTAAGAACCACTTCTGCCCATGTAAATGAACAACTTGCCCCAAAAAAGCCATAGTCAATTCCTAAAAAAAAATTTGTACTTCCCATACAAAATTGTCATCAACTCCACCACCCCACATACCACCAACCACAATTTGTATGGGAGACTCAATTTTTTTTTAGGAATTGACTATGGCTTTCTTGGGGAAAGTTGTTCATTTACATGGGCAGAAGTGGAATCACGATGCGCTTGATAGTGGCATTCATGACGTATTCATGGGCGGCGGTCGGTCGGGGGAGGGTGACTCTGCGGGATAAGGCACCCGGGCCCCGGGCCCGGTAGTTGTGCAGCGATGCCGATGCTGCACAACATAATATATAGTGGATACCGTAAGATTCGGGTGCGGGCTCCTCGCTTCCGCACGTGGGACGCTCTTCAACCTGGCGAAGCACAAGCTTGAATGGACGCATACTTCTCTTTGGAAGTAATAAATACTCTTGAAAAGTCAAATTTACCTCTGTTCGTCACCTCGATGTGAATTAGGGCGCAACGAGGTCGACGTTCGATGATTGAATATTGCTCGCAGAGTGACAAATTGCCCGTCGCAGCCATCTCTACTTACACGGCTCAAATAACTTTTACGTGTAACTCGAGCGCAATATACCTGCTCACATCATTATGTGTACACGCTTCACGTACTCCTAAATATTGTACAAGTTTCTATTAAGTTTAATTTCCGATACGAAAATTAACATTCTTCCTACGCCGTAGCAAACATGTCTACGGCGTAGCACGCGTGTCTACGGCGTAGCAAGCGTGTCTACGGCGTAGCAAGCTCGCAAGCGTGTGTACGCCGTAGTTCATACGCGTTATACGTACGATTTAGCGGCGGCGTCAGAAGTAGAACGCTAATTTGTTTGATTCTCATGAAGGCTCGGTCTGCGCCACTCAACTGAAAACGCCTCAATTAACTCAACTTTAGTCAACTGTTAGCTCATCCCTTACTGACTGTGCGATTATGCGACTGTGCGACTGTGCGACTGTGCGACTGCAGGACGCAATGATTGCGTTAGGGCTAGCTGCACAATTAGATTCGATTTACTTGCGGACATTTGCGTTTACTCCCAATTAGCAGATTTTTTTATATATCTATACTAATATTGTAAAGCAGAAGAGTTTGTTGGTTTGGTTGAACGCGCTCGCTCTCACTCTCAGGAACTATAGCGTAGGTATATTATCTAGGAAGGCGATAGCGTATATACCATCACGCTACGACCAATATGAGCGGAGCATTACTGAAAAATGTGACGCAGACGAAGTGCGCGGGTCAGCGAGTCGAGTGTAATGTTGTTGTTGGCTTGTTGAAATATTATTGTCGTTCATATTTATTTGTGTTGGCGGACAGTTCCCGCGACAACTAAGTTAGTTGTGCGTTTAAAAAAGCGTCCCAGTAAGAGGCGAGGCGGACGAGAGGCACACGCGCACAGTGCGGCGCTAAGAGAGTTACCAATATAACGTTTAGTGAGGCAGGCGGCTGTGTGAGACTGCGACTAGTCGCTTGTCACCGCAGCACTGGAGTTTGACTTGAAGCCGCTTGAAGTTGCGCGGCTGGATACTTCCACGTTCTTAGTTTAGACATGAATGCGAGTTGCTGTTGTATTTCTGTACCTTTTGTTCAGCTATCTAATCAGTTGGTGAGGTACAACCATCGCTACAGCTGTGTGCTGGAACTAGTTTACTGATTGATATTACACATAGTCGCCATTAAACATGTTGTGATATTTTGCCTGTATCTATGTGTGTGTGCCGTCTGTCACCGAAACTCATCGGAGCGCTCATTAGCATACGTTTGTCATCACTTGATGAGTACTCCTACCCCGCGGGGGCTCGGCAGGGCGTGGGGCGCAGGGGGAGCCCTGCGCCCCACGCCCTGCCGAGCCCCCGCCCGCACATTATACGCAGACTTCATAATCTTTTGCTGAGATACTAATTAGCGGCGCGGGCTCAAGTGTCGCCGCGCGCCGCGTTGTGCTCAGTACCGCTGTACGCTGGAGGACGCGTTGAGCCTCCGCTTAGTTGCTCGCAGACTTTGTATTCATTGTGCATAAACTTAATAACAATAAATTATTAGTACTTCTGTTTGGTGCGCTGTAAACATGGCGCGTTGTTCCTTGTGAACTGCCCCCGGAGCCCGGACGATACAGGCAGAGCGTGAGCGAACACTTGCGTCCCCCTCTCCTTCCGCCTCGCCTCGCGCCGCCCGGAATTAATGAAATCCTTAATTTTAGATAGTAAAGGCACCTAAATAAATACACGTAAATTGCTCCGGAATTAGTACACGCATAACTTCGTGATCCGGTGAAATACCTGGCGCCTGTAAATATTTGTCCACCGACCGCGCGTAGTTAGCAGAACCCTTTGTAGCGAGCGTTGCGTCACCGACGTGCCAGCGAACGGCGAGTGCGCGCCACTTGTGCCCTTACCACTACATATTAGGGGTGATATTAGCATACAATTGAGTCCAGATGAACTGACGTTAATTAATGTAACCGAGTAGGTGTGTTTAACAAAAGCAAAGACACGTTTGTGGCGCTTTGTTGTGGCGCCGCCGGGAAACAATGTGCGCTCGGCGTAGGTCGCAAGCACGTGCAGCGTGTGGTGCCCACAGATGTGATACATAGACCTTCTATGATGAAGTACATACATGGTAAGTCAGTTGGCCAGCTGAAGACATCACCGAGCCTTGTTGTCCCGTTGTTTTAATAAAACTGTAGAAAGTCAAAAGCATTTTGTTTATCTGCCGAGATCGATGTAATGAGAAATTCTTCCATTGTGTCGGCGCTCGGCGCTGCTCACTGGCCGTCGTTTGACGTCGAAGGACGAACTGCGAGCGGTGCCGGCGAAAGCCGCTAACTCATGAGTAATATCGCCTCCAGTCGCGGCTCTGATGTCATCTTATTTAGGCCAGCGCTGAACCTGAAATACCTATTAATTATAACGAGGGCGAGTTGTAAGTGTTCAGAGCTGCGACCGACGTGAGGCTGCACTCAAGGGTATTACGTCCACTTTTATCTTCGCTCAGCACGTGATTACGAGAGATGAGGTCGGATCATAAACTAAGAGTATGAGGTCAGCGTGCACGTGTCACGTGACACACGACGCTGAATAGTTATCGGCTGTATTAACTTGACGACGGCGACGTTTTATGTGACGCCAATCAAGTTTGTGGCGACGTCCGTAGAGAGGGGGGGGGGGGGGGGGCTTGACAAACGTACGATGACGCAAGTTGGTGACGTTATACAAGTACGTGTAAATACGTTTTTGTTAGCAAATAATGTGGAATGCATGACAAACAGGAGCCGACCCGCGTCACCAACATATAGCGTGTTGTATCGCGGCGCCGGCGTTCCGGGAAGGTTTGATCGACACGCGAGCAACTCTTGATTACCTGTCAACAGCGAGGGGAGGATCGCGTCCTCACACCGTTGTGTAGTTAGCCATGCGAGAACTTGTGGGACTCGAACAAAGGAGTCGCTGGTCAATGATACCATTCTATTTTAGAATATGTCCCTCTAAGCAATTAGGCCCGCTTGGACGAAGAGATATATCTTTCAACTCTGAGTTAGTTGCTAACACGAGATTAACACAAATATTAGGTTGGAGAAAAAGTCTTTTCGCATTATAGTATGTATAAACTTGTACTAAAATCTCTTTGGCTATACTATTTGTATCTGGCTGGTTTTGGTATCATTGAAAGTTTAAATTTAAAAGAACATAATTCCAAATTCAAATTACAAATGTGTGATTTTCATTTGTTTTTCGTACTGTCAAGATGAGTGAATCTAATGAAGAAATTCGATACATTTTAAAATTTTACAAAAAAGGTAAAAATACAACGCAAGCCGCGAAAAAAATTTGCGATGTTTATGGACCCAGTGTAGTGTCTGTGAGAGTAGCACCAATTTGGTTTAAGCGTTTTCAATCCGGAAATTTTGATGTCAAAGATGCACGTCGCTCTGGACGCCCTATTACGGATAAAATGGATGCTATTTTTAAAAAAGTGGAGCAAAATCGGCATATCAGTAGTTACGTCGTAGCTGAAGAACTGGGAATTGACCACAAAACAGTTTTGGCGCATTTGAAAAAAACTGGGTACACAAAAAAACGATATTTGGGTACCTCACGAGCTCACTGAAAGAAACCTAATGAACCGTGTACTCATTTGTGATTCTTTATTACGATATAATGAAACCGAACCATTTTTGAAGAAGCTGATAACTGGTGATGAAAAGTGGATCACGTACGACAAGAACGTGCGAAAACGGTCGTGGTCAAAGGCCGGTCAGGCTTCACAGACTGTGGTGAAACCCGGGTTAACTCGCAACAAGGTGGTGCTGTGTGTGTGGATTGGAAGGGATATATTCATTATGAGCTTAACCAGGCAGGACCATCGATTCTGAACTCTACTGCGAACAACTGATGAGATTAAAGCAAGAAGTTGAGAGAAAGCGGCCGGAATTAATCAACAGAAGGGGTGTGGTTTTTCATCATGATAACACTAGACCTCACACATCTTTAGACACTCAGCAAAAATTAAGAGAGTTTGGCTGGGTGGATCCGCCGTATAGTCCTGACCTCGCTCCTTCAGATTTCCACCTGTTTCGGTCTCTTCAGAATTCTTTAGGCAGTGTCAGGTTAACATCACGAGAGGACTGCCAAAACCACTTGTCGCGGTATTTTGATCAGAAGTCCCAAAATTTTATATGCAATGGGATCATGCCTACCTACAAGATGGCAAAAGTTATCGAACAAAATGGTACCTACACACTTTAGTTAAATGTAAATAAACTACCTATATTAAAAAATGTTTTGAATTTTCTTAAAAAATGCGAAGAAACTTTTCCCCCGAGCTATTAGTTCATACGTCCAGTACGTATGAACTAATAGCTCGGGGGAAAAGTTTCAGCCCGGGCCGGCCTCACTCGAAGCTACGGGTAAAACGTCTTTGGTTTGAGCAAGTGAGCCGTACAAGAATATTCGATAACTTCTCAAACTGGAGACATAATATAGCAGAAAATTAGAAGATGCAAATTGTCGTCAGTAAATGAACTAACAAACAATAAAATGGTATGAAGTGTCTGCGATATATATTCATTAAGGATGCATTTGGGTGCGCACGATACGGCGTAGTTACAGATACGAGGACAACTGACTTGCCCCACACGTGTGCGTATTGTGCGTCATATGTTAGATGGTGTTGAGCGGGGGTGCGGAGAGCGGCGCGCGGGAGGGCGGGCAGCTTCCGGTAGCTTCCGGCAGGTGCGAGCAAGGAGCGGACAATCATACACAATGTAGCTCACTCAGAGTTGGAGTTCGTAAACACATGCCTACTACACTTACCTACATGTTCCGCCTGTAACCAGGTAACCATTGCATTAAGTCGACCGTAATTATTCCTATAGCAACTTGATAATATAAAGCTTGATCTTTAGTAAATACTGCAATTGTGTCAGTGCACTACATTGTCTGCTTCAGGCGAGTATTTAGGTGAGCGGCGTGCGGCTGACCGCTCCGAACCCCCCGCGCCCCGCCGCGCCCCGCCCCGCTCTCTGCCGAACCGTCTTCATTACGTTCGTATATCAGGAGTACTTGCCAGCCGCGCGCCAGCCGCGCGCCAGCCAGGGCTCACACTGCTCACTAGCTGATAGTTTTCAGTCTAAACTAGTGGTTCACACTGCAGGTCGCAGAAGCGGCTACCTGTGCGAATATATAATTTACTGGTTTGTTTGGCAGCGGGCAGTTACATGCTTACTGTCTGGACAGCGATGAGACGTACAGGTTGATAACAACTAAGACATCCGGTGCGATGAGAATATAGTGCTCATGATTTCATATCAAATCTGAATAGTTTCCTTTCAATGACTCAAGTTTTACGTGATCTTTTCGGATGCTCTAATGCCAACTCTCAAGTAGTCAGGTTAAAAGCGCAGTGAGTTTGGCGCGGCTCCAAGGCAGCGGCGGCGGCGCGCGCGACCATGCAACCACGCGACCACTCGACCACGCGACCATGCGACCATTCGACCACGAGACCACGCGACCATGCGACCACTCGACCACGCGACCTCACGCCGACGCGCACAATGAAGAAGTTGTCTCCCGAGCAATTTCCGTATGCCAGCGAACTGAATGGAAAGCCCCTAAGTAAATTGTATGCTTATGTCTATTATTCATTTATGAAAAGGATGTTACAATAGCATAATGTAGGTGCGTTCTCACCAATCTTCCAGCACTTGCATCGCCACAACGCGCCGCGCGCCGCGTGTCTGCGCTCATCGACTGCACACTAAGAAGTGCGCCAACTCGCGATTACTTCTCAAACTTTAGCTTGCTCGGGCTTTAATGAAAGCTCTGGTTCTGTCCCCATGTGACCTGCGCCTCATTACTGCCGCGCACGAACTGAGACTACGAGCGAAGGATCGAAGGTTCTTGTTGTTGCGAGGTAGACACGTTGGTTTATTGTGGCGCATTGATGCCGCTGCAAGTCAACGTCGATAGATAGTTTCTACTACACCAATCAATCTAAAACGGATGATGGTGAAACGAATGAGTCGAAGTCGATCGATAGTTTTTACTTCCCACGGGAAGTGATGGGATGGCGCTATTCTTTTACGTCCGACACCAGACGGATCGGGAAGTATACCTTTTCACGTATAAAAATATTTTTTCAAATCCATAGTCCATAAATGACGGAGATACGAGTATGAGGTAACATAAAAAACAAGAAAAACAACCAAATTATGAACCTCCACATTTTTTGAAGTCAGTTAAAAATTGGTTAATACCTAGTTGCTCACTCATAGATTACAGGAAAGCCTATATTTATTACTAGCTTCTACCAGCTGCGGCTTCGCCCGCGTTAATATCGGAAATAGTAAGGTTTCCTGATTTGCATTGTACATTTTTTTATTCAGGAAACACCCACCCTACACCTACCCAACACCTACCCAACACCTACCCTACACCTACCTTACACCTACCCTACACCTACCTTACACCTACCCTACACCTACCCTAAACCTACCTTACACCTACCTTACATCTACCTTACACCTACCCTACACCTACCTTACACCTACCTTACACCTACCCTATACCTACCTTACACCTACCCTACACCTACCCTTCACCTACCCTACATAATTATACCAGCCCAAAATACTATGACGTGTTTCTGGTCTCCTGGTACTTGACGTTTCTGGTCTCCTGGTACTTGTGAATCTGAAGTACTAAGGCAGCAGCGGCTCTGAGTTTCCACTTCCTCCTCAGTCTTCATTAATCCATGCCACTTACCGGGATAAAAAGTAGCCTATTTTTTATTCCAGGTTATGAACTACATGTGTGCCAAATTTCATCCAAATCCCTTCAGCCGTTTTTGCCTGATTGTTACACAAACATACAAACATACAAACATACAAACATACAAACATACAAACATACAAACATACAAACATACAAACATACAAACATACAAACATACAAACATACAAACATACAAACATACAAACATACAAACATACAAACATACAAACATACAAACATACAAACATACAAACATACAAACATACAAACATACAAACATACAAACATACAAACATACAAACATTCACCTTTATAATATTAGTAGGATTATAATATTAGTAGGATGATATAACGTTCGGAACTCTTGATAACTCGTTTCGTGTCAGTCCGACTCGCACTGGGCCGGTTTTTAACCGACTTCCAAAAAAAGGAGGTCATCAATTTGATCCGTATGTACATACATACGGATCAAATGATACAATGTTTATCAAATTGATAAACTGTACTCGTACATTATCAGAATTGCACAGTTTATATGTATGTTACTCTATACAAGTTTCTAAACAAGTGTGCCTAAGTATATGTATGTTTGTCCACGCATATCTCTAAACTATAAGTAGGATTGCTTTAAATATTTTAGTTGGACTAAGTATAGTGTAACTTAGGAAACATTGCAAGTTTCATGAAATAGTAAAATAGTTGTTGAGATGGAGAGTTAAGTGTGTGTCAGTCAGTAGGACGTATCGCCTGTTCAGTCGTGGGCTTCACAGCGTTATTCTAAAACATGTTATTATCATTATTAGTTAAGTATGTTTTCTATCGGTAGGTATACCCCGCCGACTGGGGTGAGGCTGGCACCGACTTATTTTTTTGAAAACTTTTTTTTCTTTTTTTTAAATTAAATATCTAAATTACAGTTTTAAAGTCGGTTAATATTTTTTAATTACTTATTTTTTAAATATTGTAGTGTATTTTTCCTCCATTTATTTATTTGTAGGCTTACCGATGTGCCTCGTGTGCAGGACTGTAATCATATCACATTGCATCTGACTGAACATTCTGCCTGCGTCTGTGTGGTGGGGTCCCGGGCCCCGAGCCCCGGGCCCCGCCACCGTGCGGGAGACACACGAGCTCCGCGACTAACGACACTATTTATTAGCATTATGTAAATCATGCATGTTCTCCTCCCTTACACTCGTAACAGTCGTAACTCGCTCTGTTGTGCGTCTCAGACAATTTACTGCGTTAATGTACTGTTAACACGAGCGGTAACTTGTAACACAACACAAACTCATTATTTCGAGCTCGTTCCAAACAAGCAGTTTATATGAAACAATGTTTAAGTTACACTCCATGTTTTTGTTTTAGTCCTAGATCAACAGTCGCGCAGTTAATTACCTTCACGCACTGATCGACCATATTACATACGTGTAGGAAGTTTGGCTTGATATCTGGGAGTAAAACTGAACACCCTGGCATTATATTAATATTTAAGGATCTTAAAGAAGTAACTCTGCAGAAAACACCTACAACCAAGTAACGCAAATAAAATAACTCACGCGCCATTAACACTGAAACCGTATCGTCCGTATCACATTGTGTCGCATCCACCGGCACTCGCCTGCGACCGGGCCGAACTGTGCCCCGTGCACGCGCCGCAATGTACTCGCAACTGCACGCGTTTGTAACCCGCGGCTAGTGGACAAAGTTGGGCAAATAAAAGTAACGTGTTGGGACCGGGAGCATCGCGCACCTCTGCACTTTGTACCCGCACTGATGCGAGAGGATTCTTAACTCTGTACGACATTATTGACTTGTTACCTTACCGTGATTTGATTGTTCATACATTCTGTTTTCACGGCTGATCCTAATTGAGCCCACAACTGTGTGCTACAGTCTGCTGTTCATTGAGCCCACACAACTGTGTGCTACAGTTTGCTGTTCATTGAGCCCACACAACTGTGTGCTACAGTCTGCTGTTCATTGATCCCACACAACTGTGTGCTACAGTCTGCTTTTCATTGAGCCCACACAACTGTGTGCTACAGTCTGCTGTTTATTGAGCCCACACAACCGTGTGCTATAATCTACTGTTCATTGAGCCCACACAACTGTGTGCTACAGTCTGCTATTCATTGAGCCCAAACAACTGTGTGCTACAGTCTGCTGTTCATTGAGCCCACACAACCGTGTGCTACAGTCTGCTGTTCATTGAGTCCACACAACTGTGTGCTACATTCTGCTGTTCATTGAGCCCACACAACTGTGTGCTACAGTCTGCTGTTCATTGAGCCCACACAACTGTGTGCTACAGTCTGTTGTTCACTGAGCCCACAGAACTGTGTGCTACAGTCTGCTTTTCATTGAGCCCACACAACTGTGTGCTACAGTCTGTTGTTCTGCGACTACCTCGGCCTCGCCTGCGCTGCGGTCACCCACACCCGCGATCCTCTCGTGACGTTTGTCTGCCTTCCTGTCTCATTAATAATGTTTACGGAATAGTATCCAAACTTCACGGAACTTGCGATTGATTATTCACGTAAGTTAGACATAAATTAATAGTTTATTATGATATCAAACAAGCGGCTGAGTCAATAACCCGCCCCCGCACTCCCGGAGCCGCTTGACCCGCTTTGTGCGAGAAACAATAGATAACGCTTATCTTAATTAAATCTATAACTGCTATCGACAACCGACAAGAAAAGATTAATCGTCCCCTTTGCACAGACAGAGCTCAGTTACAGTGAGTGCTTGCTCTGCGCACATACCTGCTGCGGGGAGAGCCCGTCGTGTACAGCAGTAAGCCGCACTAAGTGGAGCCCCTGGTTACAGTCAGTCCGAGTGTATCACAATGCGATAGCGGTTATTAACAGTGAAGTTTGATCCCGGCTGTGACGTCACTGCCGGATGTTAGCGAATCAAAGCACGATTGGTTCACTTCCTGTCTCCTTAACAATACACTTTTACAATAGTTAACGCAGAAAATAGTGTCGCATTAAGCATATTTTTTCTATTCTAAATATAGTTGTTAGTTAATGTTGTGTGTCGGTGCCGGCCGACCGCACCGGGTCCAACGGGCCGGACGGGTTGGACGGGCCGGACGGGTTGGACGGGCCGGACGGGCCGCAGTTAGGGGCGCTACCCGGAGCTCGCGCCAGACTTACCGCTCTGTTTCCCACCATAAACAAAACAAAGTAATAGGTCATCGAGTGAGCTGGACCGAGGACCGTCGGACCGCGAGAGTATAGGTGGGAATACATCGACCTACCTACAAAATTACTTAAATTTAAAATGTCATCTTGAGTTTTTACAATAAAATTTGGCTACGTTATAAAAATAATATCTTCAAAATAGCTGTAATTTGCAATGGTATCTGTTATGTTTAATTCATAATTACGTATATAACTAGCTGTCCCCCGCGGCTTTGCTCCCGTTTTTGGTTGTTTCTTCGTAATTTAACACCAACTTCCGAAATTAAAATTATTTTGTACTTTGTAGTGTTTTTTTAAATTAATTTATGCGCGCAAATATTTCACTCGGTTATACGGATCTCTAAAATTATTTTCTGTAGGTAGTAAAATATTCAGAACGCAATACAAATATAAACCTTGCACAGAATGTGATCTATTTCAGTTCATAACTCATACTTTTCGGGTATACAGGAAAATCCGTTCTTAATATAATTTGTGACCTTGTTTTACAATGTGAAATGAAATACGAAATGTTCCAAATGAATGTAATAACCAGAGCTGATAGAGCTACGCTGACGTCACGCCGGTGGTGCGCTCCTCAGCCGCGCCGCGACGGAGGAGAGTGACTACCTCTCCGAACAATACACCTCACTAGCGCATGCAAACGCATGACAAGCAAGAACTGGAAAACTATCATTAACGTGACAGTGGTCTGTGTGATAGCACCTAGCTCTCCTGGCGGTGACAAGCCGTGGCTCTACGAGTGTGAGTGTTATATGATCATCGCGTAGTAAGAAGGCAGGTGTGCCGTCTGTGCATCCTTGTCAATGCGAAGCAAAAGCAAATGAAGTGTGCGGCGGCGGCGGTGCGGGCGCGGGCGGGGCGCGGGCGGGGCGCGGTCGGGGTGATAGCGCACGAGCGCTATGAGCCCGCATACATTTCCTAATAGATGGAAACATTCGACGCACGTGTGTTCAACGTTCTCGAGACATGTGCTATTAATGAGCCCCTCACCACTTCAACTACAGGCAACGAACGAAACTATCTTAATTATAAGCATTCGAGTTGTAAAAACGTGTATCGTGTCGTTAAACTCACTCCACGTGTAGATAAACAACTGGAGTCGGCACAAACACTCGTAAATAATATGCTCCTTAACCGGGAACTAATCTGAGCTCTTAACACAGCGAGCGGCCGCCGCGGGCTAGTTCTCTCGCAGCTTTTTGTTTCTCTTATCAGCTCAGTAAATTACGTCGCTGGAACATTTACCTGCGTTTAGCGTCGCGCTACAGTTCAGGCGCTGGAAACGGTAATCCTATTGTATTTACCACGCTTTTTGTGGCTGATGCTGCAAATAAATAGTGTCAGCTCTGAGTGAGCACCAAGGCGACTCGCGGCGTTTAAATGAAGTAAACACGAGGGTCGTCTCTCTGGCCCGCGTCTCGCCTCACGCCTCGCCGCCTCGCCTCGCTCCGCCTCGCCTCGCTCCGCCTCGACCGGCATGAGTCGTGTCTGTCAACGTTGTCTTCTTGTTAGCGCGCAGAGATGAGTGATGACTTGTTCTATCACGTTTTTCATAAACAATATGTTCTTGCCATCTTAGAATTAAAATGTCAAAGTTCGTTGCTTGGCTTTATGCAGGCCAAGAATAACGTTTAATAAAAGTGTTCTGAAAACTCGGAGAACAGAAATACATTTCGCGCATATTGTGAGGAGCCAACAAAGGAAATGCAGCATTAGCATTTGTTATCTGGAGATAAACGCGCTTTGAGCAGACATAGCAATTAACATTCAAGTTGAACATCTGAAAGGCAAAACAGCAACACGCGCGAGTGACTCCCGCGCGCCCGCGCCCGGGCCGAGGTCCTGCAGTGCTGCACACCGTTCGTGTTGCGATGTACCCACTGCACCTGGCGCACTTATTCACTGCTGCTGGTCATCTCCAGGTCACATCGAGTTCAGTGTATCAACAGAAACTAATTGAGGGCTTTCAATGCTACCTGCGTACTTGTGTAGTTACTGTGTAGTAATGGGAACGACTATTCTTCAGTGGTAGTCAATTAAAGCAGATTATCTTCAGGTAAGAGTTGATTATTTATCAATGAGATCAGATAGTCCGCGCAAACATTAGCTCGGCCTAGCGGCTACATTATGCAGATATACACCGCGACTGCTCGCACCTCGTTCACTCGACCGAAACGCGTTTATTCATTGAACATTAAAACAGTTCACTTGCTACACTCGCTAAACTAAGGGAATTTAATTTATTCAAATGTTCGCTATTCATTTGCTATTCATTCAGCTAATTAACCGATACAAATTAGTATTCATTTCACGCGCGATGTTTAAGCTTTCTCTTATTACAAAATATACGTAATGTAGGACAGCGTACATGTGACGTCACTAATACACGTAACGTAGGACGGTGCAGTACCTGTGACGTCACTAATACACGTAACGTAGAACAGCGTACACGTGACGTCACTAATACACGTAACGTAGGACAGCGTACACGTGACGGCACTAATACACGTAACGGCACTAATACACGTAACGTAGGACGGTGCAGTACCTGTGACGTCACTAATAAAATCTAACTTTACATTACAACTTGTGCCTTTTTTTTTTTTTTTTTTTTTTTTTTCGAGGATGGGAAATCATCAAATGACCCCTCCCGCTCTGGGTGGAGCGGCAGGGAGTGTCAGACTTTTACTGACTAAAACCCACCCTTTAGTCCTCCTAGTGCCTTTCTTCCCAGGGCCGCGGTAACTCTTTCGAACAAATCCGCAACCCTGGTAGGCTCTGGCCCTAACGGGTCCCGACCCATGCTGACGTCCGCTGGCTCGGCGCGCGTATAACACAGCGTGCCGTCAACCCGGGCCTGTTCTGATCGGACGGCGAGCTACCCATTGCTCGCCGTCCACAGGCATCAGTCACTGCGCCATGCTCAGGAGCATCAGTTCCTGGGCGGCGCAGTGGCTGACGTTCAACAGGAGGGGGTGAAATGGGGCCATTACTGGCACTCCATTTCGGCCCCCTCCGGAGCCCATTGTAGGGGCTCTACTGCGGCTGCTGCAGTAGCAGCAGCCGCAGTGGAACCGGCAATGGCGGCAGAAGAAGCGGCGGCAGCGGCGGCGGTCGCGGCAGAGACGGCGGTGGCGGAGGGCTTCCTCCTGTTTCCGGCTTTGGTGGGTGGGGCGCAGGCCCTACCCCCAGCCCAGTGGTCGGCCGGCTTGCCAGCTGCCGCACAGACTACGCAGTGCGGCGCGGCGACGCAAGAGCCGGCCCTGTGACCGGGCTGACCGCAGCGGAAACAAAGACCGCTGCGGTCCACCTCCGAGGTGCATTGTGCTCCCACATGGTGGCCCACTTGGCACCGGAAGCACCTCAGAGGTCGGGGTTCCAGCAGTTTGACCTGCGCGGAAACCCAACCCACCAAAAACCTTCGGCCCTCCGTGATGGTTTTGGCCGCCGACACGGGGCAGCTCACCACAATGGTGCGCGTGCCCGTGTTGTCAGGACGTAGGGTGCCCGCCTTCACCTCCTCTGCTGAGCACCCCCCCGTCCTAACGACGGCGGCCACCACCTCCGCCTCCGTGACGGAGTCGTCCAGGCCCAAGATGCGCATGTCGATGCGCTTGGTGGGCCTGGACACTCGGGCATCGTCCGCGCTTAGGGACGCCCTGAGCCTTTCGGCTAGAGCGTCCGCGGTTGGGCCGCTGGCTGCCCCGGGGATCTCCAGCATCCGGGCCCCAGTCATGGTGACCCGGAGCCGAAGGCCCCCCACGATGCCCAGCTCACCAAGGTTCACTGCCTCCTTCGCCTTGGTGAGCACGTCCGCGTACGTCACGGCCCTCTTCGCCGCGTCCGGCTGCAGTGTGAGTACTACAGCCGCGGTTTTCGGGGGGCGGAGCGCAGCCACGACGCTTCGCGCCTTCTGCCGCCGCTTCCTCTCTCGCCTCTTGGCCGCCCTGGCTGCCTCGCCCGCCTTCTTCTTCTCCCCGGCCACTTGCCATTCGGCTTGAGCCGGGGGGGGATCTGAAGGCGAGGAAGCCGGGGGGAGCTGCTGCACAGACGGCGCAGGAGCCTTCGCCGTCCGCGCAGCAACCCCACCCCTCCTCTTCCGTCCCGGGGCCGGGTCCGGTATTCCCGGCACCGGCTTCGCGGGTGCCGACCCGGACCCTTTGTCCTGGCCGGACGACCCCGGTGTGGCAGCCGCGGCGGTCGCATAAGACGCCGCCTTTTTCCGGCCTGGGGGGGCCTTCCCACTCGCCGCACTCGCTAGCGGGGGGCGCAGGACGATGCCCTCCAGGACGGAGAACCTCGCCTGGAAGGCAGCCATCTCTTGCCGCGCCAGGTCCAGCACCTGGCTCTCCTGCGGCACGGGACGGCTGCCCTCTCTGCGCCCCCTTTGAGGCGACCCCTGTGGGCCGGCTCCCCGGAGCCTGGCCAGGTCTGCGCGGAGCCCCTCGTTCTCCTTCTGGAGACGCTCCTTGGCGGCAGCCAAGCGGGCGACCACCGCCCGCAGCTTGGACATCTCGTCCCGCGGAGGCCCCCCTGGGTTAGCCTCCGCTGCCGCCAGAATGGAGGCCATCGCCTCGCTTATGGCCTTGTTCGTTGAGGAAAGCTTCCTCTTCAAGGCCACATCGCGAAGCGCGGCCTCCACCACCTCCGCAAACCCGGCCCTCCGGTCATCCGGCTCACCGCCGGAGGACTCCGAACCAGAAGCCCCGCGACCATCCTCTCCGGGGGGTCGTCCGTCAGCGACGAGTTCCACGGCTCGCTGACCAGCCACCTTGGAGGCGGGCAATCTCCCCTTGCCTCCCTCTCGGCCCTTGCCCCGCCTACTGGTGGGGATTTTCCGAGCCGAGGCCACCTCCTCGCTGCAGGACGACCCCCGGTCGTCTTCCGGTCTGGGTCGCTTGCGGAAGGATCTGGGGTCCGCCGCAGCGACCCCCGCCTCCTCGGGTCCAGAGCTCGCCGAGCTCACGGTCACCAGGTCGTCGGAGTCCAACTCGGACTCCGACTCTGCACCCGCGCGACGCTCAGGCGAGCCCTTCTCCCAATATAGCGCTCTTCTACCCGCGCTCCGCCCGGCCGACACTTTGTCGGGCGAGCTAAAATCGAAACCGATCAATTCCGCGAAGGATGTTCCGGATCGGGGGCCTCCTCGGCCCTTGTTGCCATCGGCAATCGGATGGTGGACAGCCCTGTTGCCCCCTCCAGAATACGAGGGGCTTGACGCACGAGGCGTGGCGGATTCCCGAACTGCTGTGCAGTCCGGACCGCCCTGGGGTATAATCTCTATTTCAGGCCTGTCCATTGTTTCCTTTTTGAGGGTGCGGTCCCTATCTCCCCTCCTCTCCCCCTCTTTCTCACTGCTTGCTCGCTGCCCTCACAGTCACGTCTGATGATCAGACGCGTACCAGAGAGCAGCGAGCAAGCCAATGAGACGCACACCGTCCGAGGACCCGAACACTGCTCAAGTCTCCGAACGGTGTGCCCCTCTTGTGTCTCTCTTGGTCTGGTCTCTCACTTGGGACCTTCCGGCATGAGTGGCTCTACCGGCAAAGCCCCCAAGATCATTGAGACACGCAAGCCCCACCACGACGGCAACGTGGAGACACGGTTGGTGGGGACAACTTGTGCCTTGTAATGTAAAGTTCAAGTTCCCGCTCCAAGTACTCGTGCTACTCCACTTTCTTTATTTCTATGTACACACATGTGTTTCTGTTTATGACTGAAGCGAAACATTTATGAAAATAGTTTGTTTTCCTTAAATTCATATCTGCCTTATGCCTCGGGGTACATCGGCGTGACGTTATGTCGTGTTGTGGTGTGGTGTGATGTGATGACTGTGTGGTGTTCGACAAGCGTGATTGATTTAATGATCTACCGTAGCGCGTTCGCCTGGAGATTGATAAAAGTAAAAAGGTGTATCCATAATCCTATCTAAATTACATATCCGTGTCTTATAGGGAAAAAAGAGTTTGTAATCTCACGCGATTTATTATAAATTTACTGTGTTTACAATAATCCGGTGACAAATACACTAATTTATTGACTAATTGTATGATACAATTAAATAGGAAACCATAATTAATGCTATTGATATACACTTAATAAATGATTTGATTTGATTTGATTTGATTTGATTTGATTTGATTGATGCTGGTAAAAATTTAGTTAGCATTAAAAAACAAATTAAAACTTATTTACATTACGCTTACAATGTGCTGCAATATGAAAGTCTGTAAGTATTATGCACATGTAATGTAATAGGAAACATGTTGGTAATGTTGAAATAAAAGTATGCAGCGAGCGGCGCGGGTAGTTACATAAACTGACAAAACGGCTCAAGTAATGTTTGTTTTGTAATGCTTCCGAGCATTATATTATTGTAATTGAATCCCGTGCTACGCGACCGCTACGAAGCGCTACGAATCGCTACGAGACGTGCTACGGGCTACGCTCGGCTACACTACGATTATTGTTTGAAATTACAGTTGTTATCAGTAAGTTACCGGTTACTGCTATTAGCTTAAAGCATTTAAAATTAAACAAAATGATATTACGGAATTTTTGAGAGCACTAAACCGCCTTCCATTTTGTAGGAACATAAAAAGCAACAACTCGTACAATGTACTGAGCAAGCAACATTACAGTGTATTTAGTTAATTGCTGCTGCGCATCCCACCACTCGCCCGCGCGGTAGGGCTCGCATACACCGACGCTCGCCCGTGCGGTAGGGCTCGCATACACCGACGCTCGCCCGCGCGGTAGGGCTCGCGCACGTCACCGCTCGCCCGCTCGGTAGGGGTGGCACACACACCGTCGCTCGCCCGGCTCGCGCACTGAGAAATGAAGAAAGAAGATAGGGGTCACATTCGCCCTGCATCGTTAGCTGGAGTCAATGCGGCCATGTTAGTACGTCTATAAAGCGCGCAGCAGCCACGAGCCAATTACCTGCGTCAGGATGTGACACGTTGTCAAAGGTAGCACGCCGCCAGCGAGCGAGCCCGCGCGCCCGCGCTAGTCACTCGACGCGACTCGCTTCATATTCAGGAGCTGTCGCCGCCGATAGCGACTTACTCGATATCCCATTATTTCTTGAAAATAAATCCAATTTGGTTTTCGCAATTTACGCAAAGCGTTTAATCAACGAACAATAATATTGTATTGATTTAGAGGGAAAACGACCGCTACCGGCGAGCTGCGAGCGGCGAGCGGCGAGATTGTGTGTGTTTGTAAATTACTGCTGATTGCGTCTTTGACTGGTCTGATTGGAAACTGATTGGATTCAAATGTTCGTCGGCTTGCCCTAACTACAGGAAACCAGTAACTACAAGCTGCTATTAGTACTGCCGATATTTTAGCGCGCAGTGAGCGCCGGGGCTACGGTACGAACGAAGCAACCCATTAAAATGTTGTTTATGCTCGAACGTAAAACTGATACACTAAAAAGTGCACTCAGACGAACCGGTATTTTTCCTCAACTTTGAGTAGCGCAGGCCCTCCGCGCAGTTTTTTAATCATATTACAAAGTTCCAACACTAACTAGGAAACTGAAATTGTAAAATTAATAAGCTGGGCGGGGCCGGGGGCGGGCGGGGGGAGTGCGGGGCGAGGCTTGTTTAGCAAGTGTACTGCTGCGGATGATTTCTTGGCGTCACTCTAAAAATGTAATTGTGTATCGACACAAATTGCACATTGTGCGCCGCCGCAGAGAGCAACACAAACATACTGCCGCACTCACACACACACGTACACACACACACGCGGCTGCTGGCTGGCTCCTGCGCGGCTCCGGCGGGGATAGTAAAAACTAACGAGTGCCGACACCTCGCTAGCGAGCTACAAGCTACACCGAACACACTTTTAATTAAAACAACATTTTACAATTACGACTAAACATTATCCCCGAGCGCGGGCGGCGCGGGCGGCGCGGCGGCGGGGGGGAGGGGGGGAGGGGCACCTCAGGCGACACGCGAGTGCGTGATGTTAATATTACGTGTGCCGGGTGCCGGGTGCTCTCTACTGCGTCTCTTAAACTTGGCTATGGATACCGCGGCGTTCCATTAGTCACAGTTGAGGTATGAAGCACATTGTCTATGTTGAGTGTAGGCGGCGCCAAGGCGGGACAATAGCTGACGATGTAATGAGCCGCACTCGCGCGCCGTCCTGAATAGCGGCGCGTGGGCACTCCGGGTGAAGCGGAAGTGACTGATAGCAGTAATATACGAGGCTTTATTCTGTTCTGCGTTCTAAAAAGCTATGAACCAGCTGTTTAAAATTTTCTGTGTAAAGCCTCTTTGTGTGGGAGACAAACTGACAGGCTAAATATGTTTTGGTGTCTAACTGTAACTCTCAATGCTTAAAATCTTCCTAATGACCTTGTACCAGGTGGAAGACTCCGCAAACATCATGCAAGTGTCTTTAGAAAATTAGACAATCATGCTCGCGCCCACTTCGATACTATAATGAAAAGCATATCGAATGAAAACTATATCCATTTAACTTGCCACCAAGTTTACCGAGGTGTGCTGGGGAGCGGAGGAAATTCATTAATATCGTCGCTTTGCTCTGTACCATATGCAAGTGAATATCGGCCTTATGTTTAGTGGTGTAAGGTTTATAGAAGGTGTGAAAGAATGTGCGGTATAAAAAGGGCAGCTGAGCACGTCGGCAATAACTCCGCGCCTGCTGCACTCCGCGAGCTGCTCTAGGTCTGTAGTACTGCAACAAAGACTTCTATGAGATGTAACAACGAGCCGCACGCCGCCGCACGCCGCCGCACGCCGCCGCACGCCGCCGCACGCCGCCGCACGCCAGCACTGTTCCCTGCACGAGTGCCCGTCCGGCTCGCGTTGTGCTCAAACTATTGTTCTTTTACCTGAGTGACGTGCTTTAAACTGCTAAACAAAAGAGAACCCGTGACAACCTCAGTTTGTTTACCATCAGCGCAAGCGCGGCGCGCGGCGACCGGCTCGCGGCTCTCGGCGGTAACGCCTTACACTTCATACGAAGTGTTCGCTAGCAAAAGGTTAGGTTCTCAATTCGGCGGGTTTTTGTAATGTGTCTTTCCCGATTACCTACTCGTAGACGCCTGGACCGATTTGGAAAATTCGATTTTTGTTTTCAAGGGCAGACTTTTCAGGTAGTCCTGGAGAAATCGAGGGAACTCTTTTAAATTTTAAATGTTCGGGTAATTTTTCTCGGAATGGTCCCATTTCAATTTGGAGAAGATCTGATGAATTCCGCCAGAGCGCGTGTGTCGCCACCCTGCCCGCGCCGCAGCCGGGCGCACTCACGCTCGAACTTTGCAAACACTTCTATTATGGAGCACAAAGTTTTTAAACGCCCGCACAGATATATTGTCTAGTTGTACCCCGGACCTCCCCCTGCATCCCGCACTCCGCAACCTCCCACCCTCTCACATCACAGATAAAGACTTGCGGTCTCTTGCAAAGAGTTGAGGAAAATTCGCTTCTTATATAATCCAGCGTTTGTTTTAGTGCAAGCGATGAACTTGGAGAACGTGATGAGACTCAGACCGCACCTCGTGACCTTCTGTACTTAAAGTGTCCACGAGTGTTCGCGGAGCATTCTTTTAACGTTACATGTGTATTAGGATTACATGATTCATAATGTTCTATGCCGTAGAACATTATTTATTTATTTATTTATTTATTTATTTGGTTCACCAACAATAGTATACACTATTTTAAGCAATTTAAACAAAAGCAACAAATCGGAGTAAAGTGTAACAATCACTTATAGGTAAACTCTGCATGCACACAAATAGTTGTCGTAACTAACAAAAATTAGAAATAAAAGACAATGTGAATGTGTAGATATGTGTGTGTGTTGTGTGTGTGTATGTATGTATGTATGTGTAAATTGCACTGATTATAACTAATTAAATTTAGTTAAGTAAACTAAGTTAGAACAAACAAGTATAAAAGAACAATTAAAAAAAAAACAAACAAAAAAGACTAAGCCAGACAAAACTAGGTACTACAAAAAGCTAATTATACGTAAATTCACTCACCCAGCAAGATGATGCAATTATGATTCATGTCATCCATATACATAAAATGTATGGGCAGCATTTACTTATTAAAACTTCAAATTCATAAAATCAGTATTGAAACTAGTCATACGGTTCGATTTTTCTAAAAAAGGCCGTAAATTATTATTACTGCTCAGTCTACCACGCGATGCCCAGCGCAACCCCACGCAGGTACTACAAACGGTAGACGCAGCACATTGTGTGGGTAGCTCCACGGTCCACTATCCGAATTATATAATTTCACGGGCGGCCGCGCTCCAGGAACTCGCCATCGAGCCGGATATCCGCTAAATTTACCGGAGCCACGAGAAATATTAGATTTGGGCTCTCTCGAATGTATGTAGTCGGCAGCGGCAAGTTATTGAATGTTTAGTTATTGACTCCTACGCTCCGCGCTACCTCTGCAGGCGTGGGCGCGGCGTGTCACACCTGGCGTGAGGTGCCCTTCAGTTCACTCGTGTGATTATTGCCTCACTTCCCGCAGCATGTTACACACACATCGCTGGAACTAGATACTTTGTTTCTTCTGTTTGCTACGAATACAAATGTTTACTTTACAAAGTCCGGTTATTAAATCGATCATCGTCCCTATTCTGTTTATTCCGCGTTGTAGCTAAAGTCCATCTGCTTACAGTATGACGCGCAGAAATGTATAGAGGACCCTTTTCACTGAATAAATGATTGAATTGAATCGAGGCCCGTCCGTTGCAGCGGCGCGCGGTCCGCGGGGACGCCGCGCTGGCGTCATGTTACGTTGTGACTCGCTCGAATTTATTGTCTATTTACTAATTGACAACTTGGTCAGAAACATGATTGCTACAGTTACAAAGCATCGCTGACACCTGTAGTGTAGTGTGCGCTCGTTGTGGTTCGTTCTACGCTCAACTAATGTTACCCTTACAAATCATACAGAGTGCCAATTCTACTCATTTTTAAAACTGTATGAAAATTTAGTGTTTTTTGACAGATTGCGACTGAGATGCGAATTCGAACGTTGCTTGATAATGAGTAGAACTGGGACTCTGTCAGGTGTACTTGATAATGAGTAGAACTGGGACTCTGTCAGGTGTACTTGATAATGAGTAGAACTGGGACTCTGTCAGGTGTACTTGATAATGAGTAGAACTGGGACTCTGTCAGGTCTACTTGATAATGAGTAGAACTGGGACTCTGTCAGGTGTACTTGATAATGAGTAGAACTGGGACTCTGTCAGGTGTACTTGATAATGAGTAGAACTGGGACTCTGTCAGGTCTACTTGATAATGAGTAGAACTGGGACTCTGTCAGGTGTACTTTGTGCACTTCTTAGTTCGAGGTCGCTGCTGCTTACTCTCTTGTGAGATCTAGAAACGGTACCCTGGTGTTTATTTCTACGACCACAAATTATGACGTGTAATCCTTAATGATACTATAAATGCGAAAGGAAGTTTGTTTTTTGTTTGGCTTTCCTGCCAAAATCACCGAGCCGATAGGTATGAAAATAAATGTTAACCTGTTTTAGCGAGACGAGGCCGCGGCAGACCACAAAGGAGACGGCGGGATGACCTGGATGTCTTCCTTACGAATTGGAAGGATGAAGCACAATACCGTGAGCGTTGGAAGGAATGGAGGGAGGCCTTTGCCCAGCAGTGGGACAGTGCGGGCTAGTAATAATATCCTGTTTTAGGCTACTATAACGTGAGCGTAGCCGCGGGCAAAAGTTAATACTGTAAAGACAATCATGTATGTAGTACATGGTGATCATAGTGATCTGCACCAGTTGTTGTATAGACAATGATATATGTATTACATGCTGATCATAGTGATGTACACCAGTTGTTGACCACTGACGTGTGACGTTTTCTCAGTGCAGTTCGCTTCGTTCGCTTAACATTTAGGAACTAGCCTTTGTGGCTCGCACCGCATGCGCCCGTTCGCCGTCAATAGATTTTTTAATAGGCGTCGTCTTTGCGCTTTCTTTTTTGTGGCGCAAACAGGTTTGTGCAACACGAGAAGGTAGGTGTACCTACCCTCCGTGTGCGACGTGTGTTAATTGTCGCGAGTGCGTCGTGAAGGTGAGTCGCTCGCATCTCGCGCGGGTGGGTTACACAATGGCACTTGGCAGCGTGCTCATTTGTTTCGGCTTATTTAATTAACAGTGCCGCCCGCGTCGGCTCAAGGCTGCCCGGCACGCGGTTGTCGCGGTATTTTGAATATTAATACCTGTTAGCAAGTTCTAATTCCGTAGTTTATTTAGTTTACCATGTTATTCCAAATATTTAAATTAAATTTTCCACCGAGTGTTCCATTTGACAAACCTGAGTTAAATTCTGTTAATTGTGTAGCATGGCGAGTGCGGGGTGTGAGGTGCAGGGTGGGGTCGCCAGGGCCGATAGGGAGGGCGCATCCCTGTCGGTGCCAAAGTAAATAATAATAATTCAAGCGTACTTATTTACAAGGGATCCCGCTCAAATGAGAAAATTGATACAACGCCAAAATCGAGCCCGCTGCTATTTATTCGTGATCTAATATTAAATTAATAGCTTATTTTACGTAAATATTATATTATTTTTAGGTTTCGACGTCGGCTTTATTAGATCTGTCGGAGATATCGATCTCAAATAAAATGATTTTGTCGTCGGGCCAGAGCGAGTCGCTGGGAGACACATGACGGGATACGCAAGCTTCCGACCGACGACTAGCACTGTGGCCAGTGCACACATGTGCAGATCAGCACCGATCAGCGCATATTTGTGCAGACCTGGGCAGGCTCGCTGGCTTGCAGGTGGTTGTGCGGTGCTAAAGAAGCAACCAGCCCGACACCAGAACGCGTCCCAAAGGGTCATGGCCATCCGACTGGCCCAGGGATACCGCGCGGTCTCCGGCGAGGCGGCGAGCCTCCTTGCCGTATTGCCGCCATGGGATCTGGAGGCGAGAGCCTTCGCGCACGTTTACGCGTGGCGCGGGGAGGCGCTGCGCCGGGGGCGAAATACTGCTGCCGCGGCAAGTTGCAGCGCGGCGGACGGCGCTCCGGCAAGAGACCATGGCGGTATGGAGGCAGTGACTGTCTCAACTCAGCGCTGGGCACGCCATTATCACGGCGATAAGTTCAGATTCAGATTCATTTATTTATTGTAAAACATAGGTACATTATAAGTTCTTTTGGTAATACATTGAGAGCACTATGTTTTGCCTCTAAGGCGTAAAAAAGTAGTCATACATGGAATATAATTAAAAAGAGAAATAGGAACCACAATAAACAAGTAATAAAAAAATTGGTTTTCTATCTCATTACGAATTTTCAATCACACAATTGAACAATGTCGATGAGATAATTAGACAGTAGATTAGATTAGTTCTCTATGAGGAGTGGCTAGAGAGGCGCCACACCTCACCTCACCTTCCGCCTGACGCAGGTACTCACCGGACACGGTTGTTTCGGGAGTTTTTACTTGTTTCGGATTTGGCGGGAGGACATGTCCGGGTGTTATCACAGTGAGAATCGGCTGGAGAACACGGTGGAGTATATGGTGGAGGTCTGCCCTGGTTGGGCGGATCACCACCGCCGCGCCGTGTCCTCGTCGAGGCGATCGGCGGCGGCGACTTATCGCTTCCGAACCTGGTTTAATCCATGGTCTGGAGCGAGGAGACATGGGAAGCCGTCACCTCCTTCTGCAAAGCAGTAATGCTAGTGAAGGAGGAGGCGGAACGCGTGAGGAAGAGACAAACTTCACGTCCCAGCCGCTGCAACAGAAGAAGACGCCCCTGGCGTCGGGAGTTGCAGGGCGATTCCCAGCCACCATAGGCGCGGGCTTGCGGACGGCGAGTGTTGGGTGGCTCGCGGTCCGATTATAACCAGGCCTGGGTTGACGACGCGTTGTGTTCCACGCGCGCCTCAAAGAGATGTCAGCAAAGAAGTCGGGCCCCGTTAGGGCCTAAGTCTGCCAGGGTTGTGGAATTTGCTCGAAATAGTCACCGCGGCCCTGGAACGCAAAGGGCATTAGGAGGAACACGGATGGGTTTTAGTCAGTAAGAGTCTGATATTTCCTTCCGCTCCACCTAGATCGGAAGAAGTCTCTTTATGATTTTCCATTCATAAAAAAGGCCGCAGGTGGTTATTTGTCATGGCATTTGATAATAAAAAGGCCGCAGGTGGTTATTTGTCATGGCATTTGATAATAAAAAAGGCCGCAGGTGGTTATTTTTCATGGCATTTGATAATATAAAAGGCCGCAGGTGGTTAATTTGAATGTTATTATTTCGAAGGGATCATTCATTGGATATGTACAAAGGACTCTCAAATTATACTCCTGTGCATTAGCCCTGTTATATATTCTACTATAATTACATCGTTTCCTCTCGCGGCAGGTCGGCGTACCCGACTGCGTCAGAAGGAGGGTAATGTTTTTCGAGCGAATGTATGTATGTATGTCCATTTCTTTGGCACGCCCTACGGCCCAAACGGCTGGACGGATTTTGACATATGAGGTGTCGTTGAATTCGTCAGAATTGTAGTAGTGATATAGGCTATATAAATTTTCAAAACTCACTAAAATGTAGGAAATACAAAAAAAATGACTGTCAAAAAACCCGACTGCTAAAAACGACCAAAAAGTTCCAAACAAGTCGCTTTTCAAGCAGTCTGATGCAGTTCAATCACAGATCTGAGGCCACAAACCGCATCAGACTGCTTGGAAAGCGACTTGTTTGGAACTTTTTAGTAGTTTTTAGCGGACGGGTTTTTTGACAAAGTCATTTATCACGAACAATGTTGAATGTTGATGATTTTTCAACATGATGGTATGCATCAAATTGGCACACAATGTATGTATTTATTTATACTAAGTGACTACACCTACTGTACGTACCGTGCAACTGCAGCTAATGTTACACTAATACTTAACAGAGCCACAAAGTCGTTATTTTGTCGTCACATAAGCAATGTTCCCGACTTTTGAAATTAGATGTAGGTACATCCTATCGTTAATGAAAAATCAAGATGGAGGCGGGTATAAAGTTCTCTGTTGTATTTATTGGCGCCATGATTGATGACCGCGACCGACCCGCCGATACCCGCCCATACCCGGGAAATTAGCTCTGCTGACGTTGTTCATACAGTCTGTATCGATATCCTAAGCACTGGTGTTAGTACATATGGGCGCGAAACCATAATTTGCAATGATTTAGTTTGTTTTGATTATCTTGTAGTTGATTTGACTTCCGTGTTAAATTTTATCAGTCTTCCGTCTTATTTAAAAAAATATTGTAAGGATTTAAGTTGACCACTTCCTTTTATTTCTTTTAAATATAATATTGCTATATCCTGTCGAATTTATATAGATTTATTTTGACTAGTTATTATTATTATTATTCTCTTTATTCATTATTATACATATAAAATACATTTTTAAATATTAAAATACAAAGATATCAAATTATTTAAAAATGTAAAAAATAGTAGCCCACCGGTATCGGGAACAGGGTCCAAGCTACCGGCGGTCAGGGCTCCAGAGAGAGGAACCTCCTAACGATGCGAGCCGTGTCCAGAAGTACTGCTCTCTGAATCAAGCCCTTGATCCAGCTGCCTAACGAGAGCCTCCTAAGATGTTGGTCGAGGCTCTTGGCTATTAAGCCATTGGCTGACACGACTATCGGTACAATGATTGCCGAATTCACATCCCACATGTCGACAACCTCGCGAGCCAAGTCAAGATATTTGATTTGTTTATCTTTCTCGGCTTTCACGAGGTTCTCGTCATGCGGAACGGTGATATCTACAATCACTGCACGCCTCTCGATTCGGTCCACCACCACTATATCAGGCTTATTTGCAATAATAGTCCTGTCAGTGATGATGGACCGATCCCAGTACAATGTGATACTGCCATTATCGAGAACTGGGTCGGGCACATACCTGTAGTACGGAACCTCCGATTCCACAAGAGAGTATTTCAGAGCAAGTTGCTGATGGATAATCCTGGCTACAAGGTTGTGTCTATGCAAGTATTCTCCATTAGCAAGACGAGAACAACCAGAGATAATGTGGCGAATTGATTCACCCGGACGGTGACATGCCCGACATATGTCAACCGTGCCGTCCTTCACAATAAATCTCCGGTAGTTTTTCGTCATGATAACTTCGTCCATAATTGCACAGACAAAACCTTCGGTTTCCCCAAAGAGGTCACCAAACCGTAGCCAGGCTACGGACGCTAATTGATCCACGTCGGGCCCGTGTAGGGCCCGGAAAAAGCGTCCGTGAAGTTCCTTACTCTGCCATACCGCCCTGCGATCGTTGGTGTCAAGCACTGCAGGTTTGCGCCAGTTCTCATTTGCCAAGGAGAGCGGGGTGAGTCCCTTGTCCACCGCCACTACATCTCGATGCATACCCACGTCGACAGCTAGGAAATATTCCCTGAGACTGCATATCTCGCGATTGTGGATAGTCTTATTATTATTATCTTTATTGCTTTCAAATTATTTAAAAAGATTGTAACATCCTGTGTGATATTTATAAGGATTTAATTTGATTACTTCAGTTTCATTTCCTGTTTAAATTATATAGATTCAATTCGACTAGTTCCTTTCAAATTATTTTAAAAGATTGTGACATCCTGTATGGTTTTTATAAGGATTTACTTTGATTACTTTTCCTGTTAAAATTGTATAGATTTAATTTGACAACTTCCTTTCTAAATTATTTAAAGAAATATTAACTTACTGTTGGACTTTTATAAGGATTCAATATGACTTCCGTTCTACTTATTTATTTTAAATGTTAATCTACCGCCTGAGTGAATATTATAAGGATTTATTCCTCTTTAATGTTTCCCACCATATTTTTATTCCGCTGTCAACTTCATGCTTGTAATTTTGTGTATAAAAACCGATGTAATACGAATTTAAGGGCATTCTTTGGCTACTCGTGAAGTAAACACCTTGGACTCAAGTACAGTATTTCTTTATTGTTTCCTGAAACATTTCCCTGCTCTATTTACTGTCTGTGTGTGTATTGCTGAACATTATGTGTGACAACGATGGCGACAATGCGCCGACAGCAGCGGTGGGATCCAGCTCGCCCCTACTGAAGTTTTCTGGATTCCGGGTCCGCAAACCTGTGCCGACCGCCCAGCCAGACCAAACTTTCTCGATGGAGCAAGTGATGAGTCTGGTGACGTCGATCACGAAACAAGCCACATCAAGCGCCGTGACTGCAGCGCTATCTGCTACCCCTGCGCATTCACGGGATCATGGCAATTTCTACCTACCGCCATGCGATCCCGATGTGCGCTCTTACAACATCAAGGATTGGTGTACCAATATTGAGGAAACCATTGCAACCATTGGCATATCGCCGCATGAAGCTCGTATGAAGGCTATACTGCAGCTGAAAGGAAGAGTGAAGACTTGGTCTAACACGTGGTCCCTGAAATCCACCACGTGGGAGGAAGTCAAGCAAGACCTGATCCTTCGGTGAAGAGTTCCGGTATGCAGACGACGGCAACGCCCAGCTGGCGTGACTACACGTCTGAGCAGGCAGGTAGCTACGTGGACTGCGCAACCACGGGATGGGCTGTTCAACCAAGTGCGGCTCGAAGCCACGGATGCTCAGGTACTTAATGCTCTAATCACTGGTATCTATCCTGATTTTGTAAAATGTGAATTGTTGCGTAATACGCCTGGCTCGTTGCCTGAACTAGTTTCAGTTTTAAAAACTTTTCGTAACTTTTCGTAAACGTGACCGATTGAAAACTGACAGTACCTACTGACAGAAATAATTGTAACAAGAAACCCCGGCTTTCGGCAACCCCAGAATCGTCTGGCCAGCCGACTTGCTTCCAGTGTAAAAAACCTGGTCACCTTATCCGCGAATGTGAGGAAAAATCTAAGACTAGATTCTAACATTTCCGCAAAGCCAAACTCCCTGGTTACATCAGACGATCATAAGACAACGTAATTATTGCTATAAAAAGGGTCATGCAGAGAAATTCTAATTTATTTTTTTATAACTACCGACAAATTATTTCGATATTCTAGGGTTTTTTATTTTTTCATAACTACCGACAAATTTCATTGTTCTAGATTTTTCTTTTTTCATAACTACCGTCAACATTAAAATTATTTCGATCCTCTGCGAATTGTTTCGTTAGTACCTACTGGTTCGATTCCAGTCACATGAATTAAAGTAGAATTAGAAATGTGAACCTATTCTATTAACAACAATATTAAAACTTATTTATTATTATTTTTGTGCAAGCCTTTTGGGCTTCGCAGTCTGTTGATCAGCATGATAATAATTAAAGATCGTTGTAGGCATTTTAGTTTGGTAACTTTGAGAGATAGATTAAAAGGTGGAACAAAACCTCAGAAGTAAATGTTTTCGGTCTTTTTAGGATCTGGTTGACCTTGATACCACGCTAGTTAATTAAGTTATGGGAGTTTTTTATTCAGCCACATAATAGTTTCATGTTCCTTAAGTATGTGAAAGACTATGCTGTGAGCCCGTAACATTCAAATAACGCTGTACATTTTCTGCCAGTTCTTGTATGGCAGATTCTTTTAAATAGTAGTAGAAAAGTACACCGTTTGTACGTTTCTGTAAAAAAAAAAAATATTCTTTGTTGAGTAAGGAAAGGTGACATGATTTTCTAATGCCGGTTTTTATTTAGTCTAAATTGCAATGCCCAATATTTTCTACACTAATTGATCGTTACTGACTTCTAATATAGTACAAAAACGGGACTCTGTTCGAAAACCAAATTGGTTCTGAAGTTCTGATACTATTCCGTAAGACCCAGAGTAAACTGTTTAGATGCAAACTCATTATGGTTAACATTTAACAGTTAGTTGTGTGTATTCACTTGTGAATAATTTGAGATTCTTGTATTCACTTGTGAATAATTTGTGATTCTGATATTAATTTGTGAATAATTTGAAGTTCTGGTATTCACTTGGGAATAATTTGTCATTCCCATATTCACTTGTGAATAATTTGTCATTCTGATATTCACTTGTGAATAATTAGTCATTCTGGTATTCACTTGTGAATAATTAGTCATTCTGGTATTCACTTGTGAATAATTAGTCATTCTGGTATTCACTTGTGAATAATTTGTCATTCTTGTATTCAGTTGTGAATAATTTGTCATTCTGGTATTCACTTGTGAATAATTTGTCATACTGATATTCACTTGGGAATAGTTTGAGATTCTGATATTCACTTGTGAATAATTTGAGTCTGATGTTCACTTGTGAATGATTTGAGATATTCACTTGTGAATGATTTGAAATATTTACTTGTGAATGATTTGAGATATTCACTTGTGAATGATTTGAGATATTCACTTGTGAATGATTTGAGATATTCACTTGTGAATGATTTGAGATATTCACTTGTGAATGATTTGAGATATTCACTTGTGAATGATTTGAGATATTCACTTGTGAATGATTTGAGATATTCACTTGTGAATGATTTGAGATATTCACTTGTGAATGATTTGAGATATTCACTTGTGAATGATTTGAGATATTCACTTGTGAATGATTTGAGATATTCACTTGTGAATGTTTTGAGATATTCACTTGTGAATGATTTGAGATATTCACTTGTGAATGATTTGAGATATTCACTTGTGAATGATTTGAGATATTCACTTGTGAATGATTTGAGATATTCACTTGTGAATGATTTGAGATATTCACTTGTGAATGATTTGAGATATTCACTTGTGAATGATTTGAGATATTCACTTGTGAATGATTTGAGATATTCACTTGTGAATGATTTGAGATATTCACTTGTGAATGATTTGAGATATTCACTTGTGAATGATTTGAGATATTCACTTGTGAGTGATTTGAGATGCTGATATTCACTTGTGAATAATTTGAGATATTCACTTGTGAGTGATTTGAGATACTTCTTTTATGAATAATTTGGAATTCTGAATGTGTTGGATTTCAAAATCCAACTATTTTAGCATTGTAATTCGGCAGTTATCACACACCTAGTAGCTGATGCTAGTGGGGCAGTCTGTCAGGTTTTCATACTATGAAAATCACAACGTTGCAGAGTTTAATAAACTATAGCACTGCTATTCAAGATTTGCAGATTTTTTTACCGTTTCAAATTGTACAAGAATGTCTCAAATGTTATTGTATTTTCACCACTGTGTTAAGATGTTTTAGAATGGACGAGCGGTCTTTTCGAAAATTGAAAAAAAAGGATTTGTCGTAATGCATACGCATGACGTGACATTTGACTAAATTTGATCCTGACTATGAAGTTTCTTAGAATTTCTGAGAGAATTTCCAAATATTTGCCACTAACTAAACCATGTTATATTAAGGAGATGATTTATTTATTTTTGAACCGACCGTATGGGCGGAGTAATTATAAATTAAGTTTTATTGTATTAGCAACTCCCACTTTCCCACCTATTACGCTGGCTGGCCACCATGCGTATCCTTTTTCCCGGTCTGAGAGCTGATCCTATGCGGGTGATGCCATGAAGGAATATGGCTAGATCCAAGGCGGGTGATGCTAGTTAGGGGGCTATATCCTAGGCGGGTGATGCCATGAAGGAATATGGCTAGATCCAAGGCGGGTGATGCCGTTGATAGTTGATTGTGATTTATGTGAATCGGTTTACTATGTTTAATAAATGTGTTGATTTCTTGTTCGAACCTATCCAAACCATCCTTCCTTAAGCGCTGTCTGATCACCAGCGTATCCTTAATCCCGGTCTTATAGCTGATCCTATGCGGGTGACGCCATGAAGGAATATGGCTAGATCCAAGGCGGGTGATGCTGGGGGCTATATCCAAGGCGGGTGATGCCATAAGATATGGCTAGATCCTAGGCGGGTGATGCCGTAGGTGGGTGTTAGTCTAGTGCCGATTTCACATAAAATGTTTGATGCTGTGTAATTGGGGCTAACCCGTTGTGGGTGACGCCGGTTTAATGCATATTTATATTTATAATATTAATAATATTATATTTTGGCTAACCCCATGTGGGTGACGCCGATTTGATGTAATGAAGGCTAAACCCAACCTGGGTGATGCTGAGTTAATGTAAAATGTTGTACAGCGCAGAGAACGCGCTGGATCAGAATGGCCGTATGGGCGCGAAACCATAATTTGCAATGATTTAGTTTGTTTTGATTATCTTGTAGTTGATTTGACTTCCGTGTTAAATTTTATCAGTCTTCCGTCTTATTTAAAAAAATATTGTAAGGATTTAAGTTGACCACTTCCTTTTATTTCTTTTAAATATAATATTGCTATATCCTGTCGAATTTATATAGATTTATTTTGACTAGTTATTATTATTATTATTATTATTATCTTTATTGCTTTCAAATTATTTAAAAAGATTGTAACATCCTGTGTGATATTTATAAGGATTTAATTTGATTACTTCAGTTTCATTTCCTGTTTAAATTATATAGATTCAATTCGACTAGTTCCTTTCAAATTATTTTAAAAGATTGTGACATCCTGTATGGTTTTTATAAGGATTTACTTTGATTACTTTTCCTGTTAAAATTGTATAGATTTAATTTGACAACTTCCTTTCTAAATTATTTAAAGAAATATTAACTTACTGTTGGACTTTTATAAGGATTCAATATGACTTCCGTTCTACTTATTTATTTTAAATGTTAATCTACCGCCTGAGTGAATATTATAAGGATTTATTCCTCTTTAATGTTTCCCACCATATTTTTATTCCGCTGTCAACTTCATGCTTGTAATTTTGTGTATAAAAACCGATGTAATACGAATTTAAGGGCATTCTTTGGCTACTCGTGAAGTAAACACCTTGGACTCAAGTACAGTATTTCTTTATTGTTTCCTGAAACATTTCCCTGCTCTATTTACTGTCTGTGTGTGTATTGCTGAACATTATGTGTGACAACGATGGCGACAATGCGCCGACATACACCTGTGACTCCGCGAATTGTCAGCTCGAGTGTTGTGTGTCGAGGAGCCACTGGTCTGATACCGCTGTGCACGGCTGTGGTGCAATAATCATTCACGAGTCTCAAACTCGTAGCTCAGCGTGTCTCCTGGTCTGAGTCATTTGTCGTGCCGCGACTCTGTCTCCTTGAGAGTTTGCTCTGGTGCTGGAGACAGGGCGCGATCATCTGAGGCGCGCTTTAGAGAGTGCTCCACTGATACAACGCGATCAGGGCTCGCGTGAGTCAGGTGCGTGTGTCGTGGCTACGCTCCGCCGCTCTTTTTATATATGGGCATATTTTTGCCGATTGCCAACACATAAATCAGCGAGGATCGGCTTCGTAAACAAACAAGAAGAAGTCGCGGCCTTCGGCAACAAACAATACCGCCCTTAATTAGACAGAGCCGCCGCCGATAATCAGCAGCCAGATTTATATGAAATTATAATAGAGCTATATTTCAGTTTAACGACAGAAATTAACGAAGAGCCGCCTCGGAGACGCCGCGCGCCGCGGATGAGACTCTCTCGCTCGTCTATTACCGACCGCGCCGGCGCACCGCGAGCGCCACTCAACTCGAATCGCAGCGAGCACTGTACCTACTCCGTATAGATACTCTAACCACGAAGAGAATGAGTAGGCTCGTCATAATTCATTTAAATTTTAAACAATGTTGTGGCATTGCAAGAAAAACAATATGACGATATAAAAAAATGATATTACATTTTCAATTTTCCTGTGACATCTATGTCTATTTCTATATCTATACTAGCTGTTGCCCGCGACTTCGTACGCGCATATTCCGTTTTTTACCGTTCCCGTAGAAATTCCCGTTCCCATAGGAATTCCCGTTCGTACAGCCTTCCCCATGAATGTAGCTATCTAACAAAAATAATTTGTCGCGCCGTCGTCGCGTCGCCATCGCACGCTCGCTAGATGCGTTTCGTTCGGCGGCCGCGTCTCGCGCACCTCTCGTTCGATTTGATCATGATTTAATAGCAATGTTGAATTATTTTACATTATCTCCTAAACGATGAGTCCAAATAACATGCTGTAAAAGACAAAAATAATTTTATAAAATTATCTGCATGATGAAGTAACTTTTGCTCGTAAGGATTGCTCGTAAGGCCTGCCTAATAATAATGCTCAAAAACCAACTTTATTTTTCAATAAATTATTTGACCTAAGATACCTTAATGTGGTTTATCTATATGAGATAGATATATATGTTTTAGATCTACTAAAAACCAATACTTATCTTTGTAGTACATGGTACTTGCGTATAATTAATTAGCCATCATCCCAGCGTACGCGGATAAAGCAGTTCGATAGCGCTGTTTCTTCCGACTCACTTTACAAATATCAATGTTTAAAGCTAACCTAGAGCTTTAGCGTAATGCCTGTAGCCCTCCTCATGAATGTGGCTATAACATACAAAACAAATTTTAAGTCCGACTGGTAGTTCCAGAGATTAGCGCGTTCAAACAAACAAACTTTTAATATTTATTTTTTTATATTATTATAAATAATATTATACAGAGTGTTAGGGACATCGTAACGCAAACTTCACGAAAAGGCTACACTTAATGCCATTAACCAAATTGTAGAAGTCATTAATCTCGCTAATGATCGGTTTACAGACCACACATGAAATATGTCTTTTCTAGACGGTATGTTAGACGCTACACACACATGGGTTAGTTAGTGTTTTGCTATTAGGCAGGATGCGTTGACCTTTTGCAACAAAACAGCTGAGCAGATGCCTAATTCTAGTTTTATTTACATTGCTTTTTTTAGTGAAAGTAGTGATTTAACAATTTTTTTTATAAAAAATCACATTGGGTTGGGTAAGAATAACGATTATGAACAGTCTAAAGGAAAAAAAACGCCTGAAAAAAATGAAAAAATGAAGAAAAAGCCAACGAAAAATTCCAACGCGGGGGGCGGCAGAATCATGTCCTGGATTCATGGTATTCGTTTGTGCGTCGATGTCCCACGCTGTATATTTCCAGACACTTTCAGCATTTAGAGAATATCTCTAGTGGATGATAGTAAAGACTTAAATATAGTGGCACTTAGCGCGCGCTGTGCCGAGCTGCGAGCTCACTAGAGCGGTAGCTCAACACTGCGAGGCGAGCTGCGCGCGGCGGGAGACTCAGTGCTCGCCGCGATCAACTCTCATCAACGTTATTACCGCATGCTGCAAAACGCGCGAATCGTGCGCGCTATCGACGATCGACTGTCGATGAATCCAGGTACCGACATAACGCGCTCGGGCGATACCGCGGGGTGTCGCGCGAGATATAACTAATGAATCGATTAACGCTCGATTTCAATCGAGCGCTGTGTGGTCAGCGCCGCCGCGCCGCCGCGCCGCCCGGTAAAAACGGTTTATTGATGTTGATTGTGCGGCGTTGTGCTGCGGGCGCGCCCGGGTGCACTCGTATGTATGTGGGTAATTGGGTGTACTAGTAGGTCACCGGCTTTATGTCGCGTTAGTTGGACTGTTAGTAACGACACTAAATGGTGACGTGTATTCACGTATTGGTTTCCGTTTGAGTGTTACATTAATTTAACGGTATTGTTGCTAAAACCGCTATAAAGTGAAACGTAAAATAAACAAAAGTAACAGCGCGTTCTAAACGTCTCGCCTCTGTTATGTACACCTGCATCAATTATAATAAACGTTGATTAAGATAGGTTACAGCGCGAAAGGGAACGGACTGCCGTTTGAGTCGTTTACCCTTTGCGCCAATGTACGCGTGAGAGAGACCATTAGATAACATTGACAGGTATCATGTGACAGACGTACGTCACCTGCGAGCTGCGCGCCGGCGACACTGTTGCTGCTATATTTACTGACGAGTAAATAAAATAATAATGTTAACACTTTGGTGTAATTAACTAGTTATTGGATTTGCGTTCATTATGCGAGCGCTTTACCTGGACGGCGCACGGTGGGCAGAAAATCGGCTTTCATAGACTTAGGGATTTCAATTTGCAAGTGCCGGATTTTTTGCTGGATATCGCTTCTATTAGTTATTACTATATACAAAAATGACACCCGAGTTCATTCTGCCCAAAAACGAAGGTATTATATTTTTTTAACGAAAAATTTGTATGAATCGCTTCAGGAAACTGAGTTCGAGTTTTTAGATGTACCTATCTAATCTCAGAAATACGGTCCGACAACGAGAGTGATAAGGAAAATTGTTAATATTTTTTAATTGCAAATCATTTAATCACCTATTGAGACTTATTAGAAGCCTAAAACATTGTAATTACTTAATCACTTGTTTTCAGACTCATTAGAAGACTAAAGAATTTGTTCTTTGAAATTTTGGTTGTATACAAACTCATTATGTGTTGATAAATATAATTTATCAAACATAGTTGTCAAAGTGTGGGTGTACTATAAACCTGCCTAATCCTTCGCAGGTGCATCTTAGACTAGAATATGAAGTTCGTTTTTAAAAGTCTGATTAATTCTCTGCGTTAATTATGGACAATCTTAACTTGATAATATAGAGTAGTATTACAAACAAGTACGTCTCTAATTGGGTTAAGTCAACATATGGGTTACGCCGATATGGTTTTAACCGAAACAGTCGCCGGATATGTAGTTATTCTCTCGAAGATATCAAGAATACGTTTTTAAGACAGACTGTGCTGCTTGGGTTAGAGAATTCCAAACATTATTTGCACGTAGGTAATATGTTAGGCAAATGGAAATTCAGACATGGTATAAAACCTGCACGTTGGAACCGTCGTAGAGCTCGCCGAGGTGCGGAGGAGCAACTGGCAAGTAATTCAAACGACATCAAACGCGCGCCGCTATTTCATTCCCAGCTACAAAGCGACGACGCCATATATTTTGTGTGCAGTTTACTTTGTGCTTCCGGGCGGTGACAAAGTGCCCCAAATATTATGCATCTAAATATTGCTTTCTGCGCTTCGTGACGCTGTCGCATGTCGCCCCGCGAGCCACAAGCCCCCGAGTGAGCGCTCGCAAACGTATCAGCTTGCAGATAATGAAGGTGCCTCACCGGCTGCTATAAATTATATATTATCTTATCTGTCGCTACTATCTCCTCCGGCCCACAGCCCGTGGCTACAGTACCTACTCGAGCCGCGTCGACAATTTTTCTTATCTGTTTTCTTTGATTACAAAAACATGAAGTGTCGACGTCTTGTAACCGGAGCCGATGCTGAGCTCTGTATTTATTGAGATGAGACGATACGCCGCGGGACGCGATACGAACGATACGCACAATGTCTGCGCCACATTACCAACTTTACGATTGGAATGACACGAACAATACCATCGCAGACTTGTTATCTGAATACTATTTATTACATTATACAGTGGATGTGTAATATTTGGTAAATATTTTTTAATAACATAAAGTAAACTATGTTATACGGTGCCCCGCACAGTCAACATGCGTAGTGCTCGAGCTGGAACACTGTTTGTTGTGAACAGTTGTCGCACTAACACGGGGTTACGCTGCCCTACTCGTCGAATGGTTGACACTTATAATATATGATTAAACGAACTTCCAAGTGAAGTTCGATCATTATTATATGAGTCGCTTCATTCGAAGATATTTTTTAACCATGTAGTCCCCTTTCCTTGCGCTAGCAACTACGCACGTCTATTTAGAGTTTTTTTTTTTTTTTTTTAAACTGGCAACATCGTACCCCACCTCGCCGTGTCGGTCAGTTGTAACCGTCATTCTTTTAGAGATGATTATAGTTATGATTTTTGCAAATCTCTTCAGGGTTCTTTAGGGTGGGTCGGGAAATTATATCTTCGAATGAAGCGACTCATATAATAATGATCGAACTTCACTTGGAAGTTCGTTTAATCATATATTATATTTCGTCGCTTCATTCTTCAGATATTTTTTAACCATGTAGATGTTAAGAGATAATGAGATTTGCTGGTTCATTTGAATAAATTGCAAGGATTTTTCAAATGATTAATTATTTACTTTTAAGTACATAGGTACCTATTGAAAAAATAAAGAATGTTCTTTTAAGTTATGATAATAATTATGCGTTTGATTTACATTCAATTCCTTACAACTAGTTACAATTTATTATAAGCATACTGATTCTGCAAATTCGGCTTCATTAACTTTATTAACTTTACAAAACTTGACAAACGTTTGAGAACGACTGGTCTATCCCGCGTTTCTACGTATTGTGTCAATGCACACACCTGTCGAGCTTGCAGAAGAAGTTGAGGCGTGTCATGTACTGTGTGCACTGAATATTGATGTATTGACCCCACTTTTGATAATACCAATTTTATCCATGGACTTACGGTTTGAGCTGTGGCCGCTTTATTAGGTTTTTTAATTGTTAGTATTAAGTTGTTTATATTTTTAGCTCTTAAGATTTTTTGTAATAAATATGTAATCTGTGAGTACCCGGCAGCAGGGCAAATATTTTTATTTTCTAAAAGTAGGGCAGAAAAAGTACGGGTTGTTCTCTTCCTGGAGCAGAAGCCTTGATAGCGTCTGTTATCACTACTTTTTACTTCATTTGACGAGATATTGATATTCTCCAGTTTTATTAGGTTAAGAGTTTGGACTCGCTGTTCCGTACATAAAGCCAGTAAAATAACGAATCTTTTGGTCACTTGACTTAGGTCTAAATTTCGGTTCCGAGTACCATTTAGAAACGAGATTAAAATTAATTGCGGATCCCAGGTGTGTATGTATATTTTGGCCTGCTAGGTTTAAGTTTATAGGCTCCTTTTAACAACCGCTTGATGCATTCATCAGAACCGACGTTGTTGCCCAATAGTAACGAGAGTGCGGATCTGTGGGAATTCAAAGATCCATACGAGGCGCCTTTATTGAACTCTGTTGTCAAAAAAGAGATACCTTTTCTACCGTGCTCTCAAAGTATCAATTTTGGTAATTTTGCAGAACTGCCACCAGAGTTTGTATGAGACGCTATATTATTTTTTGGTGTTATCAGAAAGCGACGCTAACATGAGGTCTATTGCTTCTACGGGGATATTACGTCGGAAGGCTTCCTGTCCGGCCCCGGCAACACACCGGTGTGTCGCGAATTAATCGCGAATTTAATGTTTATTTACCTATTACATAAGATTTACTTTATATTAGGGAATTTTCACATGTTGGGCTTGAGCGGTTAAGAATTAAAGAGAATGGGGAAAAGCGTAGAAAAAATTGTGTTTCCAATTAATTGTAAATGCATTGACAAACGACGCGTCTGGGTCAGGAAACCAGGATGCGTACAAATCACATTTTTCATTAATCCGAGAAGCGAACAAATCAATTACAGGTTGACCTAGTTTACGAATGATAGTTTTAAATGTTTGATCTGATAAGCCCCATTCTATATAGGGGTTAATTTTTCTTGATTCAATATCAGCTTCGATGTTTTGTTTGGTATTAATAAGATGCGAATATCCATATATTCCGGTTCTCGCACCATTGCCAAATTTAATAAGCAAGATCGTTTTAGTGAGGATATTGTACTCCTCCCATTCTATTAATATCACTCAACGCTGTGTTAATGTCAACTCGTAACAATATGGAACAATTTGGTCGTTCCCTCGCGAAGTTTTTTAGTGCTAAGAAACCCAGTTGAAACCTAGTTGTAAGCTCGCAATTGTACTAACAAAATATGGATGTCTTTATTCCGAAATAAATGATTATTATTATTAATAACTCTAAGTCATTTATATGATATTCTCTTTCCTTCCATGATTCATGAGCGCGATTACCATAAAAAAATGCTCCCCACCTGTATTCGAAGCATCGGAAAATATTTCCAATTCAAAATCGGGGGTGTCGACGAAGTTTGAACATGTAAATATATTTTGTGACCACCAATTTAAATCGTTAAGTATGTGTCGTTCCAGGCTTATTTTAGAATTATAATCGTTATGAAATCTATTCTCTAAAATGTATTTTTGGTGCTCTAGGGTTTTGGTATATAGCCACCCGTATTTGACGGCAGGGCACGCTGCTGTGAGAACGCTGATTACCTTACTGAGCGAATTCTCTTATGGTACAGGGAGGTAAACCAATAAACTTTATAACAAGCTGCGCGATATTACGACGTTTGTCCTTAGGTAAGGGTTCCTTGGGTAAGGGTTGTCGTATTATAGATGAAACCTAAGAATTTGCACTCTTGTTGGGGTATTATAAATGAGCTCTTTTTATGATTTATCACAAAACCGAGACAAGTTAACACGTAAAATTTCGATAACATTACTGAGACACTCAGTATAGGTTTTTCCGATACATAAGATGTCATCTAAGTATATGACCGATTTATGTCCCTTAAGGTAGGTTAACATATTTCATAATTTGTGTAAACACTAGTAGCAATGGAAATACCGTATGGCATGGTGTTAAATTCGTATGTTATGGTTTCCGGATTTTCATTTTCGAATTGAAAACGCAAGTATTTTCTAAATGATTTTATTATTGAAACTAGAAAAGGCTTCTTTAAGATCTATTGTTGCATGGAAACCATTTTTTGGAATAAGTTTAGAGGCGGTCCTATGATCTTCCATTTTGAAGTGACATTTTTTGAAGAACTTATTAAATGATTTTTGATTTAAGATGAATCGTTTTTCACCGTCTGGCTTATGTGATAAAAATATGTGAGATATAAACTGGTGTTCTATAGGTTCACAAACGTTAACCGCGCCTAGGCGCACAAACTCATAGACCTAGGTCTATGAGTTTGTTAATGGCGATCGCCATATCATATTTCTCTTGTTTAGACCAAAATGTTTTGGTTGTATTATGGGGTTGTAGGACTCCATCTGATAAAGGGATATCGACACCTTGACTAATCCATCTAAGAACTGTCCTATTATCGGTGATTTTTGCCCAGCAATCATAATAAAACTTAACTCTGACTGCATGTACCTGAGTCAATGACGTCGTGTTGGAGCAAGTTGTTTGTAGTTGATCTTCGACTGGCTGAATGCAGGGGGAGACTCGGTAGTTGGACCGTTTGTGACCCCCTCGCCCCCCCCCCTGGTTTACAATAGCCTCAGAGGCTTTAATTTTTTCTGAAAGGTAATCGTTGCAAGTCGGATAAAATTCGGCCATTTTCTTTTCCCGAAATCTAACAGATTCCGGTATGGCCGCAGAAACCATATGGTTAAGCGTTGGTGCTTGAAGTAACGGGCAGTTTTTGAGTATGAGGTAATTTCTCAAAAGAATCTCCCTATTTTCTTTTGTCATAAGTACCCTTTTTTTTTTTTTTTTAGCAAAGGTACTTAACTTATATTTAATAAAATAAATGGTAAGTATTGTAGCGAGATTTTTATGAATTTTCTCGCCAAATTCCGGTGTCTCGTCTGTGATCTCGCCTAATGCCGCCAAAATATTTGGGTGGATTGGTCACAACTTCTGGGGTAGGAACCACTTCGCTCGCTGGTGGTTCTGGTGGTGATGAATCTGGTTCGAAGTCCACCAGTGTCCACATTTTCAGGGACAGACCTTTTAAATTCTTTAAATGCTCACAATGTATCTACATAGGTAGGTATATGTATTTTTCCTTCGTGTATGACTCTCGGTCAACCTCTAGGCTTAGATTGTTTGCGTCATGTCTAGCCATCGTGTATAACTCGCGGTTACCCTCCAGGCAGACTTATAGACGCTGTATTGCACACATTTATTTTTCCTTCGTGTATGACTCTCGGTCAACCTCCAGGCTTAGATTGTTTGCGTCATGTCTAGCCATCGTGTATAACTCGCGGTTACCCTCCAGGCAGACTTATAGACGCTGTATTGCACACATTTATTTTTCCTTCGTGTATGACTCTCGGTCAACCTCCAGGATTAGATTGTTTGCGTCATGTCTAGCCATCGTGTATAACTCGCGGTTACCCTCCAGGCAGACTTATAGACGCTGTATTGCACACATTTATTTCGTAATCCGTTCAGGGGGGTCTCTTGGACCTGTTAACATTTTTCGTAAGTTATGAGGGTAGTCACAACTTTACTCGGCAAAGAATTCGTGAGTACATAAGAACAGTTTCACACGTGATTCTAGTTCATAGAAACCATGTTTGTTCTATTTATAGCCATCGTGTTATCTCGGATAACCTCCCGGTATCACTAAACATTCGTGTTGCCATCGCGGACAACCTCCCGGTATTATTGGGTTACTTAGAAAAGTAACTTATGTATTTAGCCATTTTGTTACCATCTCGGGTAACCTCCAGGCTCCAAGCAGTATTTTAACTTTTTATTATCACTTTTCAAACACCAACAATGAGAAATATATTATGTACTTACTTGAAGTTTGTTCCGAATCTGATGACGAAAAACCTCTTATTCGACGACGATAAGCCTTCTTTTCTAACCTTCGTATTTTATTCTAGTAATGCAAAATTTTACATGTGTACTGTTAAGCCGCTGTCAATTTATGTTTTATATTTTATGTGTAAAGATTTAACTTGTTGTTTTTTGAGTATTACACCTGTTTGTACAAACCGTTTGTACAACATTTGTATGCCCAGCAAGGCAGCACATAGTGAAACACTTAATTATAAATTACTCCACCAATGGTCAACATTTTATATGACAAATAAATATTTTGAATTTGAATTCAATTTTCTCTAAATATAACAATACTTGGTAAATATACTTTTAAACTTACCTACTACTTATTTAGTTTTGAAGACGTCCGTTCGTTGCTGCGCACGAAAAAAGAATGACGGTTACAACTGACCGACACGGCGAGGTGGGGTACGATGTTGCCAGTTTATAAAAAAAATAAAAAAAAAACTCTAAATAGACGTGCGTAGTTGCTAGCGCAAGGAAAGGGGACTACATGGTTAAAAAATATCTGAAGAATGAAGCGACGAAATATAATAATAATTTCATAGACATTGATATTTTTATGTGCTCTAAGTCTAAATTTAAATTAAATGTAATCAAAATTTTATCAGCGCAGTCTGTCTGTTAAGATTATGATGATAACAACTGTTTAGTTAAATTGGTTAAATGTAAGTGCAAATAGTAAGTAATGTAATAATTGATGAGTCCCTCTATTCTTTTTTTTTATATTTTTAATTTAATTTAATGCAATGATTAATTTAATGTTGGAATGATTTATATGTAATTTAATGTAATGAATGATTTAAATGTAATTTAATGTAATGAATGAGTTAAATGTAATTTAACGTTTAATTTAGTTTAATGCATGTTTTTGCTTGTTTTATTAATTGTATTTCTTTCTTATTTTTTTAAACTAAGATAATAATTTGATCTGCAATATAAATTTGTTTATCCAGCGGCACTTAATGCCGGTAATCTTTACTGTTATGATGTGGATAATGCAGTGGGCTACAATATTGTAAACGCTTTATTGCATTTATAATTTTAGTAAATATGTATATTGTAGCTGTTTATTGTCCCTAATAAAATAAAATAAAAATAAAACCGAATGAATAATTTCATTCGATGTAATTTTCATTTGCCATAATCATCTATTGATATAACAGCAAAATATATATTTTCATTTTATATAAGCTTCCGTTGGTATGACATACACTTATTCTAATGATTATAAGTTACAATAATGCTCATTGTATAATATTTCTTTGATCTAATGAACAGTTATAATAACGGTCATAAGATCTATTTCAGCAAGATTACAAATTAAAATATGTACCTAGGTACCTATTTCATTGTTTGTTGTCGTACAATTTATATTATCCTCTACGTAACGTGGACTCGTGGAGTCGATGCGCCATTGTTTTACTATTGTGTCTGCTATTATGGCGGCTGAAGATTTAAAAGTGATTATCAATTGTAAATACGTAAAAAAACCTAATCCGTGTCGGATCTACCCTAGAAGTGTTTTAAAAATCTAACCTGGCCGAGTAAGCGCCTCAGAAAAAATCGAAAGTTTGTATAATGTTTCTATACGAAATAAAAATTATGTCAAAAAAGCGAAAGCGAAAGTTAGATAAAATATTGTTTTAACAAATGTTATTATACAAACTGGACGGAAAGGGTGACCATATGGAAAGGCCAACATGGTAAAAGAAGAAAGGGGAGAATGGGAAGACGAAACCGTAAAGACGATTGGTCCCAAATGGCTTCAAATAGCCCAAGCCAGGGGAGACTGGACGCTTTCGAGAAGGCCTTTACCCGCAGAGGAGTTCTTGCAGATTAGCTAACTAATCACTTAATATTTAATTTTAACAGTTTAATACAAAATTAATACAAACAAATATAAAAGGTAATAACATCAAGTAATGTACTTACTAATGTCATACTACTAAATTAGTGATTAGAACTGGTGTTTCAAAGTCAAAGTCAAAGTCAAAGCATTTATTTCAATTAGACCATTTACAGGCACTTTTGAATTGTCAAGGTCGGTCGGTCAAAAAAAAAGATGAAGCTATTTGCACGTTCCAAAGCGTAGATCTCTATGGAGAAGAACGCGCAAGAAACTCCACGGACACTCTTTTAAAAATAAGTTTTTGTTACAAAATTATGGTTACATCATTCATATTGAAATTATACATATATGTGAGAACGATGTAAAAGACGTGCAGGATAAAAGAGTCCGGAGTAAAAAAGAAACAATTCAAAGAAATAATTAAAATAGACCATGGCAGCCGAGAGATGACCAGTCTCAGCTGACGGCGCCCGTTCACGAACATGACGCATACGCTAGCACCATTCGGCTCGACCTTTTTAAGGGAGCCAAATGATCCAACGCATACGCCACCATCAGCCAGACTTTTGAGTGAGCATGACATCCCCAATCGCCAGGGTACATTCAAGTCAAAGACCTACCCAAAATGATCATTATAGTTTAAATTTGAGGGACCTACATAGTACTCACACATGTGCCGTTAATGCATGAAATTATACAATGCTAAATAAATTGAGTCTATACAATAAAAAATATTGCTTTCTTACAATCTTCATCCGGTCCAACAATATTTCCAAATGCTAACAGATTACTTTGTGCGCCCTAGTGGCTGTGGAGCAGGACCAGCAAGCATTTTTATCTTCAATATACTCCCCTAACTTATAATATGCTTGCCTGCATAGTGTGCGTTTAATACAAGATTTAAATTTAGTCTCATTTAGTTCTAATATATGGGGAGGTATTTTATTATAACATTTTAAACAGTACCCCATAAAAGATGAGGCTACTTTAGCCAGTCTGAAACCTGGTTGAACTAATTGGTCCCTATTTCGAGTACCATAATTATGTCTGTCGCCTCTTTTACTAAAAAGATGTAAATTCTTTCTAACATACATAATGTTTTCGTAAATGTATTGACAAGGTACCGTCATGATGTTAATATTCTTAAACAGTTCCCTTAGAGAATCGCGCCGGCCGAGTTTGTATATGGCTTTAATGGCTCTTTTCTGCAGTATAAAAATAGACTCGATGTCTGCAGCCCGTCCCCATAGTAGAATACCGTAAGACATGATACTGTGAAAGTAACTAAAATAGACCAGTCTCGCGGTATCTACATCCGTAAATTGGCGGATTTTCCTGACAGCATATGCTGCTGAACTTAGCCGTCCTGCAAGAGATGTTAAATGAGGACCCCATTGTAGCCTTGAGTCAAGCGTAATTCCCAGGAAAACTGTTTTATCGACGAATTCAAGTTTTTCCCCGTTCAATACTATGTCACAATCACTACCTCTGACATTTGGTAAGGCAAATCTTATGCATTTCGTTTTCTTTTCATTTAGAACTAAATTATTGGCAGTAAACCAATTTTGGACTTGCATTAGGGCGTTATTTATGACGTCAAGATTATTGGTCCGTCTATTTATCTTAAAAATCAAAGAGGTATCGTCGGCAAACAACACCATATCAAGTTTTTGTTGCAATAAATGGGGCAAATCATTTATATATACTAAAAATAAAAAAAGACCTAAAATTGAGCCCTGGGGAACCCCCATTTTCACGTTTAATCCCGACGAATTGACACCGTTTACCTGAACTAACTGCTGTCTATCATTTAAATAAGATTTAACAAGGCTTAATGCTGTTTTGCCCAGCCCGTAATGCCCAAGTTTCAGAAGTAATGTCTCGTGATTTACACAATCAAACGCCTTAGATAGGTCACAGAAGATGCCTATGGCATCCTGTGCCTCTTCCCACGCATTAAAGATGTGCTTCAATAAGGTAACACCAGCGTCAGTCGTACAACGTCCTCTGGTGAAACCATACTGTTTATCATGCAAGATGTTATTGGTGTTAAAATGATAAAGCATCTGATTAAGCATCACTTTTTCAAATACCTTGCTGAACACTGGCAACACGGATACTGGTCTATAATTGTTTGTGTCTTTACTATCCCCGGATTTGAAAAGTGGTATCACCTTACTGAATTTCATTAGGTCCGGAAAGACACCTTGATCGACACACAAATTAAATATTAAAGCTAAGTAAGGCGCTATAATTTCAATAATTGAGGTACACACTTTGATAGACAATCCCCATAAATCCTCGGTCAATTTAACCTTGATTTGTTTGAAAGCTTTCATTACTGTTATGGGGTTTATATGCTTGAAATTAAATTCAGTCGGGCAGGCTGAAACATTTGCCTGTAACAAATCAAAAGCAAGCGAAGGTGACGAATTCAAGGCTTCAGTAGTTTTAATTGGAATACTGGTAAAGAAATTTACAAATTCTTGAGCAACTTGTTGGTTATCGCTAATAAGACCCTGAGTGGTCTCCAATGTGTAATCAGTGTTATGTCTTTTGTTCCTGTTTGTTTCATTATTTATAATTTTCCAAACAGTCTTTATTTTATCGTCTGCTGTTTTCACCTTATTGCTTATGTAAAAAGCCTTAGCTACCTTACAAGTATTTTTATAAATTTTTGAGTAGGTAGCTACATACTTATTAAAAGTTTCAGTGTTAATATAAGGTTTAAGGCCATATAGTTCATAAAGTCTATCTCGACTTTTTCTGAGTCCTTTAGTCGCCCAGTCACTAAATAAAAACTTAGGGCAAATAGTTTTAGTAATCTTTTTAAAAGTGTTATTGAACTCAGTTTGGACAACAGAAAAAAATTCTTTATATAAAATATTACCATTGTTCATTGTGAAGCCCTGACTACTTAACTTGCTGCCTAAAGTGCTGTTAAATTTGTTTAATTTACCGGCTGTTATTGGTCTTGTTTGTATCTGCACTTTTTGTAATGGTATGGTAGACTCAAAAGTTACCGTTAGCCCACTGTGATCAGAAGGGACACAATTTACAATGGCTTTTTTTAAGTAGTTGCAGCAACAAAAAACATTATCAATGCATGTAGCACTCGTTGCCGTTGATCGGGTTGGTTCTATGAACACATTTGATAAATTGAATGACTTAAAGAGATTTAAAAAGCGACTGCTATCTGAATTACTTTCTAAAATATTTATATTGAAATCTCCACAGATAATCAAAAGTTTATTACCAGTTGCAAGTTTTGTCAAAACATCTTCCATCACTGACTCAAAAACAGAATAGTTTTGATAATTAGGGGGTCTGTAAACGCACACTATGACATGCTTATCTAGCTCAACACAGGACAGTTCAATGTTATGTTCAACCGACAGTTCAATTATATCTTTTCAATTTTTAAATTTTATTGACCGTTTTATTAAAATAAGTGAACCCCCACGCAGCATTGATTTTCGGTTAAAACAACTGCCCAAACTGTAATTATCATAATTAATTAACATTTCAGAATCCTTTAACCAATGCTCAGTAATACAAACAATGTCAAACATTGATTTTTCTAAAAATAATTCAAATTCCAATTGCTTCGAAGAAAAGCCTTGTATGTTTTGAAGGTATAAAGTAAAGGATTTCTGATTAGCTCCATTTATATTAGTGCTAGAAGATACCTTGTTGTTGATAAGTTGAGCTAAATTGCATATGGTACCATCTGTTGTCTTATTGCCTAGTTTAAATTGTTTGAGCTAGCAACCAAGGCATTAGTACTACTACTAACTGTGGTGCTAATACTTGAGTACTTCGACATACTAATTATGTCTGAGTTAATATTAAAAGCTAATAGCCTCGCTATTTGACGTCTAAAACTAATGGGCAGATACACGGTATTCCTTGTCGACTTAAGTTTATCAACAAAATTGTTGATGTCAAAAAATAAAAGCTTGTCACTATGGTGACTTACTAAAAACTGCATATGCATATTTAGCTTGTGGATGTAATTATTTTGGCTATATGATAAGTGCTCAAAGTATGGAAAAGCACACAAAATTATCTTTCTACAATTAATCTTCAAAAGTTCAGTGATACTATCTGTGATACCATCATTTGTTAGGTTTGAACTGTTTCCTACAATTATAGTTATTATAGAATTCATATCATATTTATTCTCAGATATAGATGCTAGTATGCGTTGGTAAGAAGACTGAGGTGTACAAAAGTTTTGAGAAGGAAAAGGAAGGCTGTTTCTAACCAATTTCCCTAACCCTCTTCCTATACTGTCTGAAAACATTATTGACTGTAAACAAACCTTGCTACTACAAGTGGAAGAGGAACTACTATTTGATGAAAGTACCACTTGAGATGAATCTTGCTCAATAACAGAAATGTTTTGGAAGGGGATACAATCCTGAGTACCCACAGCCTGGGACGGGTCCTCCGTTACCACAGGCTGGAGGATTTTCTGACAGGTGCACTTGGTGTTGGTAAGAGTCAGCAAGTCTACTCTGTCGACTAACTCGTTTGTAGCCAGGATATGTTCCTTAATTTGGTTTTTAGAACTTACATATTTACTATAAAGAGACTTTAATTTATACTCAAGATTTTGAATTTCAGACTGTAAGCGTTGAGTATCAATTTCATAAATATTTATACTATCTTCTAACTTAATTTGGTAATTACTCAATTTATTAATGAGAGTAACACGTTCTTTCCTCAATTGTATATTTTTGGAAAAGTGTTTTTGTTGTTTTTTGAATTTATTGCATTTTTTAATGATTTTATTCAGTCTTGCATATTTTTTTATTTTATTCTGACTAAATTTATGATTATTGTTGTGTTTTAATAAAGAATTTTCTGTTAGATCTATTGTTATTAAGGAAGGTGGATTACAATTAGAATGTAATACTAACTCATTGTATAAATGAGTAGTTTCCCTAACCTGAGTACTTTCCTTTTCCTTCTGTAATTTGAGAATAAGACCATTAGCATGAGCTAATTCATCTTCTAGATCCCTAACTTTGCATAAAGCCTCCTCATATAAATTGCTACAGTTCTTAAAGCCATCAGTTCTATACTAATTAGTATTGAACTTGTATACTAGTTTAAGTTGCTAATTTGGCTGTAAAGTAAAATAGTTTTGTTTAAAATAAGATTATTTAATTTGTGACTGCAAAGAAATATAAGGCTTTTTTAATTTATTATACAAACTGAACGTTGTGCCTATTTAATGAAAACTATGTAGTGTTGTTAAATGAACGTGTAAACGTTACGTTTTATACTAAATGAGCGGCACCCTATTAAATTGTGTGAAGTCTTATTCTAGTGTTTATGGCAATAACAGACGTGCACAACATTTACAATAACACGTGCATGCTCTCGCTATCTCAAGTTATGATCATACGACTCCCGACGTCTTCTTTTTCATCGTTTATTCGATTATTGATTATCTATGATATCGATCGGCTTTGGGCCCAAACAAGAAAACTAAATTATAGCAATAATGAAGTGTTGTCCATTATACCAGTTTTAAGTTTATATAGCTAGCATCCAGAAGGCAGCGACTTGAAAGAAAACCACTCAATTATGTGCGGCTCGGCGGGCTCGGTCCGGCTCGGTAAGGCTCGGTCCGGCTCGGTAAGGCTCGGTCCGGCGCGGTCGGTTACCAGAGCGGCCGCTTTGCGGACCATTCATCAGCCGCCGACGAAACCCCCGACGACCAATGGAGCGGAAAGCAATTGCCCACACGCACAGCACTAGAAGCTAGAGAGCTGATTTCATTTCTAATCTGAAGCAGAGCCCTCTGCCACTTTAAAGAAAAACCTAATACTTTCTTAAAATGTCGTGTTGCGGCTCAATTTGAGGCCAGTTTTGAGGTCGCGCTGAACTCTCGACTGGAAACATAATCTCGACATTATGTTTCCAGGTAAAATGTGGCTTTGAGACTATACACTCAGGTTGAAGCGGTTCATCTGTAGCAGATTAAACGACCACCTCGGTTTAAAGCGTTACATGTGAATATCACAAGGCGCGGCAGGGAAGTCGAGTGAGGATCCCGCGGCCGCGGCGCGCGTCCAACGTTCCGCCAGAGACGCAAGCCTCCGTGCTGCGCGCTCGAACACAACTATATAAAGTTTAAACGTTACGTTGCAAATTGCTCCTATTGATTGTGTATTGTGTGTGTGTTTTTCCCACAAAATAGTTGTCGCTATAAGGAAGATACTCTGCGAGAGTAACTTTACTCGACTGTGATACGTTTGGTTTACAGCTAGCCTCGTATTGACTCGACCGATATCGCACCGGACCGTGCCGGACCGTGCCGGACCGAACCGTGCCGGATAGCACCGTGCCGGACCGGTCTGCGCGGTGGCGGCGTCGAGCGCTCACTTCATTAATTCTTGAGCCGAACGACTTCGCCGATTGATTGCGGAATTTACATTGAATTGCCACAAAATTATACGTTAATCACAATTACTTTTCCAGAAACATATTTAGGTTGAATAAAGTTTCAGTGTGTTATAAACAATTTACCTCATACGTAAGCACGGTGCGGATGTGTCTGGGCTCCTCACGGTGCTATAAAAGAGCTGAAGTTAAACAACACGCGTGCGCCACGTGACGCCGCTGCCGCTGACGCGTGACGCAGCTCGCAGGTGCCACTGTCACGCGCGCGACGACGTCCGCACGCGGGTTCATTAAAGTGTCTGAAAATGACACAGAACGTATCCGATTATAATGCGTGACGAAGTCTAGCACATTCACATTTCAATCTCTTTAATAATCCTGGGTCTGTTCACGCCAACATATTTAAATACCAGCGCAGGAGTTAGGACGTCCGTCTGCTGAGTAGGTGCATCAGAAGACTCTTATTTTCTATTAAATAACCGAATTCATGTGATCACCATGCCTGCAGGTACGGCTGACGTCGCTGTTAGGCACCTCGCGCACTAGACGGCCACTGGTCGTGGCCATGGCCGTCTAGTGCGCGAGGTGCCTTACGGTGCACATACTGACACGGCGCCACTGTGTCGCGTGAAGAACTGTACTGAGTCGTGTCCATGCGTGCTCCACTTCATTTGTGCGAGTTCAGCGTTCCAGCGAAACTTACAAAATATTTGGAAGTTTTTGTTGTAAACGAAACGGCCACACAGTATGAGTGAGAGAAAGAATGTGGTTTATTTAGCTTTCCGAATGTGTTTCCTTCGTTCCAAATAATGAAACGCCATCGACGTGTCGAAGGACTTACGCTGTTCGCTCTGTTAAATTAGAAAGAAATCGCTACTGTTGGTAACTTACCTAGTTGTCAGAAGGCTTCGGTAGAAGTTTGCCTGATTGTCGGTGTGCAGGGATATAACTCACGCTATCGCTAATATACGTTTTATTTTATTTTATTTTACTTTATTTTACTTTATTTTACTTTATTTTATTTTATTTTATTTTATTTTATTTTATTTTATTTTATTTTATTTTATTTTATTTTATTTTATTTTATTTGGGAAAACAAACAATCGTACATTGTATTTATACATCAATATGGTTTAAACTATAGATAAATGTACAATCCATGACGTTTCCACATCTTACTTATGTAGGATACAATGCAGACACATGCAATTAATAAATGTATGTATACTTAACTAAAAAATATAAAAAAAACTAATCCTCAAATACATGATTAACTGATTAATATTTATTACTTAAACTATTTACTCTGACTCAGAAACCAGAAGGCATTTAATTATTTCTTTCTTAAATAAAATTTTTGTTAGGTTAAATATGTCTATAAGATTAAAGTGATTATTGTATACAGGGGGTCGTGGCAAACAACGGGTAAGAGCGAACCTCTCGTCTCTTTAACCTCTCGTTTCTTTGTAAATTAACGATATATGTTACTTTGTGCCGAGAGCGGTTATGACCGCTCTCGGCACAAAGTAACATATTTCGTTAATTAGTTCTGAGCATTCGAATCTACTATGCACTAGTCCATGAAGAATCATGGCTTGGAGCAACTGGCGCCTTGAACGCAGAGGCAGTAATTTAAATTTAGCTAGTGCATCTTCATAAGAGAGGTGCTTCAGACGACATTTATACTGCATATTTTTGAGAAATTTACGCTGCACTCGTTCTAATGCATTATCATATTTGGCGTAGTATGGGTCCCAGATCATGCAGGTGTTAGGTATTAAGTATATATGTAGATATATAACTAGGTATATATATCTAATACATCTAGATTATGTAAATATTTGTTAGATATTATGTATATATGTAGATATATAACTAGGTATATATATCTAATACATCTGCACCTATGTAAATATATAATTGTATCAAAGGGAAAATATAAACAATAGGATTCAATTCTTAATAACTTTATATTTATCTTTTAGTATATAACAACTACATAACTATCGTAGTAGTGTATATGACACAAAAGTCAAAGCCAAAGTCAAAGTCAAAACGTTTATTTCAAGGTGACTCTACTGTCCGTTCGCAAGGGTAGATTCTTATGGAGAAGAACGGACAAGAAACTCCATAGTTACTACATACACAACGTTACGTTATAATATACCAACCATAATGAATAAACACGTTATCATTACCCGTATTTAAAATACACCAGTCATCATAATAACATTACATAACACTTACATAACCATAATATTACATAGTATTACATTATTCATAAGAACTTCATATTTAGAATTATAATACACAATAATAGCAGCAATAAAGTTACTTAACTTTTACCTCGACGTCTCGAACAAGAATGGGCTGAGCCACTCGGAGCTCCCCCTTTTATAGTCGTGAACAAACAACTTGAATATTTCTATCTACCGTCATCAAAAATATCAACAACATAAAAGGTGGGTATCCGTTTGGAATATTTTATATGTTTTCTACATTATTCCTTAATATTTTTACTAATGTAGGTACTTTTACAGACATACTGAAATAATGAAAGCAGAATTGAATAATGTAAATTAGGTATTACATACTTGTTACAAGTTTAAGGTTATGCAAAACATTACCTACTATTTTATCAAGTTTTAACAGTAAAAGGAATACTCATGATAACAATAACAATACCTATAGTTAGGATAATCTATTACAGGCATATTCGAGCTGAGGGCGTACCAAAGTGTTATACAGATACATATAAGTTAATGGCCTTTTAAAATCTGAAGCAGCCCTCATCACAAAGTTATGCATTTGGAAAGCTTTAGTGACGATCTTATCAATATGCAGATGTAAATGCAGTTTACTATCAAGAAGGATACCCAAGTCACAAATACTTGTTTCTCTGTATTACGTTTTGTATGTATTACGGAAGTACCTATTGTACAGTGTCACGTCTCGTCCCGCTGTGTCAGCTGGCACTCGCTCTCATCACGTCTCGTGCTGTGCTCGGCTGCAGTTGTGTACAGTTGGTACTTTGGTACACCGCAGCGCGCTACTATTGCGTCGCTACCAGTACGTGACTGGGCTCGGTCTCGCTTCAACACACGACAGAGTTAATTACAAAGCTTCGTTAAGCTTTCTGTTAAACAAACGTGACTCAGTGTCTCGGTGCTGCTCACAAGTTCAAGGCGAACTTCAATCAGTTATAACAACTGAAAGCATTGTGAATTAACGTTCCTCAACAGATGTGCGGGAACGTTTATTTAATCATCCGTCGTTTGTGTGTTTGCAATGTTTTCAAATGTTCAGTTCTTGAACGGTCGTTTGTCTTGTGTAGACCTAACTAAAGAAAGGGTTCAGTGCATGCTAGCCGAGCGCTTACTGTCTGCCACACGCAGTAGTAGAGCCTGCCAGAGTTGCTGACTATGTTCGAAAGAGTTACCGCGCTGCGGATGTTATCCAAGAACCGTACGTGTGCCGTGCATGGCGCGCCGACCTTCTATTACTGGGATAATCTAAATTGAGATTTCCATTACTGTAACGTATTAAACCGCACCGCGGCGGGATCCAAGGGGGGGGGGGGCGGGATCCGTTCTAAGTGAAATAAAAATAAAGTGAGCAATGTACTCGAGACGTACGCGAGCTGGCAATATTAACAATACGCCCGGATCGTACCCGGAGTGTGCCGGAGTGTGCCCGAGTGTACCGGTAGCGGGCCGGTAGCGAGCCGGGACGTCCACATGATTTATTATTAGCTGCGGCTACTCCGACCCACCAGTGGGGGATGTTGGGATATTGGACACCGATATACCAAGATCTTGAGTTTCAAATACACTACGTTTTTTTTTGGAATTCGTTTACGCTTCGTGAGAATTTAAAGAGTGTTGAAAATTATAACAGGCACAGTGTTGGATGAGTGTCGGCGTGCGGCGACGTCAGAGAGCGCCGGACAGACCAGTGTTGAGAACTTCACAAGTGTATCAATGACGAGACACGCGGCGCTGCCCGCGCGCCCCTGTGCCGCTGAGGCAGCGTGTCGCTCTCGTTGCTCGTCGCCCGCGCCGATAAATCCCCGCGAGCCATAAAAGCCCTATTATATATCGACTGCGTTTCGCTTCACCGCCACCGGTTCAGATACATTTATTGCCGCCGAGTAATTCGTATTTTCTTTTCTGGGGTCTTATTGCATACGTATTTTGTTCGTTCCCTCGTACGGAGGTGCGGAGGTGCGCGGTCGCCCTGGAGACTTATTGCTCCCGGAGGAATGCTTCATAAACAACCGCAAGTTTCTATGTTCGATCTTCCATATCAGTAGGGTAGATAGTTACGCGTACAAGTGTACATGATAAGTGCGCGCGTCTATTTACTCACTGTGCCAATCTAATCCATCGATCGTAAATCATTCATTTATTCATATAAATGCCTTAAAACTATCATTACAGGTCTAAACCTAATGCGATCGCCAAGTCACTCATAGAATTAAAATTAAAGCACAAAATACATGTCAAGATCACACAGATCATTGCCTGTACCACAGTGTAAACAACAGTACTTTTGCAAGTTCACCGCAGTGACATCCCACCAAGGTTGTTTATATTAACTTGCCCTGTTGCCCTAGTAACCGTTGTAGAAAGAGCAAAAAATGAAAGCTTACTTAAACTGCTTCAGTGTGTACATATAAGCTCAGAGCATAATGTGCGGAGAGCATCGCCCAAACATCTACGGTCAACGTTTTATAATCCATTAATATTCGCGTTTCCGGTTCCTGAACACTGTTTGTTCCCTTTTATGAATTAACGCTGTAATCAGGTTTAATATTATAAAATAATAAGTGGGCGCGCGTCGAGCCCCGCCGGCTGCCGGCTGCCCGGGGGAAATACGAGTCACAGCGTGTACCTACTGCTGTACCGTGTCGCGCCGTGTCGTACCTTGCCGTGCCATGCCATGCCGTGCCGTGCCGTGCCGTGACGTAACGTGACGTGAAGTGATTTATATTTGACTCGTAGTTCGTCGGCGCGTCGGTCGCTCGTCGTGTCTCGTCTCTCCGCTGCGCTGCACTTGCGTGCGCCTGCACTCGCGTGCGCCTGCACTTGTCCACATGAGTTTTTATTTAAAGTCAATTTAAATGATAAACTTATTAGTACTACGTTGTAAAGCCGGACGACTCCCCCCCCCCCCGGCCGCAACTGAATCATGTATATGTAATTAGTTCACACCTCCACGCCGCTTTATCTCATTTTATTGTGTAATTTAACAACATTGGGAACGGATTGATGGTATTGACGCTGAGATATAAATTATTTGGAATGTTTATTTTTATGTATTTTTTTTCTGGCAATTTGTCGCTTCAGCTATGTAGGTACTTATATTATGTCAGAGTTTACGAGTGTTTGTGTGGCGCCCGAGGGTCTTCCCGTTTGTGGTTGAGAGTGGCGCAGCGACTGTTCATCACGTGCAGTGCTGCAGCGCATCCGTGTGTGTCTGTTCCTCGCACACTGCTCAGTTGCCGCTCACTGCAGTGCGGCCGTTTGCGGATGCTGTCTTTTAGAAAAACATGCACTATAATTAATTAATGTTTTCACAAAGCAGTTAGTAAATGTTTATGTTTTAACTTCGACACAGGAGCCGCCAGTTTATGGTAAGTCTGACTAGACGAGCAAAGTAACAGAGTTCAGATCTAATTATCTTTTGTATAACATGGTAAAAGTTTTTACGTAGTTCGTAGTTCTAATAAAGACTATTAACACAGTAAATTATAAGTTATTATTCAATGTCAATAATGTTCTCTTAGTGTAAACCTCGCGGCGTCATGTCCCTGCGGGTACAGATGCGTTAGCGGAGACAAGGATTAGATGCGGCACCGCATACAGCAGCGTTGTGCGTTCTGATCAAGAGACTGAAGGTTGAGGCTCCACGCGTCTGCTCACGCCACGCGTCGCCCTGACACACGTCCGTGGTGCCACAGGAGCTCACAGCACGGAGGCGTGTGCGCGCTGCGAGTGCGGCGCTATCAAAGAGCCACTGGGACGTCAGATGGTTCACACGAAATTCAATCTCGCCGTCGTGTTACTACGCGGCAGAGGCTCATTGTCTTTCTGAAGAAAAACACCCATAAGATCAAGTAGGTATGTCCTTCTAGGGGACTATCGCAACCCCGTGCTGCCACAATTGCGGCGATAATGCACTTCACTGAGCTTATGTACTTGTTGAACAGAATAAACTTTACAATCGACAGTTAACGTTGTTTCGGGTATTGTTCTTGTGATTATTTGGGTTACTTGTTTAGCATAGTTAAATATAGTTAAGAAACACGCACACACTCAACACACAAGAAGCCTGTCTACAGGAACTGCCTCCGCGTAATATGTCGCACTAAACGTCACTCCGTCACCATACATCTCACGAACCCTTAGCTCGCGACTAGTTCGTAGCGCGACACGTTCATTCGTAGCGCCCTGCTACGGCGTAGCAAAGCACTACGGCGTAGCAAGTACCCGTATGCTCGATCTTATTTACTCACATGAGGTGAGCTCGGTTCGCTTTTAAGAGCCGTTCGCGATGTTCTTCTTAATAAAATTTAATATTTAGAACTAATTTCCTGGTGTTGTTCCACGACGTCGCCGCGTACTCGAACAATGTGAGCAGGAAATTACCCGCAGCTCGCAGCTCGCACCTATTCATATTAAACTTGAGACAACGCTGCTAGCGCCGACCGACTGTTTGTATTTAATAAAGGATCGGCGGTAGGTATTGTCGTCTTGCAGTTTGTCTGAGATTTTAATGTTTTAGAGGAAAAACAAGATTGAAATGACTGCACACGGCGAGGCTTTCCTCAGCGCTTCGGCCAAAACGGGGAAGCGTGCGTTTGTGCGGAGGTTAGAATCGAACGGAAATAGTCAATTATTAGTCTTTTTAGGGTTCCAAACAACCGCCGTATGGAAAAACGGAACCCTTATAGGATCAGTCGTGTGTCTGTCTGACAGTCAGTCGTGTGTCTGTCTGACAGTCAGTCGCATTCAACTTGTTCAACCTGCTGGCCGAGTCACTTGTAGTTAGTAGATATGAACTTCTGAGACCCAAACACGGACGCGTTAACTAAATAAATACATTCTGATTATCTCGGGGTTACTTTTGAGGTAAATTCGAAAAAAAGTTTTGCAGCGGTAGTATACATGCATAAACAAAAACTTTAGCCAGCTCCAAGTACTACTAAGTTCAATTAAAATTGACTTTGACATTGTCATTCTAACCGAATGTTGGCTTAGCAAAGCTAGTTATCTACCAGCATTGGATGGGTTTGTGTCTCACTCGACAGGTATTAATGCGAATCAGAATGATGGCGTCATGATTTATACGAAAATAAGCCTACATAGTGTAACGTTGTTCCATAATTTTAAACTTGAAAAACAAAAGATAACATAAAAAGTGGGAAAATTTTCTCAAATCGCCAAGTCACTGTAATTTAGTTCCAACCATACGTGTCACATTCGCTCCTGTAGTTTGTCTCACTCGCTCACGATAGTGGTAACCGGTTTAGCTCCCACTCACCGACCTACTCGCAATCGCGGCGGCAGATTTGCCAACGGTCAGTTGAGACGCGCGTTCACGTAGACTACTCGCTAGTGCGTGCCGTCACCCGCGCAGTCTCAAACAAATAAAAAAACCTCCGAGCGATTTTATTTTATAAAATAACTTTTATTATTTTCTTTAAAAGTCTATAAGTTTTATTATAAAACATTAGCCGTGTTATCCCCGTATTGGGTAAGTGTTGATAATTTTACGCTTTGCTATACGTGTCATGGTGGACAATGACTTGCAATTTATAAGATTTAATGTACCTATTGTTTCGTTATATCTTTTTCTTCTTCTTCTTAGATTTCTGTTAATTTTACCTGTTTTTTAATAATCACAATAAATTTAACCCAGCTTTAATTCTTATACACATAATGTTAGTGCTTCACACTCCTTTCCTTTGCTAAATTGTAAACTCCGATTCTGAAGGTGACCTTTACACACATTCGCCTTAAGCGCAATAGTACATCCGCCTTACGCTTATGCTTACGCCGCAGTGGTCACCGTCAGGAGAGGGTTAGCAGAGGACCTCCCATTTACCAACTGGACATTAATTCCAGGGTTCCAGATTCCGGGCACATTTTGCCGAAGTAACGGACATCGTGACATCGGGCGGTGCACGTCGCCTGCGCCGACACTATAGTGTACACCTCAACCTACGGGTCATCCACCACCCAGGGTCTACGCCGTGGCTGCTGCGTCGTCATCGGCTCCGCATTAGGCCAGGGCAGTACTATTTTGCGCCTACCTCCATGAGACAGAAATTAATCTATGACGGGCAGTACTTAATACCTACCTACGACCTTAAAAATAAATATTGTTAGTGGTTGTGAGTAGTTTTATTTTATTTCATTACTCACACGCGACAATAGTTACGTATGGGAACCGGAATTAAAGGATGGAAATTGTCTCGTATGTCAAATAGACAAAAACCTTGCCGTGGTTGCTGTCTACCGTTCTCCATCATTCAATTCAAAAGATCATTTCGAAAATTTTACAACTAGCCTGAATAATGTCTATGACGGCCTCTCCTCATGCCCTAATATCGCCATTGTAGGTGATTTAAATATTGATATTAGACCAGGTAACAGGGACGTTCGTAGTTTTGATTTTCTAACACTAAATGCTTCTCACGGGCTCATGCCAACTCATCTTTTTCCCACTAGGTTAGAACATTGTATAGATCACATACTGCTTAAGTCAAATCTTCCATCAACCACACTTGTTTTGGATTCGTTTATAACAGACCATAAACCTATCCTACTTAATATTGCGAAAGCCAACCCTAAACGGAAAACCTGTTACTACACCACTCGCATAAATCACGAATCTGTCCTTTTGGAGTTAGAAAACGTTGACTTTGCAATTATATACCAAATTGACGACGTAAATGCATGCATGAATAAATTCATAAATATAATAAAATCGACCATATCAAAACATTCGCAGATAGTTAATGTTCCAAAAAAAATAAGAGTTATTAAACCTTGGATAACCCCTGGATTGCTAAAATGTATAAAAAATCGAGAAAAAATGCACATGAATTCAAAAAAGAAACCTGACAACCTAATTCTTAAAACTACTTACGTACGGTACCGAAACTTTTGTAATGACTTACTTAGAAAGTTAAAAATATCCTTTGAGCAGAGCGAGCTAGAAAAAGCTAGTAATAACCCCAAAAAATTGTGGAAAACCATAAAACAAATAACGAACACATGTAAAACGCATGTTAGTCCTTCTGAGCTGTTAGAAATACGAGATAATCCTAAATCCTCTGTTAACGAAGTATGTCACTTTTTTAGTACTGTGGGAAGAAACTTGGCATCAAACATTACATCGTAGACTCTAGGCCTGCCATTTCCAGCTAGTTACAAGGCCCCTTTTATTGGGAACACTACTCAACACTCCACTTTAGATTCTCTTGCCATTCTGGACGTAGATGAAGCTGAAGTGGAATCAATTATCCTTCAATTACGGAATGACTGTGCAGTCGGATGGGATGGAATACCGTCTACTATTTTAAAAAGCTGCCGTCATGTATTAGTTCAACCACTTACCTACCTCTATAATCGTTGTTTACAGACAGGAGTGTTTCCCGATGCCCTGAAAAAGGCAATAGTCCACCCTATTTACAAGGGAGGGAGTAGAAATTGTGTCAATAATTACAGGCCAATATCAGTTCTGCCAGCGCTATCTAAAATTCTTGAGAAGATTCTCAATAAATGTTTATACAGCTTCCTAAACAAAAACCAGATTATTGCTGACAACCAGTATGGATTCCGACCAGGGTTGTCAACAGAAGATGCTGTACTGGATTTCACGCAATCGGTTGCTAAATGCCTGGATCAAAAAATAAAATGCCTGGGTATTTTCCTGGACCTTTCCAAGGCATTTGACACAGTTTCTATTCCCTTACTTACCTCTAAGCTGGAACTTCTCGGTGTACGTGGCATATTACTTGACATTTTTAAAGATTACCTCAACAACCGTACTCAATGTGTCAAAATTGACGCGTACCTTAGCGACGAGGAATCAGTGACATACGGCGTTCCTCAAGGAAGCATCCTAGGTCCTACATTGTTCCTAATTTACGTTAACGATCTGTGCAGGATGAGTCTCCCAGACTGTAATATTTATGCGTATGCAGATGACACTGCGATTCTCGTGCAATGACTTACCTGGGATATAGTTAAAACAAAAGCAGAAGTGGCTCTGTCTCAAGTTAAGGAATGGCTTAACTCAAATCTACTCACACTTAACCTTCAGAAAACTACCTACATTCCTTTTGCAATACGCCGTAACACCGCACCGTCACACACCTTTAATATAACTGCTCACACATGCTCAAACTCCTCAGAACCCTGCACATGCCCAACACTCACTAGATCTGATAGTGTAAAGTATCTGGGCGTACAGATAGACGATGGTCTTAAATGGGACAAACAAATCGACGCCCTCACCACCAGAACGATGCGCTTGATTCACATTTTCAAGTCTCTCAGACAGTCGGCTAACGGTGACACTCTGAAAATGGTGTACTACGCTCTGTGTCAGTCGGTCATTGGCTATTGTATTGCTGTTTGGGGCGGTACAGCGAAGACTATTCTTCTTAGAGTTGAGAGAGCACAGAGAGCGATACTAAAAGTTATGACAAGAAAACCCTATAGATATCCAACTACTGAACTCTACTCTGACTGCAAGGTTCTTTCGGTACGCCAACTCTTTGTGCTTAAATCGATTCTCAGAAAACACACCAGTCTTCCTAAGTCTAACCCAAACAAGCGAACATGTGTTTTTCCGGGTACTCAACACAAAACTACTTTCGCAAAACGCCAGTTTTATACCTTAAGTACACACGTTTACACAAAAGTTCACAAGAAACTAAACATTTTAGATCTAAACTCATACACAGTAAAACATAAAGTAACAGAGTGGCTACTATAGAAAGACTATTCCTATACGGAGTCATTACTCACTTACATCGCTTAAATCAAATAACGCACACTATCAAACATATATACACACACACATCCACATACAAACAACACATACACACGCATACTCATTCGCCACACACAGACACATGTACACACCACACATTTAACTCTTGCACACAGCAACTATTACTGCTGACAAGTATAAACGGAAGATCGACACTGTCCACTTGTTGTATAAATAATGGTAAATGAATTTATTAGCTAAACACTGTCTCTTAAGATACAGGTTAGCCTAGTTTAAGAGGCAGGGTTACCATAATTATGTATATAAATTTTGCAACAAACTGTAATACCTACAATAAGTCTACTTGTTACTTATACCTTCTTGTATACATTTCTGTAATTATTTTGGTAAATAAACTTAGTATTATTTATTATTATTATTTTCTTTATTTAAGGTACATACATATAAAATACATTTTTAAATATTAAAATACAAAGATATCAAATTATTTAAAAATGTAAAAAATAGTAGCCCACCGGTATCGGGAACAGGGTCCAAGCTACCGGCGGTCAGGGCTCCAGAGAGAGGAACCTCCTAACGATGCGAGCCATGTCCAGAAGTACTGCTCTCTGAATCAAGCCCTTGATCCAGCTGCCTAACGAGAGCCTCCTAAGATGTTGGTCGAGGCTCGTGGCTATTAAGCCGTTGGCTGACACGACTATCGGTACAATGATTGCCGAATTCACATCCCACATGTCGACAACCTCGCGAGCCAAGTCAAGATATTTGATTTGTTTATCTTTCTCGGCTTTCACGAGGTTCTCGTCATGCGGAACGGTGATATCTACAATCATTGCACGCCTCTCGATTCGGTCCACCACCACTATATCAGGCTTATTTGCAATAATAGTCCTGTCAGTGATGATGGACCGATCCCAGTACAATGTGATACTGCCATTATCGAGAACTGGGTCGGGCACATACCTGTAGTACGGAACCTCCGATTCCACAAGAGAGAGATTTCAGAGCAAGTTGCTGATGGATAATCCTGGCTACAAGGTTGTGTCTATGCAAGTATTCTCCATTAGCAAGACGAGAACAACCAGAGATAATGTGGCGAATTGATTCTCCCGGACGGTGACATGCCCGACATATGTCAACCGTGCCGTCCTTCACAATAAATCTCTGGTAGTTTTTCGTCATGATAACTTCGTCCATAATTGCACAGACAAAACCTTCGGTTTCCCCAAAGAGGTCACCAAACCGTAGCCAGGCTACGGACGCTAATTGATCCACGTCGGGCCCGTGTAGGGCCCGGAAAAAGCGTCCGTGAAGTTCCTTACTCTGCCATACCGCCATGTGATCGTTGGTGTCAAGCACTGCAGGTTTGCGCCAGTTCTCATTTGCCAAGGAGAGCGGGGTGAGTCCCTTGTCCACCGCCACTACATCTCGATGCATACCCACGTCGACAGCTAGGAAATATTCCCTGAGACTGCATATCTCGCGATTGTGGATAGTCTTAGCACTTAAAAAGCCTCGACCTCCACGTTTTCGCGGGATATACAGTCTCATTACCGACGACCGTGGGTGATGCATTCGATGTGCAGTTAGCAGTGTACGAACCCGCCTATCCAGGGCGTCAAGTTCCGTTTGAGTCCATTTGAGTACGCCGAAAGAGTACATCAATACCGGCATGACCCATCCGTTGAAAGCGCGCACCTTGTTTCCGCCCGACAGAAGGCTGTTGAAAACCTTCTTCAGGCGGCCAAAGAAGCGCTCCTTCAACGAATGCTTCATGTCAGTAACACTGATGCCTAACGCTTCCGACATACCCAAATACTTGTAAGTTTCGGTTGGAGAAAGGGATCTCAGGTTTATGGAATCCGAGAGTTGCGATCCCACGGATTCCATAATCTCTCCATGCTTTACATGCATGACCGCACATTTGTCCACACCAAACTCCATCCTGATGGCACTACTGAAAGTTTCAGTTACCTTCAGTAGCTCCATCAGTTGCAGATTACTGGGGGCAAAGAGTTTCAGATCATCCATGTAAAGGAGGTGAGATATAACCTGACAACCTCTCTTCAACCGATAGCCTAGTCCTGAATTCTCCAGCAATGTGCTGAGAGGATTCAAGGCTAGGCAAAACCAAAGCGGACTCAAACTATCGCCCTGAAATATACCCCGCTCGATCCTAACCGGTTCGCTATTCCTCTGGATATTTCGACATCCTGGATAGCGAAGGACTGTCCTCCATTGCCCCATACATGACGTCAGGAAGGTGCGTAGCGTTGCATGAATTTTATACAATTCTAGCACCCTCATGAGCCATGTATGAGGCACCGAGTCATAGGCCTTCTTATAGTCTATCCAACATGTCGACAGATCCTTTCGGGAACGCCGAACCTGTTGGCTAATGGCCGTATCAATGAGGAGTAGCTCCTTAGTACCGCGGGACCCATTCCTACATCCATTTTGAGAGGCAGACATGATGTTATTGCTGCTAATGTGATTATTAATTTTAGCTCTCAAAATGGATGTAAGAACCTTATAGACCGTCGGTAAACACGTTATCGGTCTATAGTTTTTGGGTTCTGCGGTGCTACCAGATTTATGGAGCAGGTGGGTAACTCCTGTGGTAAAGAATTCGGGCAGCGAGCCGGACTCCAAGGCAGTTTGGAACAGAGACGCCAAACGAACATGCGACCCAAGTAACCACTTAACCCAAAAGTTGTGCAGTCCGTCCGGCCCTGGAGATTTCCAGTTAGGCAACGGACGGACTGCACGGGCTACATCTTGGGGGCTAATTGTGATTGCCCCCATTTCGGGTACTGAATCGCATGCTCCTTCGACCTCTCGAATCCAATCTCCTTCGGTGTGACTAACAGGCACCGACCAGATGCTGCGCCAGAATGAGAACATGGCGTCATCTTCTGGCAGGCGCGTGTCAGTCACACCTTGTTCCGGTCGCTCCCAAGCCCTGTATACCCACCTTTCGTCACTTCGGAATGTGCGTTTCAGGGTGTATCGCTCCACTCGCCGCCTATACCTACGAATACGGTTTGCCCATGCATACACCTTCTGCTTCAGGAAGTCGATGCGCTCTGTGACACAGGACATATAGTCTTGGGGACTGATATCAGTCCCCGAAAACGCCCGTCTCACAAAGCGCATCACTCTAGGGCGAGTGTTGCCCTCCCTGAAGCAGATCAGTTTGCCGATTAACGCTCTGGCCCCACCGATACGACGCTCGATCCTGCACTGCCAGGCCGGTACGGCTGGTTTTGGTCGTGTAACTCTGTCCGTGGTTATTTTGACGTGAGCTACACGACATGCCGCTACAGCCGCGCAGTACATTATCGAGTGTGCATCAGTGAGGTCTTCGCAGTCATCAAAATAATTTGACAACTGCGAATCCAGAGCTGCCACCAGCGCCCTGTTTTTGTTATGCATGGGCAAACGAGGTAAGCGTGGTCTAAGTTCAGGCGGCGTGTAGCGATATTCTCGAATAGCACACTCCAAAGCACTCCTCAATTCGTCATTGCACTGGGTACTGTGGACCACAGGAATATGTCCTATGGTCTACTTATCAAATATTATAAAATAAAACTCCTGTATTAACTATTTTATCATTATATTGGAGCACCAGGGCTCCGAGAGTCCAATAACATCTGTATGCTTAAACAAAAACCGTTCTACCATATTCAAATATTCTAATTATTACCAGCCACGTCCAAAGGAGGTATGTACAGCCAGATGCTGCGCAAAGAGGCTCTTACATTAGCTACGCCCCTTCGAATAGAGGAAACGTAGTCAACCTCTCGTTAACATCTATTCAGCCTTTGGAAGAGTCAAGTATGACCTGCCTAACCTAACACAATTTCCCTACCTACAGGGGGAACAGGATGAACAGGGGTGCGTATACTTCTATAGAAGCAGCCTAGGTCATGACCAGCGATTAAAATATTTAGTAAATCAATTAATTAAAATTACTATGCGCCACCTGCGCTGATCAATTACGCGGTCATGCCGAAGCCCCGCCGGAGCAAAACCCCCTGAGAAAAACTCCGGTCACATCGCAATATATAAACAATTAATGCGACAATTCACATTAATCCTTAAGGGATTTACAGCTATATTTTACATCATCATAACATTAATTTCCTCGGACGCTATTGTGTTTCGAGAAAAAGAAGGTCATAATCAGATAAAATATCATCCTAACTTTGAACCTACTCCAGCGATTATCATGTATGAATAAAATTCATCAAAGTTTATCTTTACCATATTTAACCATGAACTGTGGGCCACTCAACGTTTGCTGAACCACTGGTGACAACCTGCCACCCTTTGCAAAGGCTATGCCTCGTGAGCAAAGTTGGAACCAAACCTTGTTGTGCGAACCACTCCCCTCCTTTCAGGGTGGTCCATAGTTTCAAAAAAAAACTTAAGTATTATATCGCCCTGGAGTAACTTCATCCTACCAAATTCTTAAATATTTCACACTATGCCGTTCTTGTACAAGTGACCTTCTTCTTCTCGCCCGGCTGCGTCCCTCAGACACGTACATGTCCGTTTTCATTGTCCACATGAAACAAATAATCCAATTTAACAAACTATATAAAATATTTCACTAAAATAATGTCTTGTTTACATGAAATAATGACAACACAACTGACATACATTGACATCTTATTTTATTTCTACGCGACTCCTAACTGGAATCCTAGCCCTTTTAGTTTAAAGATTATAAAGTATATTTTACAACTATGTTCTAATATAAAATGGTTTCAACCTATTTACATGAACAATGTCTATGAATCTAGTCAAAACCTTCCTTGACTACAAGACACATCAAGACAGATGTCATATGACATGACTTTTCCTACCATGACAACTATGAAAACTATACTATTAAAATCATTCGTGGGTCGTCATGTTTAAAAATGTTACATAACTATCATGTCCTGCTTATCTCCCTAAACTAACTAAAATTATCTAACAATACTAACAAGGACATGATATATAAAAGAAAATGACGGCAGCTTACGAAATCCTCAACATTAAACGCTTCCTACTTTTTAAATTAAATACATTTGTATCAAATTTCTTCCTAACAGATTTCCAAATTTTGTATTTAGTGATGGACAACCGTTTGATCAAATCATTTATAGAATATTTTTTATGATTTGACTTGTATGGTTTCTTTTTAGGTGTATAAGTTTGTATGTGTATAACATCCTTTCTAAACTTTCTTCTTACCCTTCTATACATTTTATTACGGGCAAGGAAAGAAATCTCACGATATTCAAACCTACTCAGAGTTTTGTGTGCGTGTGTGGCATTACGTTCTCCCATGTTAGCCCTAACATGTAAAATCAAGCCCCTAGGTTTTATATTTACGCTATACTTTGTTTCCACGGCCTTATCCTTCTTAACTTTAGGGTTGTGAATACGAGACGACACGTGAGGTTTAGCCTCTATCAGGACCGTCTTCTTTAGCTCGGCTTGTACTGAGACAGCTCGTTCGACTTCAATATCCTCCATCATGATAGCTTCCTCGGCTTGGACCTCAACAAGCTCGGGATCCCTTTCACCGCTTTCCAAATGATCATTGTTATCACACACTGGTTCTGTCAATGAATCAACAAGTTTGTCTGGAATTAAATCAAAATTAGGTATCGGAATGAACACACCCGCTTCCATCTCTTCATCCGTCATGTTCTCTTCTGTCTGCTCAGGTTCTTCCTGGCTTAGGCTGCATTCCACCTGCTCGTGGCTCAGGCCACTCTCCCGGCAGCTCTGTTCATCGTTGCCATCATCATTTATTAGTGGGACATCCGTCACCACGCTAGAATATAATACAGCATTATCCTCTACATTTTTATTATCTTGCCGTCCGCATTCGTCGGATACATCGGCGGTAGTTTGTTCCACATGTAACAAAGCTTTTAGTGCACGTATTTTACATGAAATGCACTTGCAGGGAAATTCATTCCTTATTATATCGCACAGCAAATCAAAATTAATACCCTCGTGGTATGTGTAGTTATAAAAATGCTTAGCCGCGCTATGTAAAAATGCACCCAATATCAACGAATAATCGCTCTCTCGCCATTCACTTTCAGTGGCAACGAGTTTGAATTCAGTTATGAATTCTTCAAAACATACTCGGTCTACGCCGGAAAACATATACATTTTGACGTTTTCAAACAAAATCACACATTAAAACATTCGCCATCTAATTAAAAAAAACCACTTAGCGCTTTATTCCACTTGGCGTCGATACATCGCCTGACATCAACATCAAAATACTCCTCTGGTACGCTTTTATGTAGCTTTTGGGGGTTTTACCAGCCCATATACTTTTTTACTTCTTCGTGCAATGTTTCACGCCTTGCACACGCGTTTCGTCTACGCGGCGTTTCGTGTACGCGGCGTTTCGTATACGCGGCGTTTCGTACGCGGCGTTTCGTACGCGGCGCCTCCACCAATTGTGGACCACAGGAATATGTCCTATGGTCTACTTATCAAATATTATAAAATAAAACTCCTGTATTAACTATTTTATCATTATATTGGAGCACCAGGGCTCCGAGAGTCCAATAACATCTGTATGCTTAAACAAAAACCGTTCTACCATATTCAAATATTCTAATTATTACCAGCCACGTCCAAAGGAGGTATGTACAGCCAGATGCTGCGCAAAGAGGCTCTTACAGTACTTACGTTTGTAACCCTGTCATTACTATCCTCGTCAGCGTTGCTGGGTATTTGGGCTAACTGTGGTGGTGCCACAGTCTGCGACGGAGGAGTAATGACATGGCCACACATTTCAGTTCGGAGGCGATCAAGCACACTGTCATCCAACATACGGTTACGCTGGATGACGCGCACCTGATCCGACAGTCGTTGCGCCGAAACGTTGACCGCTGGTTCAAGTACCTGAAACAGAGAGAGCATCCGACCACGGTGCGCAGTCAGGTTGTTTCCCCCCTCTGTAGCCCCATAGTATGCGCGCATGACGTTTTCGTTGATGGATTGTGTCCATCGCATGCGCTGCACACTTCCGCCGGGAGCTGGGACCCTATCAGAGGCCGGTGGGCCTCGAGGTCCTAAGCCGTCCGGCGGCCGGCGTACTCTCCGTCGACGTGCAGGTGGTGGCGTCGTGGGCGGCGAGAAGTACTCGTCGCTCGAGCTCGACGCGACTGCCACGGCCGGTGTCACAGCACTCACGGTGGGGCTGGGTTCCGGCGGCGGCGAGGCGGAGCTGAGCGACGAGGCCGGAGGTGGTGGGCGTGCTCGTCGAGCTGCGGCTCTTGTCAACATTTTTATCGTTCGTCGGTATATTTCATTGTTCGACCACTGTTTGTGTCACACATCTGTTTGTTTTTTTTTTCTTCTTTGGTATTTGCATTTTCTATTGTAGTTAGGGATAAATATGGATAAATTATGAAATAAAAATAGTTAAAATTGGACGAGAAAAAATTCGTGTCAGTTCGTTGACAGGCGAGCCACAGATTATTATTATTATTATTATTATTATTACATATCAAATGAAACGGCTATCGTAAGGGCTTAAACTTACGAGTATTTTATAAGTAATAACGTAATATATAGACAAATAAATTGATATGGACTGGTTGGAATTTTCGGAGGCGAGTGTTGATATAAAAAATATTAACTTTTTGAAAAAAATACAACCGATTCCCAAAGAAGAACCATTACGAAGAACAAAATAACTTTAATTTTGAAAATGTCAAAAAACGAAGAAACCGCTCTAGAAACAGCGACTTCCAACATTCAAGTTGTTTCGTACCTACTTTGTGGTTTCTCTTTGGAACTCGGTTTTTTTTTCTAAAATGGTTTTTAAATTAAAATTATCAATTATAAAGTTATTAAAGGACATAGATGATAATTGACCTTCCCCTCTCTTATATCCGAAACTACTGTGGCTAACATGGAAGTTAGGAAGAGTTAGGGCTCTTTACGTGTAATACTGGAACACCCATCAGAAGTAAAAGGTTTCAAAGTAACATTTTAAAAAACATGAATTGTTCGGAACAGTCCGCGCGCCAGTACGACTCGCACTTTACCGGTTCTAACGACTCCTTAACAGGAATCATATAACTATACTTACATTTCATGTTCCCAGATATTAATTTTAAAGCAAATTGTTTGCACAGCGCCGCACCGCATCACCGGCCACAGCGCCACCCGCCGATGAAATATGTGTTCCGGTTTAAATCGGGTCATAATTTGTGAAAACATTGGCTAGTTAGTATTCGTATGTGGTAGAGCTGATGAGATACTGGAGGTCGCGCACATCGAACTAGGTGCTAACCTTGTTCGTGAGTGAGAGCTCCTGCCTACTGAGCCTCTGAGGGCGTCTCGGTGCCGATAAGCTTTCCTCTGCCATGTTATTAAACATACTCATCGTACCTGTAACCTGTATACCTGAACTAAACTGCGACTCACTCGCATGTAATTTCGTAGAATAGGAATTTCCGGAAACTGTTTTAGATTTCTCGGTACTGAAATAGAAAAAAAATCGTCTTATCGCACAGGGAAATCTCTTACAGACAACCTTTAGATAGATTGAACGAAAGAAGTTAGATTAAGGGCGGTCAGTATACAAACATCATAAATAATAGTAGTTAAACATAATAAAATTAATTAAATACATACAATACTAAATAATACACTAGTAAATCAACTATATTTCTTTTCTTTTTCTTTTCGCTGCAATGTTGACTCCAGCCTGGCCGCTATCAACTCCAGCATTGCTGACGTATGAAAAATGACTTAGAACTTCTCACCACGCACACCACTGAAATTCGTAATGACATCAACTCTCTGCGTGCTGAACAGGAAGCTTTCAAGCAACAGGTGATAGCCCTAGATGGTAGAAACAAGGAGTTGACTCAACGCATCGACTCGTTGGAAAGTTCGCTACAGTTTACATCCAATCAATGCGACGATGTCATGAAGAAGATCTCCACACTGGAAGGCAGCTTCACTTATTCGGAGCGTACTAATAGTCTAGTCGCTGAGCTTGAGGCTAAGATCGACACGTTAGAACAGCAAGCTAGAGCCTGTAATCTTGAAGTGTGTAATGTCCAGGAGAGGCGCGGGGAAAATCTGATCACACTTATGGCATCAATCGGTGAAAAAATAAAATTTCCGATAACCCAAAACAATATTATTTCCATACATCGTGTGCCCCAGAAAACTTTGAATAAGGATAGACCCAAAAATATTGTGGTCAGGTTCTCCTCGGTGCCCTTTCGTGACAATGTATTGAGTGCCTACCGCTTGGCTAAGGGATTGAAATCCGACCAGATCGGCATAGCAGGTACTCCACGTACTATATACGTAAATGAGCACCTAACATTGAAGAAAAAGCTATTCTTTCGCGAATGTCGCCTTGAATCTATCAAATACAAGTTTAAGCATTGTTGGGTTAAGCATTGTTGGGTTAAGCACTCTACGGTTCTTGTGCGCCGGACTGACATAGTAACAATACTTGCTATCCGAAACAATAATGATTTTCACAAATTCAAAATCACCAACGATACAACCGCTGATCACAATGTTTAGCATATTATACAGTCTTATTACTGCAGCTAATTGTACCATAAATCCTATTATAACAAAAACCGACTACATAAACTTGTCTTCTTCGTTAAATTTAAATTCATATGATTTCAAAACGTTTTACCTTCTTTATTACTTTTGTTTTCGTCACATGTTACTTAAAACACCAGGCTTAGTGGCAGCATCTAGATATATCTTTGCAAGTTCTACATCTCTTAGCAATCGTGTCAATACCTATCTCAAGCTTAATGGCTGATTCACTTACTTTTTACTATCAGAATTGCAGGGGCATACCTGGCAAACTTCAGACTATTTATATTATGAATATCTTAAGTAACTCATACGATATTATTATATTACCGGAAACATGGTTCATGCCTGATATAGCCGATTGCGAGATTATAGATGAGCGCTATAACGTCTTTCGTTGCGATCGAGATCGCACGGCCACTGGTAAACGCGAGGGTGGAGGTGTTCTTGTTGCTAACCTGCGAACACTTCAACCTATATATTTAACCAATATATTAGGTAACTCTTTGCACACCCACATAGAATATCTACTTATACAATTACCTAGCCTTGACCGTGCGAAACGACACTTTATCAGCGCGGTCTATATACCACCGAACACACCTGACGACATCTATTCTACTTATATATAGACATGCTTTCGACAATCTTAAGTAATCCCATGACACACTGTTTTTACATTATCGGTGACTTTAATTTGCCAACCTTGAACTGGTCTTCCTCTGACAGTGTTACTTGCAACCAACCCTGTGAGGTTCGGTCTTTAAGTTGCAGATATCTAGTAAATTTTATTGCCGAAGTTAACGCTACGCAATATAATTATTTTACAAACACTAACAACCGAACATTAGATTTACTAATCTCCAATGAACACTGACATGTTTACCAACCGAGCGATTATTTAGTACCCGTGGAGCTGCATCACCCTCCTTACAGTGCTGTGACTTCCCCCTACTTGAAATATTCATCCATGCAACGCTGCCCAATAATCAAATTCAATTTTAATAAAGGCAATTACGATTTTATAAGGGCAGACTTATCTGAAATTGATTGAGAAAGCTTGCTTAAAAATTTGCCAGCAGAGGAGTCTATAAACGCATTTTACAATACCCTGTTTGGTATAATTAGAAAACACGTCCCCCAAAAATCATACAGAACTTCTAAATTCCCCATTTGGTTCACTCGTCCCCTTATAAGGTTATTCAAAAATAAAAACAATGCCTGGACCAAATGGAAAGTGTACAATACGAGTAATATAGCTGACTATAAGCAATTTTCTCTGTTTCGTCGCAGATTCAACAAAGAATGTCACTTATACTCTAACTATATAAAAACTGTTGAACAAAATGTTAATAAAAATCTCAAACACTTCTAGGGTTATGTGGCCAGTAAACGGAATAACTCAGGAGTTCCATCGAATGTTAAATATGGGAGTACTTCAAGTAGTGATCCACGTGACATTTGTAAACTGTTTTCTAACTATTTTCAATCAGTGTATGAGCCATCAACACTTGATGCTCATAAATGGCAACCGCCTGCTAGCTTTCATGATAATAGTGATAATAGCAACAGTATTTATATCGAGCCTTCAAAGATTTATAAGGAGCTAAAGTCGTTAGACCCCTCAAAAGGTCCTGAACCTGATGGCATTCCTCCTTCGTTTTTCATACGTGTTGCCAATCACTTATGCGAACCCTTACATCTACTCTTCGATTAATGTATCAGCGAAGGCGTTTTTCCCGATGTATGGAAAATAGTTCACTTAACCCCCATCTTTAAAAAGGGATCTAAGGATGACGTAGAGAATTACCGTCCGATCTCGATTTTATCTACCTTGTCGAAGCTTTTTGAGAGACTGGTGTATAATGAAATTTATCCCACTTTACACAAGGCCATAATTAAAGAACAGCACGGATTCGTCCAAAAAAAAACTACTTATACAAATCTGCTTATTTTTGTAGGCTATATTTTCGAAAACATGGACAATCGTTTGCAAACTGATGCTGTATATACGGAATTTCAAAAAACTTTCGACAAGGTGGATCACGAATTACTTTTACGCAAAATTGCCTTCAATGGCATTCGCGGAAATCTCTTGAGATGGTTCACATCTTACATAACAAACCGTACTCAAAAAGTTGTTATTAACGGATTTCAAACGCAGCCGATCTCCGTCACATCCGGGGTTCCTCAGGGCTCAATTTTGGGACCTTTGTTGTTTATAAATGATATCAGCGCTTGTTTTAAGCATTCGAACTTTTTACTATACGCGGATGACTTGAAAGTCTACAAAACTATAAAAAGTATTGATGACTGTTTGAAGCTCCAAAGTGACTTGGATCGGCTGTCTAGCTATTGCACTTTGAATAAACTCTCATTGAGCTTATCCAAATATAATTCAATTACATTCACTAAAAACATAAAGCAGCAGACTTATAGCTATCACTTGCTTAATGCACAATTACATAGAGTATACTCATTGCGTGACCTAGGTGTGGTACTAGACTCGAAACTTCACTTTAATATCCATGTACACAGCGTGATCAGCAAGGCTCTGAAAATGTACGGTTTTGTTATGCGTAATAGCAAGGATTTCAAGCGTCCATCCACCTAGAGATACTTATATATAACGCTAGTTAGACCTTGTCTGGAGTATGCTACAATGATATGGAATCCCTATTACGCAAAATATATTGACTCGATTGAGACTGTCCATTGTAAGTTCCTAAGAGCTCTGCATTACAGATGCTGCCACAGCCACGACTCGCATAATATGTTGCTTAAAAACTACAAACTGTTAACCCTAGAATCCAGAAGACTGCTTCTCGGAGCGATGTTTCTACATGGTATTGTGCATAATAAATATGACTGTATAGACTTAACAAATAAAATTTGTTACATCGTCCCGAGGACAGTAGTACGTAGACAAGCGCGTTCATACCGCTTACTATCTATTAATACCAGCCATGTTTGTAATTCCAATGCTGGTTTTCGCGCTCCTCTGCGCCAACTTGTGGATTCTTACAATAGTAGATTTGAAAACATCGACATTTTTAATCTTACATCACATCAATTTAGGAAATCTGTAGTCAATTCGATCCTAGCTTTATAAATTAAAATGTAACTTTTTTTTTTTCCTCGTTTTCTATCTCATACGTCATAAGAAAGCAATCATTCACAACTTCATTCAATTCATCAACCATTTAATTTAATCGTTCACTCCATTCACTCATGTATTCAGCCGGTCGATTCTGTCGACATCTCACGGTGTTCATCTAGGCGGAGTGAACGACAACACAGCTGTCATTCCATCTTATTTGTATGGTTTGACAACTCGCCAGTCGTGCACCCTGCCAAAGTGTTCACTTCGACATGTTTACAGCAGTGCGATTCTGTAAACATGTCGAAGTGAACACCCGGGCGGGGCGCACGACGGGTGAGTTGTCAAACCATACAAATAAGATGGAATGACAGCTCTATTGTCGGTCACTCCGCCTAGGTGAATCCACGTGGTTGACACCGGGATTGACCGCCTAGGTCAATCCCGGTGAAATCCACGTGGAACAGAACCCACTAAAACATAAATGTGAAAATGGGAGCCAAGTTCAAAGTCAAAGTCAAAGTCAAAACGTTTATTTCAATGAGGCTTTAGGGGTAGCTGTTGCGAATAAGAAGGCGAATAACGATCTGTGTCATTTATTAGCGAACGCTGCTTTATATAAGAGTACTAGTTAAAATATATTACAATAAATAAGGTACATGAATAAACTTAGGACTAACACAATTGAGTAATGTCGGTAGACTGTGCCGCGCTCCCTACGTTGTACAAGCGTGATGATACAGCCGGCCAGTTTGCATTCCTTTCACCTCGGCTAGCTTAGTATGCGCGGGCGCGCGGCGGCGAACGGCTGTGTACGCTCCTCTAATATGTATGGGTATACGTAAGTATGACTGCTACATCATTCCCCCGCTAGTGAAACGTACACAGGGCTTCGATGTCCTTCCTGTTCTTGTGACGTATGCGGGCGTATCTGTGACTGGTGCTTCTGACTCAGTGTTGATCCGGAAAGCTGGCTTTAGTCTGTCAACAGTGATGTTGGTGCATCTATTGCGTAACTGGATAGTAAAATACTTGTCCTTACGACTAATCACTTCGTACGGGCCAGTGTAAGTCGGCGTGAGAGGCTTGCTTGATGCGTCATTGCGTAGGTAAACATGTGAACATTTATGTAGGTCATCGTGAATAAATGTCGCTCGGGATTGATTCGATTTCCGTTGCGCCTGGGCCTTCTTTAATGCTCCATTCAACTTACTCATGAAGTTTGAAATCGTATCGCGATGTCTTGTAGATTCTTCATAGAATTCTCCAGGTAATCGCAGCGTTTGGCCATATAATAGTTCAGCAGTACTTGCGCCTACGTCTTCTTTTATCGAAGCGCGCAGTCCCAGCAGCACTGTAGGTAGCTCATGTGACCATGTTGTAGATTTGAGTCTTGCAGTGAGTGATGTTTTTAATGAACGGTGCCATCGTTCTATCACGCCGTTACACTGCGGGTGGTAGGCAGTCGTGCGGGTACGATGAATTCCCATGCGTTGCATCAATTTATTAAATAGATCAGACTCAAATTGCCTCCCTTGGTCTGTGGTTATGGTTACTGGACAACCGAATCTCGCGATCCAACCCTCATAGAATGCATTAGCAACCTTTTCTGCGGTTATCTCTTCCAGTGGAAGGGCTTCTGGCCATTTGGTAGCCCTGTCTATCATGGTCAATAGATATCGAAAGCCGTCAGAAATAGGTAACGGGCCAACAATATCTATTTGCACATGCTCCAGTCTGTTTGCTTGTTGGAAACTCGCAATAGGTGCCTTCGTGTGTTGTTGCACCTTAGCACGCTGACACGCGTCGCATGTTCGAGTCCACTCGTTTACATCGCTATTCATGGAGGGCCACCAGTAGCGAGCAGTGACTTGTTTCCTTGTCGCCCTTATGCCAGGGTGGCTAAGGTCGTGAATCGCTCTGAATGCTACTTTTCGAAAATCTGGTGGAAGATATGGACGAGCAGTGCTTGATGACATCTCGCAGGTAACGGGCTTGGCGGTTGAGTTGGGAATGGCAATCTTCTTGAATAGGTACTTTCCTTTGTTTGCTAGTATTTTAAATTCTTCGTCTTGGTCTTGTTTTTTTGCTAACTCAGTGTAATCCAGTGGTGTTGGGCATGTTATTGTTTCAATTCGTGATAGTGCGTCTGCGACCTTGTTGTCCTGGCCGGTTACGTGTTGAATATTTGACGTGAACTGTCCGATATATTCAAGGTATCTTGTTCGGCGGGGCGTCTCAGACTTGCTGTTTGAAGTTAATGCGTTACACAGCGGTTTGTGGTCTGTGTAAACGATTAATTCTCGTCCTTCAAACACACGACGGAAGTGACGTATTGCCATGTAGATTGATAGCAACTCACGGTCGTACGTGCTATATTTTTGTTGCGCGTCACTGAACTTCTTGGAGAAAAATCCCAGTGGTCTCCACCTGCCGTTGATCTTTTGTTGTATAACGGCACCAGCACATGTGTTTGAGGCGTCTGTCATCAATGCGAAAGGTTCGCTCAGTGATGGATAGGATAATAGTGCGCAATTCTTGATATCTTGTTTACATTGGTTGAATGCTTCTTTTGCCTCTTCTGTCCATTGTATGTTCGTTTTATCGTTTTTCTTGGCATTGTGAAAGTATTTACTCAATTCTTTTTGATGTTCAGCCGCATGGGGTATACTGGAACGATAAAAGTTCATAATCCCGACGAAACGACGTAGATCTTGGATCGTTTTTGGCAATGGATAGGACTGGATTGCTTGTACCTTTTCTTCTGTCGGTGAAATGCCTTCTGGACTTATTGTGTATCCCAGGAAATCGAGATTTGACTGGCCAAAGATACACTTAGCGACGTTTATTTTTAAACCACTGTCGTTGAGTCGCTTAAACACTTCTTGAAGTTCTCTTCTGTGTACTTCTTGGTTCTCAGAAGCTACAAGAATGTCATCGACGAATGGGAAAACGGGTAAGCCACGAAGCACGTTGTCAATATGACGTTGGAATGTTTGGCCTGCATTCATCAAACCAAAACACATCCTAGTGAATTCGTACAAACCAAAAGGTGTAATCACGGCTGTCTTCTTCACGTCTTCTTCTCTGTTTTTAATTTGGTAATAGGCCTTCTGAAGGTCGATTTTTGAAAAAATCTTCTTGCCTTGTAGGTTATGTGTAAAGTCATGCAGTCGTGGTACCGGGTATCGATCGGGTGTGGTTACTGCATTGAGTCTACGGTAGTCGCCGCAGGATCTGTAGGTACCATCCTTTTTCAAAACCATGTGTAATGGACTAGCCCATGGGCTATTAGACGGTCGACAAATTCCTTGGTCCATCATGAGTTGGAATTCTTGTTTTGCAGCGTTATATTTATGTGGCGGTAGTGGTCTCGCATTTGTAAATATCGGCGGGCCGGTGGTTTCAATATAATGTTCGACTTCACTATTTCCCAGTTTTTTTAAGTTTGGTCTCGTGATGTCTGGGAACTTAGCCAACAGGTCGTGGTAGGGAAGTTTGTCGTCGAGGGTTCTGATGCTTCCTTCAGCTGTGGGTGATAGGGAACCTCGTACGGATAAATTGGTTCTTTTATCCACCAATCGTCGTCCATGGAGATCCACCATAAGTGCGTGGTGGTGCAAGAAGTCAGCGCCTAATATCGGCCGACTAACTGTTGCAACCATAAATTGCCAACTGTAGGGTCGCCGCATTCCGATGTTGAGAACAATAGTTCGCTCGCCGTATGTGGGTATTTGTGAACCATTTGCTGCATACAAGTAGTTGGTTGGTGTCCGCTGTTTATCTTTTGCAGTGGCGGGTAAAACGGAAACATTTGCACCTGTGTCGATTAGGAATTTTTTTCCGGTTGATTTGTCGTGTAAAAATAGGCGGTATGTTGATAAATCGTCGACTTCGGCCACCGCCGCGGCTTGAGTCTCCTTTAGTTTTCCGGATTCTCATTTTCCATTCCTTTAAAACTGCACGGGCTTCTGCATCGGTATGCTGCCTTGCCGAATTTCTTATGAAAATAGCACACGGCGTTTCTTCTATCCCGAAATTTCGAGCTGGAACGGCTTCTGAAATTGTGGGATCGGCGCTGAAATTTGCGGGATCGATTCGTTTTCAGCGCTGCGACTTCCTTGGTCAGGGCTTCAATCATGCTGTAGAATTTCTGGTCTGCATGTTCAGATGTCGCCGCTATTTCGGCTGGCGCCGCTCTCGCTGGGGCCTTAGATGTGGTAGGTTGACACTGGCAGGAACACACGGCATTTACCTCTTTTAGCTGTTCTTGCATTCTGTCTGCCATGGCAGCCAACGAGTCCAGCTTGGATTCTTCACTAACTGCCAACACTGTGCGGGTAGAAGCGGGTAGGTGTCCTTGCCACAACATTTTTAGGGTGTCGTCTGGCATCTTGGTTCCAGCAAGGTTTCTCATTCGGCGAAGCAACTGCGATGGTCGTTGATCACCGAGCTCTATTTCATTCAGTAGTTTTTGTAACTGAATACCCTCGCTATCTTCATAAACCTCCAACAGTCTTCTTTTTGCAGCGTCGTATCGGCCGGAGTTGGCCGGTGACAAGATGATATCGCTGATTTGGTCGATGTCCTTGATCTCCAGCTGAGCCACAAGGAGTGCGAACTTGCTTTCATCGCCGAGCTTCTGGTTGTGGATAATGACCTCGAATTGGGCAAACCATAGTTTAGGTCTGTTGCTCCAGAACTTGGGTATGCGCGACTGGACGCTAATTGCTTCGACATCTTCAGGCGTTGTAGTCTTGTCTCCTACAGTTACGGGCAGAGACATTACGAACGCGGGGTCACCACTTTAGGGGTAGCTGTTGCGAATAAGAAGGCGAATAACGATCTGTGTCATTTATTAGCGAACGCTGCTTTATATAAGAGTACTAGTTAAAATATATTACAATAAATAAGGTACATGAATAAACTTAGGACTAACACAATTGAGTAATGTCGGTAGACTGTGCCGCGCTCCCTACGTTGTACAAGCGTGATGATACAGCCGGCCAGTTTGCATTCCTTTCACCTCGGCTAGCTTAGTATGCGCGGGCGCGCGGCGGCGAACGGCTGTGTACGCTCCTCTAATATGTATGGGTATACGTAAGTATGACTGCTACAAGGCCAACTAACGGCACTTTTGAACGTCATCATTTACATTTAAAATAAAAGCTTTTAATAATATAGAATGACTACTGTCCGTTCGCAAAGGTAGATTCTTATGGAGAAGAACGGACAAGAAACTCCATAGTTACTCTTTTTAAATAAATGTTTTTCAATATTTGGACTACAAAAATTAACTTTAATAAATGTGAGGTCGATGCACCTAGAGAATTCTACTTATATGAACAAAGTATTACCAGCAGAGGTAGACTATTCATTTTCTTAATAAGTTCATGGTACTCACATTTTTTTTATTTTTTTTTTATTAGTGATGGGTTTGCTCTTGACTCTAGACAATGTCAGAGATGACAGAGACAAAGTATATTAATAATATGCGTAAATGTCGACTTCGGCGACAAAAGAATACAGATCTAGTATGGCTGCCAAGTTTTGTGGAAAATTTAAAATAAGATAAAAAAAGAAGTTCAAAAATTAAAACCGGCTAAAGAAAATTCACGTTCTAAAAAGTATGAAACAAGGAAACATAGCCGTGCTCGTATGCCACTATGCCTTAAACTTAAGTTAGTTTGATGTTTCATAACTATATAGGTGGCATACATAAATAAAAAAAACTTTTTTACAAAAAAAAACAACCGACTTCAAAAAAGTTTGTTTATTTTTTACTTTTTAGTGGTTAGTTTTAACTAAACCCAACGCAAAAATAATCATCAAGATCGGTTCATAAGCAATAGAGTTATTCCTGAATAGATAACCCCAAAACCATGGTTGAATTGGACACATGTGCTTACCTCTTCAAAGCGTACCGGCGTGATGATATGTTATGAACTGGTGTAAACAATAAACAGACATGCGATTTCAGCAATCCCGACAGGTTTGCTATCATTTATTGAAGAGTTCCGTTACCTATCTCCGAAGTTCTTCATCAGATCTTCACCAAATTGAAATGGGACCAGTCCGGGAAGATACTCTTCCAAACAAAAAATCATCAAAATCGGTTGATTGACATGTTTTGCTATGTTCGCATGCAATTTTTTTTTGGCAAATCTGTAATAATAACGAAACTTATCAACATTTAGCATCCATAAACTCTTTCAAATTATAATAGCAACCTTATATCTAGATACTTAAAATGGCTAGGCATGTGGTTATAAATACGCACACACATTGCTAGGCAGTTTCTATTGTATTTGTACTACGTTATTCTTGGCAAATCATGAATAACCAATTTAAAGGGATCTCGTCTATTGCGAGGGCATACATAATTTGCTGTCTTGAAAAGATTTTTAATCCTAGCTACAAATATATACATGTCTTATAAATATATAGAGAGGGCAACGGTAGCAAGTCCAGTTTTTTAAATATAGGTCGACACGAGTCATCCGGTTGTAGTTCATACATAGCCCTAATGCACTTTTTTGGGCCACAAATGCTCTATTCAGATCGACACTATTACCTGACATCACAAGGCCATAGCGTAGCAATGATTCCACGTATGCATGGTATGATGTTACTGCAGTTTTTATGTTAGTAACATTTTTAAGTTGTTTGAGCGCATATACAAACTTATTAATCCTAGTGCTTACATAATCTACGTGTTCCTTCCAATTGATATCTTTGTCTATTATAACGCCTAACCACTTTAGCGTATACGGTGATTGTACTTCCCACTAATATTCTTGCCTTGTATATGTAACCTGTTTAATTTTATTCAAATTCAGACTGACATTGTTATTATAATTATTCGATTCATTAAACAATTTTAAAACTGGTTTCCACTAATACATAAAACATAGATACTGAATACAAACTAGTAGAAAATATAAAAGCGGAGTTAAAAGAAATCGCTACATGTCTGCGTCGGGGTGCTCCCGGCGGCGCTTCACATCGCTGTCAATGTGCGAAGCAGTCGACTGCCTCGGACACCATGGTCTATCCTGCAGTAGAAGCGCGGGTCGGATAGCACGGCACACCAGCATTAATGACATCATCCGTCGAGTACTTGTCACCGCCGGGGTGCCGGCTGTATTAGAACCGATTGACCTGGCACGAGAAAATGGCAAGAGGCCAGATTGGATGACCACAATGCCTTGGAAGTTGGGTAGGCCTTTGGTATGGGATGAAACATGTGTCGACACCCTTGCGCCATCCCATCTTCTTAGCACGGCGGGTTGTGCTGGGGCGGCTGCTGCGGGTGCAGAAAATCTCAAACTGCGCAAATACAACAACCTTATTGGGAATTATGTATTTGAGCCGTTTGGGGTTGAAACACGCGAAATCAGCAAGCAGTTAGTCGACTCTTCACGTGACCAGAGGGCTGGCCTTTCTTTGGCCAATGAATCAGCTTTGCCATTCAACGTAGCAATGCGGCCAGTGCTCTGGGCACTTTTCCCGTTGACAGCGATGTTGACGAATTTTTCGATGTCCTATGAGTTCTTTTCCTCCCCTTTCAACTCCGCCTTTATATGGATTAAACTGAATATAGACAGATTTATCAATATCAACTTTAATACGATAAGACGGCCAATGAAGTGGATTTGTTTTTTTGGAATCCAAATTGTTCGTTACTTATAAGGTTGCAGAAATCAATGTCTCTTATACATGCATTTTTCATAAATTTTAGACAAGATTGGTATTAAGGTAATAGGCCTGTAATTACTGATTTCACACTTATCTTCCTTTTTGAATATCGGCTTTATGATCGATAGCTTTAGATTTTCAGGAAAAGTTACGGCTGAGAATAACATATTAATTAGGTGAGTCAAAATACCACTCGAACTGAGTTGTATTTTGACTCACCTAATTAATATGGTCGCGTTCTTTTTTGAGCCATAAATACATTTTTTTTAGAAGATAAGAAATAAATGAATTTTATTTTGGTAATATTGGTAGCGTAGTTCCCTTTTGGTCTTACAACTTCGTCTAAGTCCTTTGCTTATCCACTTTTGCCTGTTTGCATTATTAGAGTTTATCTTTACTCTTACCTTGGGGAAGCAGAGGTTGTAGAATAGGCACAAGAGTTCATGAAACTTATTGAATGCGGAATTGCATCAGTGGTTCTATAAATGTCAGACCAATAGAGGTTTTGCATGCATTCTTTGAATTTCCGGATATTGTCTAAGTCGAAATCTCTTTTACGAATATAGTACCTATATTGTTGTTTTATGTGATTTATATTAAGTAGGGAAGCTTAATATTTGTGCAGTGTCATGGTCTGAAAGATGTAAAGGTAGAACGGTTGCAGTTGCATCGGGAATGTTGCTTAGGATATGGACAATACACGATAGGTTACGTGTGGTGTTAATTTTCACACATACACATATTGATGTGAATTTTCAAGTTTAAAACTGTTGGCCAAGTCTTGTAACTCATTATTTTGTGATATTGCCTTTCTTTAGTGTATTTATGTTGAAGTCGCCAGCTACAACAATTTTTATTTTGTGTTTATATTTAATTTTCAAATAGTTTAAAAGTTGTTTAAAAGTTAATGTAATTTTGCTAAGAATTGATTCGGATCAGATTGAGGTGTTCTATAGACACATAAGATTACTAATTTACGACACATTAGCTCTAAACCACAGGCTTCAAAGGTATTTTGTAAAGCATAGTTTTTTACGTATATTAATTAACTCCATATAATTGAATCCTTTTCTGACTAATATCAAGTGCCGCCCCTTTGTTTTCTCTACAGAAGTAGGCACCTATTTCGTAGTCATATATTTTGACATAATTTTCATTGCCTTTTTTTATAAAAGTTTCAGATAGACATATTTTATAATATCTGGATCATAACTTGTCTCTTTTAATTCCTGAATTGTAATTTCTAGCAGTTCTTATTTGGAAAGGATACTGGTAATATTTTGGTGAAAAATTTTGAAATGCTGCGTTTTATTGATTTGAGATTGAGTCACGAAAAAATGAGTCACGTGAATTTGATACAGAGAAGTAATAGGGTGTAGTACCTTTCTGAGCCATAGCATTGGAAACCGGAGTGCAGCTACCAGAACGTTTTGTGCTATCAAGACGTCTTTCTACTTAAAATAGTAGGGAATTGTCCCTTTTTTAGGTTCCTGTAAGGCAATGTCTGATTTGAAACTTGATTTGCTATCCGCTAGCCTCTTTCGAATTTTGCTTGGATTAGTATTTATCACTGTAATCAGCAAAATCAATATGGTAGTTTATAGACTTACAAATATCGGATACGTTTGAGGATGGTTGTTTGATAAAATTAAGTTTAGGTTACGGTCATTTTCACCAATGCAAATTACGAGTTTATCATCTGTTGACTTGATGCCTGATGACTTGGTGCCCATCAAGTCAACAGTCTTCACCTCCTCTGCAGAGCACCCCCCCGTCCTGACGACGACGGCGGCCAACACCTCCTCCTCCGTGACGGAGTCGTCCAGGCCCAAAATGCGCATGTCTATGAACTTCGTGGGCCTGGACACTCGGACGTCATCCGCGCCCAAGGACGCCCTAAGCCTTTCGGCTAGAGCGTCCGCGGCCGGAGCGCAACTGCGACGCCTCGCGCTCTCTACCGTCGCCTCCTCTCCCGCCTCTTAGCCACCCTGGCTGCCTTGCCCGCCTTCTTCTTCTCCCCGGCCACCGACACCGGCTTCGCGGGTGCCAGCCCGGACCCTTTGTCCTGGCCGGACGACCCCGGTTTGGCAGCCACGGCGGCTGCGTACGAGGCCGCCTTTTTCCGGCCTGGGGCCTTCCCACTCGCCGCACTCGCCGCCAGCGGGGGGCGCAGGACGATGCCCTCCAGGACGGAGAACCGCACCTGGAAGACAGCCATCTCCTGCCGTGCCAGGTCCAACACCTGGCCCTCCTGCGGCAGGGGCTGGCCGTCCTCCCTGCGCCCCCTTTGTGGCGCCCCCTGTGAGCCGGCTCCCCGGAGCCTGGCCAGATCTGCTCGGAGCCCCTCGTTCTCCTTCTGGAGACGCTCCGTGGCGGCAGCCAAGCGGGCGACCTCCGCCCGCAGCTTGGACATCTCGTCCCCCGGAGGCCCACCTCGGTTAGCCTCCGCTGCCGCCAGGATGGAGGCCAGTGCCGCGCTTATGCCCTTGTTTTTAGAGGACAATTTCCTCTTCAAGGCCACATCGCGGACCGCGGCCTCCACGACCTCCGCAAACCCGACCCTCCGAATTCGCTCCTGTTCGGAGTCATCCGGCTCACCGCCGGAAGACTCCGAGCCAGGAGCCCCGCGACCGCCATCTCCGGGGGGTCGTCCAGCATCGGCGAGCTCCTAAGCTCGCTGGCCAGCCTCCTTGGAGGCAAGCACCCCACCCTTGCCTCCCTCTCGGCCCTTACCCCGCCTGCTGGTGGGGATTTTGCGAGCCGAGGCCACCTCCTCGCTGCAAGACGACCCTCGGTCATCCTCCGGTCTGGGCCACTTGCGGAAGGACCTGGAGTCCTCCGCAGCAGCCCCCGCCCCCTCGGGTCCAGAGCTCGCCGAGCTAACGGTCGCCAAGTCGTCGAAGTCCAACTCCGACTCTGCACCCGCGCGACGCTCAGGCGAGCCCTCCCTCCAAAATAGCGCGCCTCTACCCGCGCTCCGCCTGACCGACACTCTGTCGGGCGAGCTAAAATTAAAACCGATCAGGTCCTCGAAGGATACTTTGGATCGGGGGCCTCCTCGGCCCTTGTTGCCATTGGCAATCGGAGTGTGGACAGCCCTGTTGTCCCCCCCAGAATACGAGGGGCTTACGCACGAGGCGTGGCGGATTCCCGAACTGCTGTGCAGTCCGGACCGCCCTGGGGTATAACTTCTATTTCAGAACTGTCCATGGTTTTCCTTTTTGAGGGTGCGGTCCCTATCTCCCCTCCTCTCTCCCTCTCTCACTGCTTGCTCGCTGCCCTCACAGTCACGTCTGATGAGCAGATGCGTACCAGAGAGCAGCGAGCAAGCCAACGAAACGCACACCGTCCGAGGACCCGAACACTGCTCAAGTCTCCGAACGGTGTACCCCTCTTGTGTATCTCTTGGTCTGGTCTCTCACTTGGGACCTTCCGGCATGAGTGGCTCTACCGGCAAAGCCCCCAAGATCACTGAGACACTCAAGCCCCACCACGACGGCAACGTGGAGACACGGTCGGTGGGGATGTTCACAGGCTTCTGTTTCAATTCATGTATGACTATTTTGTGGGTATTGTTACTACGTTGCATTAATATTCCAATACGCTCTGTAAGGGTTAGAATTTCTTATTTTGCGATCTGTAACTGCTGCTGTAGGGTTAGAATTTCCTGTTTCAAGCGTAGAACGAGGTCACTGGTTTCGACTTTCAATGTAGTTGACGATGGAGTGGACGGTGTAGAACTCAGGTAATTTTGTTGTGGCAGAGCTATTGCTTCTTTTCCTTACTTGCACTTGAACTTGAGATTCGAAATATGGAGGGAGAACGGCACAAGGATTTCAAAGTGGAGTTATTATTTATCATCTTTCAATACGCACCCCAGTGTTCCTGCGAACGCTCCATCATGTTGCCCGTTCCACGCACTCCGTACCGTGTGCCTATTTCGAAAATGTAGCAAGATTGTATAAGAATATATTTCTCTCAATTAGCATGAATGTTTTTTTTTTTTTTTTATTCTCTTTATTTGTTTTAGGAACTTTTAACAATATGTTACGCTAGTTCCATCATAAACTAATCTAATTACAGCAAACTTACAAATTAACCAATGAATATACCAATGCAGCCTCTGGCGACATTGGTTTTGCTAAGATAATGTTAAATATACCTACATCTAACTTATTTATATTTAGTTCACTAACTAACGCACCTCTTTCAGGCCCGTTCCTGACACACTCCACCAAGAGATGATAAACATCTTCTACTTTATGATCACAAACTAAACAGAACGGAGATTCCACCTTCTTCATCAGAAATGCAAAGGCTCTTAGTGGCATGTGTCCGGAACGAATTCTGAAAGAAGTTACCAACGTTCTACGGCTAACTTTAAAATTACTAAACCATGGGATCCGAGGAGGCTCACTTTGGATGGTTTTATACCATAGCCCTTTGTCTTTAGATTTAAAATATTCTTTCCATTCATTATAACAATAAGTTTTGAATTTGGCTAAAATTTCTGAAAATACTGGTAAAACATAAACCTCTATACCTGTAGTTGCTGCTATCTTAGCTAATCTGTCAGCCTCCTCGTTTCCCTGCAGGCCAATATGTGACGGAATCCATTGTAAAACCAAGTTAACATTATTCATTAGAATTGTATTAATTTTACTCAAAACAGCAAAGGCTATCGATACACCTCTCTGTCCAGAGGCGCATCGAGCCAAATGCTGGAGCGCGCTCTTGCTATCAGTGAATATAACTATATTAACGTGTTGTAATTTAGCAACGTAAGACAACGCTTCAGAAATAGCATATAACTCCGCTGTCATTATGGAAACCTCAGATACAAGTTTAAAACATCCGCTAGTTTTAGTGGTAGCATCATAAAAAGCGGCACCAATCTGAGAACTCTTAGAACCATCGGTAAACAATTTATGCCACCGATTGTATGTGTAATTTAATTCTTGCAAGATATCGTTTCTCAAACAGTTACTCTCATAGGATTTCTTAGGCTTGTTAACAGTATCTAAATTAATTTTAATAACATTTTTAACTGACATGTAGCTACACCAAACATTTAATTTATACATATCTAAAGGGTTAGATGAATATATGTTTTCTTCTCTAGTACTATTATATGTATCCATTAAAATAGGTATTTTTTTATTTGACCAATACCTATGGGTTCTAAGAGCTCCAAGATCGGACAGACATTTACTTGATACACAGTTGGTACACGACTTAACTTTAAGGCAAAACTTAAATGCTAAAAATTTACGTCTAATATCTAACGGGGGTAAGCACAACTCGCTCTCCATCACATGTATAGGTGTAGTTTTAATGAAACTACCAACAATTCTCATAGCCTTATTTTGAATTTTCTCTAATTTACACAATCGAGACTTAACACTACTATCATAGAAGACACAGCCGTAATCTATTCGACTTCTAATTAAAGATATATACAAAAGCCTCAACTGTAATGGATGCATACCCCAATTGGAACCAGCTAATACTTTTATAATATTTAACATTTTCTGACATTTTTCATTAAGTTCATTAATATGTTTGCCCCATCGAAGTGAAGGGTCTAACCAGACACCTAGATATTTTATACTATCAGCCGGTACCAAAGGGATATCACTTAAATACAATTGAACATTTTGTCTTCGATATCCTCTACTGAATAAGCAAACTTGTGATTTAGACGTTGATAATTCTAAACCTATATTAGATAAAATCTCCACAATATAATTTAAAGATAATTGCATATTATGAACACTGTCACATATTTTTTCCGAACTAACAAAGAGGACAAAGTCATCAGCATATTGACATATTTTGATCAAATTACTGTTGTTAATTTTATTACAAATTTCAAGTGTTGCAATATTAAATAGCAATGGAGAGATTGGATCTCCCTGTGCTAACCCCCTATTAGTCCATCTTGTGATACCACCCTTCCCATCCGTGTCATCTTTAACAATTAAATGTCTTTCCTTAAGAAATTCCCACAAATAGTTACATATTCGACTGCCCACTTTGAGGTTATCTAATGTTTTAACTACACTGTCGACTAAAACATTGTTGTATGCGTTCTCAATATCTAAGAAACACGCTAATGTGGTCCAGTTTTTAGTAAAAGCTACCTGTATATTGGTTATCAACTGTGCAAGTGAGTCCAAGCATGATTGACCTCTGCGAAAACCGGTAGTACTGGGAGATAACACACTGTTATGTTCAATAAACCACTCTATCCTTTTAGCTAGCATCAAATGGAAAATCTTACAAGGGCAAGAGATTAATGAAATTGGTCTAAGTTTGGAGTTATTCCCCACTTTAGGTATTGCAATTATTTTTATATTACGCCACTCATTAGGAATACAACCAGAATAAAATATTTTGTTGAATATACGGAGTAAAAACGCTTTTGCGACATCTGGAAGGTTAAAAATCATAGAATAAGTGATATTATCATCTCCAGGAGCAGTATCCTTCTTTTTGATACATGACTCTAATTCCTGAAATGTGAACTCTGACTCTAATAAAACATTATTTGAAGAAAATAAAGGTTTAGAGGCTAGAGATGAGTCAGGGGCTAAACTGTGCAAGAGCTCACTTTTTTTATCCATTGAAACAGAATAACCAGCTTGTCTATAGCCCTTAATCCACTTCATTTTACACCACATTTCTGATGAAGTCACAGTGCCATCAATAGAGCTACAAAATGTTTGCCAACAATTTGTCTTGGCTTGCCGGATTTTCTGTTTAGCTTTTAAAGTTTTATCCTCCAATATAGCCAGGTTTGTCGGCGTAGGGTTACATCTAAACTCCTTCAACGCGAGTCTTCTTTCCGCTACTACTTTAGAAAGATGAGAATCCCAGTACGGCTTAGGTTTGAAGTTATTTTGAGGATTATTGCACATTTTAATTATTGGGATATTTTTATCCGCAGATTTATTAATAACAGAGATAAAAGTTGAATACATTACCTGGATGTCACATATATTAGAATCAACATTAGAGACTAACTGTTCTATATCTTTACGATAGTCCAGCCAATTAGACTTTTTAAAATTACGTTTACTAGTCGTATTAACTGTATCTTGATAGTTCATTTTAATTTTTATAATAAGGTGATCACTCCCCAAGTTATCACTTAACACTCGCCAAGAAAAATGTATAGCTATATCGGATGAAGAAAAGGTGATATCAGGAGATGACTGTTGTAAAACATTACTTACATATTTTACCCGAGTGGCACTGCCATCATTTATAGATATAAATCCATTTTCCAACGCTGAGTCCATAATTTGTGTACCTCTTGTATCAGTTTTATAGGACCAATTGGAGTGATGCCCGTTGAAGTCCCCGACTATAAGACTTTTTTGAGGACACAAAGAAAACAACTCATCCCAATCACATTGTCTCGTTTGGGCAGAGGACGGGCAGTAGACTGATACTATATTTTCTAGATATTTACAATTAATAATCTTAACATGTAGCATTTCGATGCCAGTATTATTAATACTAGATAATTTCAATTCAGTTAATATAGATTTATGTACCATGATTGCTACACCCCCATAACCATCGGATCGGTCTTTTCTATAAATATTATATTGGGATATGTTTAAGAAGCTATGTTCCTCTAACCATGTCTCACAGATGATAGCTATATGGATTTGATCTTTAAACAAAAGTGATTCAAATTCAGTGATTTTAGGTCTAATACTCTGCGAGTTCCATTGCAATATATTAAGAGCGAAATCTCGTAATTTGTTAGGAGCCATCGTTAAATAAGGAAAATACTTTTTTCATCAAATCTCCCTCTCTCACGAATCCTAAAACGAATTGAACAATTTCTTCAAGAATAACACTAATTACTAACTTGATTTTAACAGCAATACTTGACTTGGAGAAGACAATTTCATTCAGTTTATCCATTAATTTTTTTAAATAAAATATATTCCTAGATGTATACGTCTGTTGACCTTCTGTATTTTCATTTTTCTTAGAAGATTGCCCCATCTCATAGACTTCAGCTTTTTCCTGTCGACTATTATTAATTGTTTTCTTCGATTTTGAAGTAGTTTCAGAGATAGTAGACTCCATAATAATATCTCGACTTGTCTCGCCAGAATAATAATTTTTGGGGATTGAATCTATCCGTTCTGTATGATTGTGAACTTGTGACAACAAAACATCTCTATATGACTTTTCTTTGTCGACAGAGAGTGGGACTTGGAGGGTTTGCGTTATAGTATCCTCTTGATTAATACGTTCTTTAGTCTGATGCGAATTACTTTTATTGAGATACAACATCAGTGCTCTTCTATAGGTACAATGCTCCTCGCACATGATTTGTCGAATGACTTTTTCTTTTTTAAACATAGGGCACGATTTATTCATTGACATATGCGGGCCTTTACAATTTATGCATTTAAATGTGATGGTTTCACAATTGCTGTGATTTCCTCCGCACTTAGGACACAGTAACTTCTTAGTTGGGCAACTTTTAATCAAATGCCCAAATCTCCAACATCCCGAACATTGGCTAACGGGAAATGTGTAAGGTTCTACCTTAAATCTGCACCCGTATATTAGGAGATACGGGGGTAAGGTAGAACTTTTAAAACAAATGCGAATAGTCTCGCTTTGTATCCATTCTCCACTATCTGATTGTCTTTTTAATCTCTTGACAGAAACAACTTCCCTCTCACATTCAATACTCTCTAGAATCTCTTTCTCCTCAATATCTAAGTCAATTTGTTTCACTACACCATATGACAAGTTAATTTCATCTATAAACTGACATCTATAATCCAGATTTTGAAACTTGCTGCAATTGATCAGACTCTCCGCGTCTTTTCGGTCTTCAAATTGAATAAGTATCTTGTATGGGTTTTTATATTGTATTTTAAGAATATTTTCAATATTTTCTACTCTTAACAGTTTGGCCATGCCGAAAGGTTTGGGTAAAACCTCTTTTGACGTTACGCACACTATTATTTTCTCATTTGTTAATTTACATGTATTCTCGTTATTCTCAGTACTATTAGACCTCATTGACGGCCTCCTCAATGACCTCTTTTTGTCCTTTCGAACCGTGGTAAATCCCTCATCATCTTCTATTATTTCTTCACTGTCTGACCGTTGCCTTTTATCCACCTTTTTTCCCTCTTCCTTCGAATTCTTATTATTAACTAGTTGCTCACGCTTATGCACCATCTCTTCTTCTACTATATCACTTCCACTTGAATCGCAAAAATCTATGTTATCCATTATCGCGTAACATTTATTCAAAGAGGGTAGAGCGAAAAACAAAACTCGAACAAAATCGACCTCAGCTTATCGCGCGCGCTCACCTCGGCGATTCGCGCGAGACTGCGAGCATGAATGTTAAGCCATGGCTGAGCCGGTGCTGCCAGGAGCAGTTTGTGTTAAGCCATGGCTGAGCCGGTGCTGCCAGGAGCAGTTTGTGTTATTATCGGTTGTCTAATTTTTATAAGTAATTTTCGTAAAATTAAATTCGAATGTACCTATGTAAACGATGAAAACGACCTTATAATTCTGAAAGACGCTAAGTGTTACCTTCCTAATAAAATCGATTGATCCTTGACCTAGCATGACCAACTTTTAATTTTTTAGGTCATCTGGAAGTTGGTTAGGTTTACGATCTGTAAGTGAGTGAGTGAGTTAGTAGTTAGTTACATAATAATGCTAGTTTTTAAACGTTAATATATCAATATATGTTTGAGCTACAGTTATAAAATTTTGGATTCTAGACAAACTAAGGTGTTTTAAGAAATGTGCACTTTTATATATGTAAATTAAATCGGTTTCGAGTTGTAAAGGAGTCAAAAGTGACTCGACATGGTTCGTATAATATTTCTTTCTCTCTCTTTGAACTTGGCTGGACACGCTGCCGCGTATTTACTCGTAGATATTGCTAACAGTGTGTATGTTTGTGTGTGTGTGGTGCTGGGGCTACATTAGCAAGCTTCGCGCGAATAATCGTGTTAACGCGATGAGTGTGGCGGGTAGATCGTTGCAACGCGTAGTATTTGGGCGAAGACGATATATTATCGGGGCACTGTCGGTAAACTGGCGCGCTTCAAAGGGATTTGTCGCGACAATATTCGCTTGGGTGGCTTTACGGACGAGCTTTTGTTTTTTTATACACTATGGAGCGTTTGGTTTCTATGAATAGTAGTCATCCATCATCTCCTTTTTCTTCTCTTTTTCGTATTACTTTGTAACTGATACTCGTACAATTGTAATAAATAATAATTTACCGACATATATTGCAATGCCACTACTTCCTCCACTTTGAATAAGTCTCACCGCACAACTGAAAACAACACAATACGGCACGATGAATCTTCGCCCGCCTAATGTAGACAAGAACATCGCGTATGCACGATGTTTTAGCGCACCAACTCGACACGAATCTTCGCCTGCCTAATGTAGACAAGAACATCGCGTATGGACCATACACGATGTTTTAGCGCGCCAACTCGACACGAATCTTCGCCCGCTAATGTAGCCCCAGCAGAATAACATCGCACGGTGTCGGCTCGTGACGAGATCGGATCGGCGCGAGGAGCATCGTCTGTCGCCGGGGGAGGGGGGGGACCATAAGCTGATTAGCGTCAATCTGTGTTTAAGCGCGGTGGTGGCCTTTGTTGTGCCGCGCGCCATTTACCGCTGATATTCCGCCTGTTATGTTTGGGTAATGGCGTACTTCTCTTTGTTTATGTGTGTAGTTTCGCGCGAGGGATACGTCGAGTCGCGTCGCCCGCCCTGAGGTCGCAGCTTCAGCGGGACGAGCGGGGATCACGCTGAAGTCAGAACATCATCTCGAGTTCTGCCTGAGCTAGTGACCCACGGACCGCTCTGAATTTAGAACTTGTTATCGTCTGCCTAGGCTACCTTTGCCCAACTATATTGGGGCGGCTTCCAGTCAAACCGGATTCAGCTGAATACCACAGAATTGAGAACTCTCTGCTGCTGGTGCTGACTGTACTCGTGCGAGAGGAGACTACGGCGCTGACTGTCCAGAAGGTGCATTAGTGTCGACGTTGTAATATTTATTTCATGTTTTTTGTGTTGCTCTGAGTAGTGCTCTGAGAGCTACTAAAAGAAACGGATGCTCGAATTAATAAATAAAACAATCAGTTCGTAGTGTGGTAGTTATTCATTTGGGCGCGTGTTCCGAGCACGCGTGACGTGGCGTGGCGCGTGACCGCACTGTGGGATGAGTCCCGCGTGCCGCGCCACGCTTGTGACACGCATCCTATTTGAACACATACAACCACACTGATTTATTTTGCCCTCAGCAACGTATGATATCGCCATCTAAAAATAGGGATCAATTAGTTTGATCACTATTTTTTAGATGGCGATATCATACCGAAAATATGCGATGGAGAACGATGAACCCCGAGCTAACATGATGAGATAGAGAACTACAACACGTCTACAGTGTCTAGTGTGAGCTATGTCACCGGTACAGCCAGATAACGTCTGCACTCAGTGAATAGCTGCTACTTCATAAAGAACGCCACGGCTGCTGCGCGCACAAGTACCACAGCGACGCGACGTGACGATACCTTAAAAATGCAGCGTGAACTGAACGAGCGACGCGCGGGACGTGACCGACAGCGACTGATTGTCTCACTTGCAGATGTACTCACACCGAGACGGATGTGCGACACCAGTTGACGCTGGACGCTGATTGCTAGCACACTCGCAGTTCGCACTGATCACTGAAGCTACCCGCCGCGGCGCCGCACGACACCGCGCTACTCACTCACTGAGACTCGTCGACGGGATCGCCTGACATCACACACTCATCGAGTTTGACTCGCTAATTGGACGCCAGTAATTGAATGCCGCGTCGAGATCACTATGCCACTGCGAGCCAATTACCCACAAATAGATAATGTCGATACTCATCGTTTTAGAACTGAGTACTAATCAACATCCACCTTCCACAATAATAACAGTTAATTAGAAATTAACATTGTTATGTGTTCCAGAGAAGTAACGCGATGTGAGCTCTTCAATTTAAACATTACTGTCACTTCACTATCGTTATAACTCAACACCTATTGAACGGGTTTCCGTACGGTTTTTACCAATGGACGGACTGATCTATACGGAAGGTTAAGTTTTATATTTCACGAAGGTTAAAAAAGGGTGTAAGTTGGCTTAAATATGACGATGACTTATTGATGTATTGAAACCGCAAAGAAAGCAATATGCTTTGCGTGCCGCGCGTGGTCGACGCGGGTTGTCAGGTCGACATTGAGAGGCAATAAAGCCAAAGTCAAAGATATTTATTGTGAGACAGTGGTTACAGAGTTGACACAGCAGGTGAGGAAGTAACCTGAAGTAGTTGCAACATGACAGCAGCGTTGCAGTCCGAACACGTTCACTTTAATATCGCAACTCACTCGCACCCTGAACATAAATTGTGTGTGATACGAGCAGGTTCATAGCGCATGAATAATAATAATAATAATAATTCTTTATTGACATAATTGGTAACAAGAAACTTATTTAAAGCCTCTGACTCCCGAACTAGGTGTACCTGTATGTCAGGAGTCAGCGCCCTCTCCCATTTTATTTGGCTTAGGTACTAATGTCAACATATTAATACACAAACGTGAGCGCTACAAAATATAATTTTAAAAGAAATAATATAAAATAAAATATAATGACAGAAATTAAATTCTTAAATTAAAATAAAATCAAATTAAATTAATTAATTAATTAAAACGTGCTGTGAGTGTGGAAGGTGTGTACGTGTGCGTGTGGGTGGGTGTGGCGTGTTTGTGTATGAGTAGGTGTATGAAAGAAAGGTATGTTCATTGTAAGTGTTCCTTTATAAAATGAGATTAATTACTTATTATTTTCTCTACATCCTCGTAATCAAGAGAAAAGAGCCAGTTCTTCAATATAGGTTTGCATTCGTGTAGTGTTAGCGGATAAATATTTAAAATTCTATTAATTTTGTTATATAGATATACAGAAAGAAAAGGGTTTTGCCGTCTTGCAAAAGCCGTGCGACACTTCACAGATTCAATCACATTTGGAGTTGTTCGCCTATCTCGAAGTTTGCCTGGATCATAGGGGGTAGATGCGTGTCTTTTAGTAATTATCTGGAAAATAAAAAGCTGTCTTACTGTAAATAACCGGCACAACTCGTATAATGTCTTCGTAGGAAATCTGAATGGTTTGAATGACATTGTTTTCAGCAAGGACCGCTGCGCTCTTTCCAGACGTAAAAGATGCGTTTTACATGCTCCTCCCCAAACCCCAATACAGTAACCAATCACCGATTGTGCCAATGCATAATAAACTGTATGGAGGAGATCGCTGTCTGCTACATGCCTCAGATTTTTGAACACCCATACAAGTTTCCTAACTCGTGACGAAACAAATAACGCAACGAATGATAACAAGATAGGCACAGCAACAAGCGGCACGTAACGAAGGGACGCCGACACCGCCACCCTCCCGGACTCACGGGCCGCGCCTCTGACCAGCCCAGTACTGTGATCATGTACCAACATACCCGTCATACAAATAACTCATTTATATTGGACAAACTTTGTGTGATGAGCATTATTGTTTGTTCTGTGTCTGGGTGTAATTTATCTATAATATGTATGTATTTATAAATTATATAAGTATGTATATCAGTTGTCTGGTTACCATAACACAAGCTCTGCTTAGCTTGGGATCAGATGGCCGTGTGTGAGTTGTCCCAAGATATTATTATTATTATTATTATATTGGTAGTCAGACCGAACTGTCTTAATTATAATAATAATAATATAGGTATAATTAATTAAACTAGGCGAAAGTGATAAATCTACAGCTCTACGACATTTAAATTAATTACACGATAATAAAGTTCTGCTTTTGACACACTACAAGTTACAGAGATTCGTAATTATTAAATGTCGTCCCGAAATAGCATCGCACGTCTAAATAGTACAATCGCATTAAATGTCAGAAAATGAAGCAAGTATGTCAATGCGCCCATGGAGATAACTACAACGGCTTCACATGCTTTTGAAAAGATCTGTTTGGACATCGTAGGTCCATTAGAAAAAGACATTGAAGGAAATTGTTATATTTTGACACTGCAGTGCGAACTTACTACGTTCGTAAAAGCCTATCCATTGAGAACGAAGGAAACTGTAAGTATAGCTAAAGCTTTAGTCAATAATTATATTTTAAGATTTGGAATACCTAATACCATTGTGACTGATCGTAGAACCGAATCTGTATCTTCAATAATGGAAGAGGTATGTAAACTCTTAGGTATAAATAGATTAATGTCTTCAGCGTATCACCATCGATCAATCGGTGCGCTCGAAAATTCTAATAAAAATTTAAGTGCTTTCTTACGAATACAGTGTAATGGTCAAAAAGACACATGGAGTCATTGGCTACCATTTTGGTGTTACAGTTTCAATAATACTGTTCATACGGAAACAAAGAACACACCAGTCGAACTGGTCTTTGGTAGAGCTAGTATAATACCATCTAGAGTTAGTCAATACATAGAACCATTATATAATCCAGAGAATTATCCTTTAGATCTTAAGTATAAGTTACAAGCAGCACATCAAGATGCTCGTAATATTTTACTTATAAGTAAACAAAAGCGTAAGACTTGCTATGATAAATCTTCAAACAATGTGAAATATAATAAAGGACAATTAATTTTAATTAAAAATGAAATAGCTAATAAGTTAGGTTAGGTTAGACTTACATTTAAAATAACAAATGAGTGAATTTCAACAGGTCCTATAAAATCTTCATTTCCGTGTATTTTTTTATCTTAAGGTTTTTTTTTAAAAAAAAACGCTTTTATTAAAGTTTTTGATAATGTATTGTATTCTTGCTTAATGTCTAGCAGATAACTTAAAAAACTAACGAGATATACAGGATTAAAAATTCCGTGCCACGGCGATGAAACATGCGTGCACGGCAATGAAACAAGCGTCCACGGCAATGAAAAAACAGTGCCATGGGAATGAAAGAATCAATCCATGGAAATGAAAAAACATTATATCTTTCCGAGGGGGAAAGGCAAACCTAAACAAATTGTGTATGGGAGTAAGATTTGGATAGATAATATATTACAAAAGGAAGAATGGGAGTATGTATAAGAATAAAGGCTGTAGTATTGAAATCTCTAAGTAGTGTTGCGAGTGTAATTCAACAGTCTTTCTTTACTTATTGTACTCTCATTCTTCTTTTGTAATATTTCCTTGCCCAAATTTTACTACCACACAAGTGTTGGAATCAAGACCTTATCCTCCTATAATATTGCGAAGTCATTGCACTTCGAGGAAGAACTACTCCTGCAGCCTTCTTTTTAAGATATCGTTCTCTTTCTTTTCTTAGATACTCCTCTCTTAATACAGGGTCGCTTCTTAATTTTTGACGTCGCTTTTCTTCCGCCAATCTTTTCCTCTCCTTTCTCACCTCTTTAGATAATTTTGGTTTAGGTATCTTGGCATCCTAAAAATATAAACAATCCATTATTAAAATCAGACTGTAGTATGTGGGGGTGCATGCGTGTGTGAGGGTATATTATACGTTGTGATAGAGTACCAAATGTTACATCATTTTGTTACGTTACCATGAAAAATCTTTTTGTAGTTGACTGTACAGTAAAAACTCATCAAGTCTATCCTTAAATGTTTTATCGCATTGCAGAGAGAGTTAACTTGACGAGTCCTGTAATGTCAGTAATCGGTATTACCTGTATAACAGATAAAAGGTGATAAAGAGATTTTCTTTGCCTAATCATACCATGGCGATGAAAACACAAGTCACGGAAATGAAATACCTGGCCACAGCAATGAAAATAAATTGTTTTACAAGGCATGGCAATGAATTTTTTTTCATTGCCGTGTCTTTTTTTTCATTGCCATAGCAAATTTCGCGCACAAACACCACGGCAATGAAAGCACGGCGATGAAAATCAAGGCAAAAAATATAAATAACAAAAAATCTATTAACTATTTAAAGAAATAAACACTTCACAAATAAACATAAAAGAAATGGCGTTCTATCGAATGCTTACTCAAGAAGACAAACTTAATTCAAAATGAGGTTATACCTATCCACGGCGATGAAAGAAAAAATGTCCAGTAACATAAAAATTGAATAACTTACATTATGGCTCGAAAACGCAGGCACGTGTGTACGTCCTTCCACGTCGAGCACTTAGGCAGCACTAATACGAAACGTTTAGCGCACCGCGGGGGGGACGCAAGTCATTAGGTAAAACAATATCCTTGAACATGATTAGGACACGGCGATGAACGGTAGTTCTGGGACAAATGAATTTTTATTAACCATTCGTTGTATTGTTGAAATATTTGAATAAATATATTCCGTAACAATCCTTTAACTATTCATGTATCAAATAAAACTAGGTTTTAATATATACAGGGTTACTGGTAATTCGACGTATATCCGTCAAGGGCTGATAAGGGGGCCAAAATGCAACAAATTGAACCCCCCATATGTATGGCCAAAATTCAATAGTTTTCGAGATATTTGAATTTTAAGGGTTTTTCGAAATTTACCCAAAATTTGACATTTAATTCCAAATAAAAAAACCTACATACCCATTTAAGGGTACCATTAAAAATGATGTTGTAGCTGGCACTTCAATTAAGCTATGGGCATCATTAAAACTACTTAATTTAACAAAATAATTAAAATAATGACCGAAGTAAGAATAATATCTTACCAATATTTTCATTTTACGCTTCAAAAATGTTGTCTCGTCAAAAAAAATTCTATGACATTAATCGTACAAATAACTAAAACAACTTGCCTATTCTGTAGGCTTTCCAAAAAGGTATAAAAGTCAATTTTAAAATACATAATTCGTGGCATGGCATGTGTTTGAACCGGCGCGGGGAGAGAAATCATCTGTGTTCTTAGTTTATCATCCTCGCTAAAACAACCGATTTTACTGGCGAAATTCTTCCTGATGGGGCGAGGTGTGCGGGCCGGGGAGTACACGGCGTTTGCTGCGCTCGCGTCGCCTTCCTTAGTACAGTTCGCGTCAAATAACTATGCCCCTCTGAAGTTAGCCATTTGCAAAGATCGCGTAGGTGCAGTCACGTAGACGGGGGCAAGCGGGACGCAAGCATGCATCGAACGTAAACGAGCGACTGAGACATAAAATCGCGCCGTCATAATCCCCGCCCGCGCATGTGCAGGTGCAGTTGCAGTTTGTTCGTTTTTTACAGTTCGTGTCAAATAACTGTGCCCCTCTGAAGTTGGCTACGAGTGGCTGCGTAGTAGTCAAAATTATGAACAAACTGCAACTGCGCATGCGCGGGGCGGGGATTATGACGGCGCGATTTTATGTCTCAGTCGCTCGTTTACGTTCGATGCATGCTTGCGTCCCGCTTGCCCCCGTCTACGTGACTGCACCTACGCGATCTTTGCAAATGGCTAACTTCAGAGGGGCATGGTTATTTGACGCGAACTGTACTAAGGAAGGCGACGCGAGCGCAGCAAACGCCGTGTACTCCCCGGCCCGCACACCTCGCCCCATCAGGAAGAATTTCGCCAGTAAAATCGGTTGTTTTAGCGAGGATGATAAACTAAGAACACAGATGATTTCTCTCCCCGCGCCGGTTCAAACACATGCCATGCCACGAATTATGTATTTTAAAATTGACTTTTATACCTTTTTGGAAAGCCTACTGAATAGGCAAGTTGTTTTAGTTATTTGTACGATTAATGTCATAGAATTTTTTTTGACGAGACAACATTTTTGAAGCGTAAAATGAAAATATTGGTAAGATATTATTCTTACTTCGGTCATTATTTTAATTATTTTGTTAAATTAAGTAGTTTTAATGATGCCCATAGCTTAATTGAAGTGCCAGCTACAACATCATTTTTAATGGTACCCTTAAATGGGTATGTAGGTTTTTTTATTTGGAATTAAATGTCAAATTTTGGGTAAATTTCGAAAAACCCTTAAAATTCAAATATCTCGAAAACTATTGAATTTCGGCCATACATATGGGGGGTTCAATTTGTTGCATTTTGGCCCCCTTATGAGCCCCTGACGGATATACGTCGAATTACCAGTAACCCTGTATAACCAATAGATTTTTATCATTGAGGAATAATACACAACAACGTGTGGACAAACACGGCAATGAAATATTTCGAGGTTCAATTAATTATTTTGGAGTATCCATTATTCCTATTAATAAAATATTTAGTGTTACACGTAGATTTCTATTTCACCTAACCGGAAAAAAATGTTAGAACATTATAACTTTGTTTTTTAGTACCAATTTCATTGATGCCACGCAATTTTTGGTCCCGGGAAATTCACTCAAATGGACCTTCATTTGTTATTTCACATGACTTAGGTGTTAATGTTAATGTAGAAATATAAAAAATAATAAAACCTATAATTTAATCCAATAGAACTAAACCATTGGCAACATAACCTATAAAATTATAAAATTTTAATGTATCAAAAAAAATTAACAACATTTTTTTTTTCTGTCTATCCCCCGACGTGAGGTGTAGTAAGTACTACCTACAGTATAATGTCTATGACGTATATATAACGTGTCTTCTATTAATACATAACACACATGTATTCTTTAGTCAGTAATTAAAGGTAATCGCTTGAGAACAGTTGTTTCAATAACACAACATCCCCACAGCGCGAGTGCCGGGACGGCGACGTGACGGCGACGTGAGGGCGACGTGGCGCAGTACAGGTACATTACATTTTGTTAATGATAATAAATAACGTCATCACCCGCCGCTGTACCGATAGCATAATGCAGTGCGCCAGACGCGTGTATATGTGACTATACCGCCTCGCGCCGCGCATGTCTGTGTGCGACTGTACCGGCTCGCGGGACTGATTTGCTATTCTACTGTAACATATTATATTTCTATTAACCTGTCCAGCCCCGGCGACACACCGGTGTGTCGCGAATTAATCGCGAATTTAATGTTTATTTACATATACATAAGATTTACTATACCATTAATATTTCCTTGAACATAGATCGCGTATACATGTACAGGTTTAAAAAAACATAAATATTAGGTAACTAGCACTTCGCCCGCGACTTCGTCCGCGCGGATTTAGTAGGTACTTCACAAACTTGAACGCCCCCTCTACCCCCTTTTAAAGGATAGTTTTGGAAAATTAAGCACAACGATTTTAATTACCTAGCCATTTCTGCTTATTCTGTGGTCTCAAGAGGCCCTAGACAATGCGCCATTCAATTAGCGAATGTAACTGTCGAAATGCCAAAATGTAGGAAGTAGATCACGTGACATTTCGATAGCATCTGTCAATTCCATACATATTTGACGTAAGTATTGAAAATCGACTTCGCCACGCTACCGTTTACAGAATCTCACTTGTCTCGTGCCCAGGTTCAGCGCAAGTGTTCACCCCGTTCAGCCCGTCAGGGTTTGATTATGCAAAAATTGTTACATCTGTTTAATTATCCCATTTTTAGTTTGTTAAATTGAAGCAAGCAATAATATCCACCCCTAAAAACTTTATCACCCCTTCTTCACCCCAAATCCAAACATTTGTCATTCTTATTTTTTTTATCGGAATCATTTAAATGCCGTGTTTCAACTTCATCGGACCAAACATATGACAAAATTCTCCCCAGTTCGCTCAAGCTGGCGACATTTTTCTTACTTAGTCCATGTCAATATCCGTCGTAACTTTTAAACGAAAGATCCGATTTGAATAATTTAAAGTGTAATTTATGCGAACATAATCAACCTTAATTATCAAAACATTTGAAACTTTAGAGGTCCATGGGGTCCGAGTGCTCACCGAGTCTTTCGGGACATCAGCAAACAACTTGTCGACTGTACACGTGACCAGAGGGCTGGGCTTTTCTTTGGCCAAAGAATCAGCATTGCCATTCAACGCGGCAATGCTGCTAGTGTTCTGGGCACTTTTGTCATTGACAGCGATGTGGATGAATTTTTTGATGCCCAATGATTTTTTTTGTTTTTATACACGTTTGTACATAATTTGGTAATTTTTAGTCTAGTTTGTATATAGTTAGGTTTAGTAGATATAAATAGTTAAGTTTGTAAATAAATTTTACCCTAGTAGTGATCAGTAAAAAAGAAAAACATTTAAATGAATAAGGATTAATATCATGATACTAAAATCACAGTTTTTGCATTGCACCCGGGATTTGATTAAACATATCGAATAAAAAGCGTTCATATATAATTTAATTAATTTAAAAATTGATGTCCTTTATAAAATTTTAGTACATTACTTTGCTCTATTGTCAATAGTTTCCGCAACGTACGCGACAAAAGATTTTTTTTTGATATTTTTATCATCCTGGGTTACACTATCGAAGTTTTCATATGGATCCCTAGCTTTTTTGAAAATATTCTATAGCCTATGTCCGTCAGGAATAATGTAGGATTCTAATGGTGAAAGAATTTTTCAAATCGGTATAGTAGTTTCGGAGTCTATTCATTTTAAACAAGTCAAGTTCACTCGCTCGAGTAGCAGACGTGTCTTGGCTATTCGTTCGCGATTGTATTTGCGGAACAGTTTTTGCTGATGAAGCTCGTTTGGTCGGCGCGCGCTACACGGTACACTCAGTAGTACAAACAAAAAGTGCTGAATGAGCTTCATTTCACTTTGGAATGTTTTGGCAGTATTTTTTGCTGGCGCTGGGTTGAGGAAGATTTTTCTGTGTTCCCAAATCTTTTCCGGTTTACTGTTGTGTCGTACGTTTCCGAACTCTTTAAAAGTATTTTCTGCTTGTTATTTGTTCTTCAGATTAATTTGGTTCGTGGCGGGTGTCGGTCAGGGGTCTCGCTCCTGTCATTCTTTGTCTAAATCACAGAGGTGGACTAGAAATGAGTGTTAAGGTTAGATGGTTTATAAATGTTATCTCTTTCTAGGGTCCTCAGTAACCGGGTTGCAGAATTGATCATTTGATGATTTCGCATCGTTAAAAAGAAGGGTTCCGCAGTAAAACAGCAAAGTACCCTAGAAGCTATGCGTCCGAAACTCAAAGACTTTTGGCGCAAAAAAAACCATTTAATCTATTGCTACTCAAATCCCAACTGGTCACTATTTAATATTATTCCATTTATTTATTTTATAAACAATTTAATTAAATTTTTAAAGAATTCTGTAAAAAATAAAACTTTCAAATCAGAATGGACAAAATGGCGACAGGTCGCTGGAACAACTTGCAACCCACGGATGCCCCTCAAGTTCAAGTAGTCAAGTACAGATGAAATGCAGAAAACTAAAAGGGTTATGAATATAAAATGCGGTTGGATGGAGAGGGAGAGGGGGGGGGGCAAAGAAAAGATGGGAGCGGCAGGGAGTGTCAGACTTTTACTGACTAAAACCCACCCATTGTCCTCCTAGTGCCTTTCTTTCCAGGGCCGCGGTAACTCTTTCGAACATATTCCGCAACCCTGGCAGGCTCTGGCCCTAACGGGCCCCGACCCATGCTGACTTCTGCTGGTTTGGCGCGTAGAATACAGCGCGCTGTCAACCCGGGCCTGTTCTGATCGGACGGCGAGCTACCCATTGCTTGCCGTCCTCAGGCATCAGTCACTGCGCCATGTTCCTGGGTGGCGCAGTGGCTCACGTTCAACAGGAGGGGGCAAAAATGGGGCCATTATTGGCACTCCATTTCAGCCCCCTCCGGAGCCCTTTGTAGGGGCTCTACTGCGGCTGTTACATTAGCAGCAGCCGCAGTGGAACCGGCAATGGCGGCAGAAGAAGCGGCGGCAATGGCGGCAGAAGAAGCGGCGGCAATGGCGGCAGAAGAAGCGGCGGCAGTGGCGGCGGTCGCGGCAGAGACGGCGGTGGCGGAGGGCTTCCTTGCAGGAGCCGGCCCTGTGACCGGGCTGACCGCAGTGGAAACAGACCGCTGCGGTCCACCTCCGAGGTGCATTGAGCTCCCACATGGTGACCCACTTGGCACCGAAAGCACCTCAGAGGTCGGGGTTCCAGCAGTTTGACCTGCGCGGAAACCCAACCCACCAAAAACCTTCAGCCCTCCGAGATGGTCTTGGCCGCCGACACGGGGCAGCTCACCACAATGGTCCGCATGCCCGTGTTGTCAGGACGTAGGGTGCCCGCCTTCACCTCCTCTGCTGAGCACCCCCCCGTCCTAACGACGGCGGCCACCACCTCCGCTTTCGTGACGGAGTCGTCCAGGCCCAAGATGCGTATGTCAATGCACTTGGTGGGCCTGGACACTCGGGCATCGTCCGCGCTTAGGAACGCCCAGAGCCTTTCGGCCAGAGCGTCCGCGGTTGGGCCGCTGGCTGCCCCGGGGATCTCCAACATCCGGGCCCCAGTCACCGGGGATCTCCGACTAAGGGTCACCCCTTAGTCGGAGGCCCCCTACGATGCCTAGGTCACCAAGGTTCACCGCCTCCTTCGCCTTGGTGAGCACGTCCGCGTACGTCACGCCCCTCTTCACCGCATCCGGCTGCAGTGCGAACACTACAGCTGCGGTTTTCGAGGGGCGGAGCGCATTTGCGACGCTTCGCGCCTTCTGCCGCCACTTCCTCTCCCGCCTCTTAGCCGCCCTGGCTGCCTTGCCCGCCTTCTTCTTCTCCCCGGCCATTTGACACGGCTTGAGCCGGGGGAGGTTCTGAAGGCGAGGAAGCCGGGGGGAGCTGCTGCACGGGCGGCGCAGGAGCCTTCGCCGTCCGCGCAGCCACCCCACCCCTCCTCTTCCTTCCCGGGGCCGGGTCCGGTTTTCCCGACACCGGCTTCGGCCCGGACACTTTGTCCTGGCCGGACGACCCCGGTGTGGCAGCCACGGCGGCCACGTACGAGGCCACCTTTTGTTGGCCTGGGGCCTTTCTACTCGCCGCTAACGAGGGGCGCAGGACGATGCCCTCCAGGACGGAAAACCGCGCCTGGAAGGCAGCCATCTCCTGCCGCACCAGGTCCAGCACCTGGCTCTCCTGCGTCACGAGTTGGCTGTCCTCTCTGCGCTCTCTTTGAGGCGCCCCCTGTGGGCCGGCTCCCCGGAGCCTGGCCAGGTCTGCGCGGAGCCCCTCCTGCTCCTTTTGGAGACGCTCCGTGGCGGCAGCCAAGCGGGCGACCTCCGCCCGCAGCCTCAGCCTTACCCCGCCTGCTGGTGGGGATTTTGCGAGCTGATGCCACCTCCTCGCTGCAGGACGAGCCCCGGTCGTCCTCCGGTCTGGGCCGCTTGCGGAAGGACCTGGAGTCCTCCGCAGCAGCCCCCGCCCCCTCGGGTCCCGAGCTCGCCGAGCTGATGGTCGCCAGGTCGTCGGAGTCCAACTCCGACTCCGACTCTGCACCCGCGCGACGCTCAAGCGAGCCCTCCTCGCAATATAGCACGCCTCTGCCCGCGCTCTGCCCGACCGACACTTTGTCGGGCGAACTAAAATTGAACCCGATCAAGTCCTCAAAGGACGGCTTGGATCGGGGGCCTCCTCGGCCACTGTTGCCCTTAGCAAACGGAGAATAAAGAGCACTGTTGCCCCCCTCAGAATACGAGGGGCTTGACGCACGAGGCGTGGCGGATTCCCGAACTGCTGTGCAGTCCGGACCGCCCTGGGGTATAACTTTTCTTTCAGTGCCTTTATCCATTTTTTCCTTTTAGAGGGTGCGGTCCCTATCTCCCCTTCTCTCTCCCTCTCCCACTGCCTGCTCGCTGCCCGCACAGTCACGTCTGATGATCAGACGCGTACCAGAGAGCAGCGAGCAAGCCAATGAGACGCACACCGTCCGAGGACCCGAACACTGCTCAAGTCTCCGAACGGTGTGCCCCTCTAGTGTCTCTCTTGGTCTGGTCTCTCACTTGGAACCTTCCGGCATGAGTGGCTCTACCGGCAAAGCCCCCAAGATCACTGAGACACGCAAGCCCCACCACGACTGCAACGTGGAGACACGGTTGGTGGAGTACACCTGTAAGCTTGTGACATATTTAGACAGAACAAAGAGCAATGTACATTTTATGTAAAATCTTTTGTAAATATGTAACTGGTGTTCCTTAATAAATAAATAAATAAAATAGCTTGGCCTGAAACGCACTTGACCGGTTTGAGAATCAAAAGTTCAACCAATTTTTTTATAAAGATTGGTGGAATTTCAGTCGAAAAGCATCACCTTACCGACCGCTTGTGTTCGTAGTCGGGTATGACAATAAATTAGATAACAGAAGCTCGGATAGGACACCCGCCCCGCACCCCACACCCCGCTCCATCAGATGTGTAGTAATGAGCCATCGTTCACGCTCACAAACGACGCCGTGTGCTACAAAAAGTGGAAAGTGCTCGAAGCGCGAGTGAGTCGCACTCGAAGGAAGGGCTGCGGAGTACAGGAAGACGGCGGTAATCAAATAAATAAGGATAAGCAGCGAGTGACGGAGGGTGCTCCACGCGGAGTACTGGACGCGCGCCCTCGCACCGCCACCCGCTGAGGCTACAAGTGGCTTGTCGTACTACTTACTTGTGGTGCTGAGCTGATGCTATGACAAGCGATTCTGTTCTCAATACTGCGTTCAGCTTAAATACGCAACATAACTACAACACAACACACGCCTCTCGTCACACGTCTATCTATTGTGATCATTATACTCTGTAACTGTAGAGACGCGGCGCGCGGCTGCTTCCGCTGTGTTATCGCTGTGTATGTAGAAAAGTACTTTGTATCTGCAGAGCGATGCGAGGCTGTCCCGCACAGCACGCCGTGCGCCGTGTGTGAACTGCGTTACTTATGGCGAGCCTTTTATGAATTCACGCTTTAGTGATTATTTCGTATTCCATGCAACGTGCATACATTTAGCGACGAGCTGAGCTAATAGCGCTACAACCAAAGCGAGGTAATTAATACTCACTCGCAACGCTCAGCTGACAGTCATCATGATTCACAGCTTGATTGAGCTGAATTTACCAACATTGCCTTTCTTTGTTCGGCCATTTTGGTGTGTAGTGCACTTACAGCGCATCACAAACAGTCAGCGTCCTAAGTGCACCGCGGTGAATTATATTTTTGTTAAGGAATAAATTTAAGCATGACTAACAAATAAATTACTGAATTGGATGTTGAGCAAGCTACACGCACACTCGCTCCTCACTCGCAGCACTGCTACAAGTAGATTCCGAGTGTGCTACGAGTGTGCTACGAGCGTGCTACGAGTGTGCTATGATTATGCTGCGAGTGGGCTAGGAGGGATCCCTTCTTTTCGCATAATGTTCTTTGTCCTAGTATACTTCGGCATAACGATTTTGGCACAATTTGTTTTGGCATAATAATACTTCGGCATAATTTTTTTAGGCATACATTTTATGTTGGCATAATCATCTTATAGACTAATTTGTTTTGGCATACATTTGATTCGCATAACGTTAGTAGGCCTAATGACTATTAGCATAACGTTAGTAGGCCTAATGACTTTAATATCGACTGAATTTAATATGCTGTGCAACAAAAGTTAGTGATAGAACCGAATTCCTGCAAAACCGATTCCACGTAGTCTTGCGTGGGGCCGCCGGAGGCCCGCAGCGCTGGAGCCGTGACAGAAACCCTGCCTGCTGCATGTTGCATGTTCGCTTGAATGCTGCATGCTGCTTGCTGCTTGCTTGCGTGCTGTATGCTTGCTTGCATGCTGTATGCTTGCTTGCTTCATGCTTCCTACAGCGAAAAAAAATCCACAAAATTGTTCAATACGTTATATTATTGTTACGAGCTTCGGGTTCGTGACAATAAAAACAGCCGATAAAATAACCAAAATGACACTTTAATTAGTCAACACTAATTACAACTTTAAACTCACTAATTATAAATCACAATTGCACTACTGATCACTTTAATTCGCAGTCGAAGTTCGCTCTCGAAGTTGTCGCTTGTATCGCAAATTCAATACTGACTCGGTCGCAGGCTATGCGGGCCTTATATAGGTCGGCAGATAATTCCAGAACCTTCTAGTATAGAAACATCTAGAAAGTTCGAGTACATACCGGTCCGGACCAACCAGACATCGAAAACTCTAGAATGTTCTAGCATAGAAAAGTCTAGAAGGATCTTGACTCTACTAGTTCTGCTACTCGATACTAGATGGCGCTAGTAGTAACTTTTATCTTAATGTACCCGGCATTAATTCTGGCACGTAACACTGCCCCCTCCTAAGACATGCTCGTCCCGAGCATTATCAGCCCCATAATATCGCGCCAGTCGATCCACATGAACGATCTTAGGAGCACTCCTTGTACCTTTCTGTATGCGGTAGGTTACGTCATTGATTTTCGTCACAATCCGGTACGGCCCGTCCCATTTAGCTTGAAGCTTAGGAGATTTCCCTTTGCTGCGAACTGGATTGTGCAACCACACTAGTGAACCGTCGTCGAATCCTTTATTGTTCATTTTGCGGTCATAACGGGTTTTCATCTTTTCAGACATTTGCTGACCCGATTGTCTGACGTGCTCATAGATGTCATTCATTTTGTGCCGCAAGTCACTCGCATAATCGGTTATACTGCGTGGGGCATCAGGTGGTATTCCGGTAATCAGGTCTGCAGGCAGCCGTAATTCTCTACCAAAATTTGCGAACACTGGTGTCACTGACGTGCTTTCGTGAACAGCACTTCGGTATGACAGCAAAAACGGTTGTATATGCTTGTCCCAATCCCGTTGCCGATTCTCCACCACTTTTGCCAGGTATCTCTCCAATGTCTGATTAAATCGTTCCACCATTCCATCCGATTGTGGGTGGTAAGAAGTTGTTCTCGTTTTATAAGTACCCATAACTCGACAAGTTTCCTGGAATATTTGGGACTCAAAATTCCTTCCTTGATCGCTGTGAATCTCCAAGGGTACTCCAAAACGACAGAAGACTTCATGAACTAGTTTATCTGCAACTGTTGAAGCTTCTTGGTTTGGAATGGCGAAGACTTCCGGCCACTTAGTGAAGTAATCCATTACAACCATGAAATACTTGTTACCACTTTCACTTTCTGGAAACGGTCCCGCAACGTCTAGGGCTATCCTTTCCCATGGTGCACCAACATTGTACAATTTCAATGCACCTCTACTACGAGTCTGTGGTCCTTTTACAGCCGCACAAGTTGTACATTTACGACACCAGTCCTCGACATCGTCACGACAGTGGACCCAGTAAAACCGTTCCCGTATCTTTAGTAGAGTCCGTTTGACTCCCATATGGCCTCCTGAACAACCATTATGGTACAGCTGTAGAACATCCGGTACTTTAGCTTTAGGAACAACCATTTGCAAATGACAGCTGTCTCCCCGAACATTTTCCCATTTACGGCACAGGACTCCATCCTGAATCACTAAGCTGTCCCATTGGGCCCAATAGCTTTTTGTGATCGAACTCATCGCTGAGACGTCGCTCCACGCTGGCTTAGGAACACTGGCCTTAATCCACTCCAGAATTGGCTTGATGTCCGTATCTTCCTGCTGTGCACGTTGTAGGATTTCCTTCCACTCGTTGCTGAAATCTGTCTTGAGCATTCTCACAGGTACGACTTCTTTACCCTCTTGCCTAGTACAATGCTTGCAATCTTCAGGGCAAGGTCTTCTTGACAATGCATCTGCGTTGCCATGAGTTCTTCCGCTACGATGTTCAATCTCAAAGTCATATTCCTGCAGTCAGGTCAGTCAGGCAATCCATCTCGCAACTTGTTCCTCTGGATTTTTAAACTGCAATAGCCATTTAAGTGCAAAATGCTGCAATGACTTTACTACAGCAAGCAATTCTCGTCTTGTTACACAGGTTTCGACAATGACTTGCTGAAGTACGCTATCACAACTTCTTGATCGCCATTCCGTTGAGATAATACACCGCCAAGTCCTATGTCACTTGCGTCTGTGTCAACTATAAATTCCTTGGCCGTATCAGGATACCCCAAAATAGGTGTTTTGCACAGATTGTCTTTTAGCTCCTGGAATGCGATGTCGCAACTTTCATCCCAGCAGAAATGTCGCTTCTCTTCAGTTAGCTTGTGCAGGGGTTTGGCTATATCTGCAAAGTTCTTGACAAATCGCCGATAATAGGAGCACAAACCCAAAAATGCTCTGACCTGCGTTTTGTCTTTAGGAACTGGCCAATCCTTGACAGCGGCAATTTTCTCTGGATCCGTGCGGATACCTTCTTCCGACACTACGTATCCCAAAAAACTAACTTGCCGTTTGAAAAGTGAACACTTCTTAGGACTCAACTTGAGGTTGGCACTCTGGATTTTCATGAGCACGCGTTCCAGGTTTTGAAGATGTTCTTCAAACGTACGACCTACGATGATGATGTCATCCAAGTGGACAAGACAGGCATCACCAATTAACCCGGTTAGTACAAGTTCCATCAACCTTTCAAACGTTGCAGGAGCGTTGCACAATCCAAACGGCATAACTTTAAATTGCCATAGATCTTTTCCTGTCGAGAATGCAGTTTTCTCCTTGTCCTTAGGGTCGATTTCAACTTGCCAGTAGCCACTTTTTAGGTCTAGTGTGCTAAACCACTTCACTCCAGTTAGCATGTCCAGCGTGGCGTCAATTCTTGGCAAAGGGTAGCTGTTCTTCTTTGTCACGTCATTCAGACGACGGTAGTCAACACAAAACCGCATGCTGCCGTCCTTCTTTCTTACCAGCACTACAGGAGAACACCATGGACTCGATGAAGGTTCTATGACACCATCCTTCACCATTCCCTCAATCATGGTTTCCACTTCCTTTTCACGTGCTACCGGCAATCTCCTTGGCCTTTGACGGATAGGCAATTCTTCTCCTGTGTTTATTTTGTGTTGAACTAAGCCTGTCTTCCCGATGTCAGCATCGTTTGAAGAGAAAACATCGGCACACTTGAGTTACATCCTCTTCGCTTTGATCATTTCATTGTGAGACAGAGCGCTGCGACAGTCTTCTAAAAGTGTGGTCACTCTCGTTTGTGCATCCTTTCTTAGGGTTACGGTCGATAGATTTTGGCATCGACGCAGCCAATCCACCTCCTCGCAAGTACCAATCAGCGTGCCTTTTTCTATCATCTGATCCGTATCAGAAAGGTTTAGCACGCGTACCCCTGAGATGTCGGTGGCTCTGACCAAAGTTCGTGCCACTTTCCATGGAAGGTCATTGTTTACTCTTTCTACGAGTACACAACGATCAGTCTGCCCAGGATTCCGAGGAAGACTGACCGGTACAATCGCTTCCGATCTCGGAGGAAGGACAATTTTCTTTAGGCTGTACACATTTCCTGGTAAAGCCCCTTCCATGAAAAGTTCCTCTTGTCCACATTTCAAAACTCCTTGATTAACGTCGATCTCACAACAATTCTTCCTCATAAAGTCTATGCCCAGGATGCAATCGTCCATTATATCAGCCACGACAACATTATGCAGGTAGATTCTGTTGCCTAGCTTCAACTCCATCTCTTTCTCTCCTCGGACGGGTATGCGCTGACCGGTGGCTGTTACCAAGGTAATGTGCTCTCGATTGTATGCGGAGTCCCCAAGGAACCGATTTACAAGTTGGGAACTGACAACCGTGCGTGAGGCTCTAGTGTCTATAGTCAGCTTACATGGTGTTCCGTTGACCTCGCCCTTGATGATCAGGCTATTCCCATCGTGGGTTTGTGAGATTGAAATCCTTGGGGCTCTTTGAACATCAGCCAGCACCCGCCCCGCAGTCCTGGCTTTTACTCGTTTCCCTGCTGTTGCTGGGCGGTGCTGTTAGCCGCCCTACCCTCTGGAGATCGGTTATCTTCCCTATCTGCAGTTCGCTTAGGGCAACTGGATCGAAGGTGGCCCCTTTCCCCACAGCCATAGCACCTAGGGCTGTATCCTTTAACACGGTCGCGAACTGTAGCCGCGACTGCAACCTCTCTGACGCGATGGGTCCGGTGATCCTGCCGCACAGCTTCCACCTCCAGTGCATGAGCCAAGGCGTCCTTAAGCGTCCCGTGGTGCCCGAGCCTCACAGCAGCTCTAACCTCAAGGTCGCGGATGCCATCAATGAATGCCTGCACCAGGTTCCCTTCAATGAGCGCAGGTACAGACTGGTATGCTTTACGGACCAGCTTTTCCACTTCAAGGGCCCACTGCTGCAGGTTTTCACTGCTACGTTGCACGCGATCCTTGAGCTGCGCACGAAAAACGTGTTCCAGATGAGCGTCACCATATCTGGCTTCCAGCGCCTCAAGGAGCTGCTCGTAAGTTACTTCCTTATAGAGAGCTTCCAGGTCAGTTAAGGCCTGGTCGCGCAGGCCTAGGGTGAGGGCAGTCATGGCCTGATTTTTATTCCAGCCGTTCGCCTTCATAACAGCCTCAAACTGTATTTTGTAGGCCGACCAGGAAGATGTCCCATCAAACGGTGGCACTTTGAACCCGCGTAGCGAAGGTGTAGTAGCTACGGGAGTTGCAATTCCATCCCCTACTTTAAGGTTGTCCATTGCTTTTCTCATTTCAGCAATCTGGGTTTCAGCTTCTACCAGGCGGTTCTCGTGCTGAACAACCTTCTCTTTTACCACCTTTATTTCTTTGCCGAAAGTGGCATGCAGATCCTTCATGAGGACCATCTGTTCTTCCTGGCGGCGCGCCTGCTCCTCCTTGTCACGCTGGAGCTGTTCTTCCAACCGGCGAGCCTGTTCCTCCTGCCGGCGAGCCTGTTCCTGCAGCATCATCATCAGAGCTCCGAAGTCTGGTGCTGCAGATGCTGGAGCTGCTGTGGATGGGCCGGGCTCCATGGTCGGCAACTGGCCCTCCAACGTCTGCGGCGTTGCACCTCCAAAACGCCTCAGGTCCGTCTCTTGCTGGCGTTGACTTCGGGTACGGATACCTTCCGTGTCGTCCTTCGGTAGAATCGGCATAGTTTAAATAACCACTCTTCTGACACCAATTGTTACGAGCTTAGGGTTCGTGACAATAAAAATAGCCGATAAAATAACCAAAATGACACTTTAATTAATCAACACTAATTACAACTTTAAACTCACTAATTATAAATCACAATTGCACTACTGATCACTTTAATTCGCAGTCGAAGTTCGCTCTCGAAGTTGTCGCTTGTATCGCAAATTCAATACTGACTCGGTCGCAGGCCATGCGGGCCTTATATAGGTCGGCAGATAATTCCAGAACCTTCCAGTATAGAAACATCTAGAAAGTTCGAGTACATACCGGTCCGGACCAACCAGACATCGAATACTCTAGAATGTTCTAGCATAGAAAAGTCTAGAAGGATCTTGACTCTACTAGTTCTGCTATTCGATACTAGATGGCGCTAGTAGCAACTTCTATCTTAATGTACCCGGCATTAATTCTGGCGCGTAACATTATATTAATACGTTACCTATATATTACCTGATTCAGGAGATATGGCTTTTTTCCAATCGTCGAAATAATTTGTTATACCTATAAAAATATGTTTTAATATCATTATGCTTAATAAATTTATGCTTTAGAATATTATGCTTAATCATTATTATGGTTAGAGAAATTATGCTTAAAAAATTATGCGTAAGCTGTTATGCGTAATAATTATATTATGCGAAAATATAATTATGATAAACAAAATTATGCTGTTATATTAAGTCTTAAAATTTTATGCAAATGGATAGGGAACCGGGCTAGGAGTGTGCTACAAGTGTGTTTTAAGTATGCTACGAGTGTGCTACGAGTGTGCTACGAGTGTGCTACGAGTGTGCTACGAGTTCGCTACGAGTGTGCTACGAGTGTGCTACGAGTGTGCTATGAGTGTGCTACAAGTGTGTTTTAAGTATGCTACGAGTTCGCTACGAGTGTGCTACGAGTGTGCTACGAGTGTGCTACGAGTGCGCTACGTGTGTGCTACGAGTGCGCTACGAGTTTGCTACGAGTGAACTATCGAAGATTGTATAAAAATTACGACGGTGCTACTAGTGTGCTATGAGGGTACTACGAATGTGCTTAGAGTGTGTTACGAGAGTGCTACGTGCGTGCTGTGCGTGCTACGAGTGCACAACCAGAGTACTACGAGTGTGCTACGAGTGCGCTACGAGTGTGCTACGAGTGTGCTACGTGTGTGCTATGAGTGTGCTACGAGTGCGCTACGAGAGTGCTACGAGTGCGCTACGTTTGTGCTACGAGTGAACTATCGAAGATTGTATAAAAATTACGACGGTGCTACTAGTGCGCTATGAGGGTACTACGAATGTGCTTAGAGTGTGTTACGAGAGTGCTACGTGCGTGCTGTGCGTGCTACGAGTGCACTACCAGGGTACTACGACGGTACTACTAGTGAGCTACGAGTGTGCTTCTTCCTCTTCTTTTCACTACGAGTGTGCTACGAGGGCACTACGAGTGTGCTACGTGGGTACTACGAGTGTGCTACTAGGGCACTACGAGTGTGCTTCGAGTGTGCTACAACGGAAATACTAGTGATCTACGAGTGTGCTACGTAGGTACTACGAGGATGGTACGAGTGTTGTTCATACATAATGAATTCATTTCCTTCATTCATCATTTCGTAGGTTTGTTTATTATAGTGGCTTATCAGAGAGGAGGCAGAGTGATTCTGTGGCCGAGTAACAGTATAAACGTCGTTAATGGATATTTCTCAATGTAATTGTTTTGCTGATTTTGTGAGTTATTTGTAAGTCACTAAAGAGGTCGACTGTATTTGTGTCAAACTATGGATGTCATTGCTTTGCAGGACACCTGGTTTTTGCCACATGAAGTTTGTTTACTTGGTAACTTTGATATAAATTTTGATTATTTTGGGAAATCTTCGCTCGATACGTCACGCGTCGGCAGGAGTATTGAGGGTTAGACCATGTGGTGGTGTTGTTAGCCAACTAAGAGGGAAATCAGTAAAATCCTAAATTCAAAGGCCCATTTAAGGATTGTCTAAGGGTTACTTTTTCTATCGAAGGGTTGATAGATACCGACTAAAGGCGCTTGACTCTCCATGATTATGTAAGAACTCCGATCACCAAGTTCCTCGAGAATTAGATGCCATAGGTTGAAATCAGTGGTAGTGAAACCAAATCTGATTAAGAATGGCTTGTATACTCATACTCGAAACTTTTGACCGCACCTCAGATAGTGTAACCTGTAGGCGATGGGTCTGACCGCACCTCAGGTAGAGTAACCTGTAGGCGATGGGTCTGACCACACCTCATGTAAAGTAACATGCAGGCGATGGGTCTAACCGCACCTCAGGTGGAGTAACCTGTAGGTGAAGGGTTTATAAGTGCTGACTGCACCTCATAAGTAACATATGACGATGGGTCTACCGAAATTGTTGGTGCTATTCTTGTCTGTGTTGGTGCACAGAGCCCCTCATGTGTGAGGCGGTAGATATGTAAAGAATCGTTGGTTCGATTCTGGTCTGTGTCGGTGCACAGATTAAAAAAAAAGTTTAGTGAGTTGAGTATGCATTGCATACGGATTATGGTAAAGTAACAGAATTGTTAGAATTACCGTGTTGTAGTTGACCGGACCTTTTCCAATGAATTAATTTTGTGCCAAGAGTATTGTTGAATCTTAGTAAAGCAAATCGTAACGTCTGGTTTTCAATCAATATTTTTTTTATTGCTGTACCAGTTCTTTTTGCTGTGTTAATTTGCCCCTTCTCGTAAAGCGATAGGCCTAGTTGGAATCGTCGGTGCGATTTCTGTTGGTGCTGGTGCATGCAGCAGTTAATGTATTGTAGCACATATTGCGCTACATATTTCGAGAATCTTCGGTGCGATTCTGGTCTGTGTTGGTGCACAGATTGTAGTGGGAGCTTCATGAGTTGACTATGCATTTTCTTATGAAATTTTGTCAGATCGGACATTTTTCCATTGAGTAAAGTTATGCGAAGAGCGTTCTAAACGAAGCCCTCACACAGTATGAGTGTTAGGAGAGATGATTATGGTACCTAGATTAGGAAGAAAAAAAGTAACAATCTGAATCAGCCCTTCTGTTTTGGGCAGGACATGGCCGAGATAGAGAGAGAGCTACTCTTTGAGCATATTTTGTCCACAGGTACTACACCCGAGGACGGGTGCTAGTCAGGGATGGCCGTGTCGTAGATTGATGGCGCTACTATGGGACTACGAACAGCGCCATCTAACAAATTGTTTCCAAACCTAATAATCACGTTATCGAAAACGCAAGAGCGCCCTACCGCTTGGACACGATCGTCGGTAGAGTGGACAGCGAGAACTGGCGGGACTAGGGGGAGGTCGCTCCAGCGCTCAGGCACTCTTGGCTGGGTGCCCAACCACGCACGTTGTCTGTTTCCTGTGTGAACTGTTGGTCTGAATAAAGTTATTTTAATTTAAATTATCGTTCATTCGAGTACCTGCAACAGTGTCAACATCCAAAACTATATTGGATTGTGAAGAAGACCCGGTGCTTCGCGTCTCGGCCACCCATGACGCGGTATGTACATTTATAAGAGGCCAATTGTGTAAATTAATTTATCAAAATTCAGTAGTATCAACGTAAATTAAAAAAATATTATGTAATTCAATAGAATGCGTCGTTTAACGTCAATATTTTTAACGAAATGGTTAATCAGAATTATTTGTTCATGAGTATCTATTTACAAATACATAATGTTACGAGCTTGGGGTTCGTGACAATAAAAACAGCCAATGAAATAACCAAAATGACACTTTAATTAGTCAACACTAATTACAACTTTAGAACTCACTAATTGTAAAACACAATTGCAGTACTGATCATTTTATTTCGCAGTTGAAGATCGCTCTCGAAGTTATCGCTTGTATCGCAAATCCAATACTGACTCGGTCGCTTTTTTTTTTAGGTATGACCACTAGCAGGTTAACACCCAAGGGCTATTAACTGCTTAACCGGACTATCCTGTGGTGGCCTCAAATGAATTTAAGAACCCCAGCCAGTGCAACAAAGCTAACTACAGACTAACTACTGACCGCTCGCTAAGGGTATCCCCTGTAGCATACGACCTCGGCTTAGCGGCATCAATTAGGGACAGCAAGGGACAGGCTGGGTTATTATTTTATTTATGGGAATTAAGACTAATGGCGGCTCTAAGACGCGGGCTGGCTTGTTAGGCAAAAGACGGGGAGGGTTTTGAATGGGTAGTCGCGAAGGGCCTCGGTGGCGAGGCCGGAATACGGAACGCGGTCTGTACTTGTATTTTCTAAGCGTGCTGGTTTCCACACAGCTTGAATGTTTTTGATGACTCAGTCGCGGGCTATGCGGGCCTTAAATAAGTCGACAGACAATTCTAGAACCGTCCACTATAGATACATCGCGAACATAGTGGTCCTGACTAACCAGATGTTAAAAACTCTAGAATTTTCTAGCATAGAAAAGTTTAGAAGGATCTTGACTCTACTACTCGATACTAGATGGCGCCAAAAGTAACTAAATATCGTTATATATCCGGCATTAATTCTGGCGCGTAACAATAAATCTTATAGATAATATAAGGGTTACTGGTAATTCGACGTATATCCGTCAAGGGCTGATAAGGGGGCCAAAATGCAACAAATTGAACCCCCCATATGTATGGCCGAAATTCAATAGTTTTCGAGATATTTGAATTTTAAGGGTTTTTCGAAATTTACCCAAAATTTGACATTTAATTCCAAATAAAAGAACCCACATACCCATTTAAGGGTACCATTAAAAATGATGTTGTAGCTGGCACTTCAATTAAGCTATGGGCATCATTAAAACTACTTAATTTAACAAAATAATTAAAATAATGACCGAAGTAAGAATAATATCTTACCAATATTTTCATTTTACGCTTCAAAAATGTTGTCTCGTCAAAAAAAATTCTATGACATTAATCGTACAAATAACTAAAACAACTTGCCTATTCAGTAGGCTTTCCAAAAAGGTATAAAAGTCAATTTTAAAATACATAATTCGTGGCATGGCATGTGTTTGAACCGGCGTGGGGAGAGAAATCATCTGTGTTCTTAGTTTATCATCCTCGCTAAAACAACCGATTTTACTGGCGAAATTCTTCCTGATGGGGCGAGGTGTGCGGGCCGGGGAGTACACGGCGTTTGCTGCGCTCGCGTCGCCTTCCTTAGTACAGTTCGCGTGTTGTTCGTTTTTTACAGTTCGTGTCAAATAACTGTGCCCCTCTGAAGTTGGCTACGAGTGGCTGCGTAGTAGTCAAAATTATGAACAAACTGCAACTGCGCATGCGCGGGGCGGGGATTATGACGGCGCGATTTTATGTCTCAGTCGCTCGTTTACGTTCGATGCATGCTTGCGTCCCGCTTGCTCCCGTCTACGTGACTGCACCTACGCGATCTTTGCAAATGGCTAACTTCAGAGGGGCATAGTTATTTGGCCCCCCGCAGTCGCTGGACTTTCTCTAAGGCTGTAATGGTTTTTGGAGAGTAAGGCGAAATCATATCACTGCTGAACAATAGCCTGGCCGCTCCCCTAATATCACCTTCACTTAGTTTCGGTTCCACGTGCGAGCATATGCCTTTCTGTGAAAAGTTGTTGAACGGTGGTAATTTCAGGTCTAAAAGAAAAGGTACAACCTCTGGGTTGTCTTTAAATCAAGAGTAAATAAGTTAGGTATCTACTACTAACTGCTGTCGAATTGTTGCACTTTTCTTTAGTTTATTTGGTAAGGTTTTTTTATTGCCAAATCTTTTCGAACGTGTAGAATCCTGTAGGGGAAACTGAGCAATTGCTCCCAGGCGCTTTTTGAGTTATTTTGGGTCGCAAGACGAACGCATCATCAGCCAGTTAAATTAGTTATTTATGCAAGTGTTGTATAAGAAGGGGTCTTAAAACACGAACGTGGGTTTATTGCATGAGTGTTTTAATACCTAATTATGTACAGTTGCATACAAAACTTTATCTACACCCATGATATGAATCCTCTATGAAAGGTTCTTTTCTAATTCATGAAATCTTGGTACTTACGCCTTTTCATTTGTTTTCCCGACTTTTCTGGTAATAATTGGTTAGACAAGTCTTTTTCTGCATTAGAAACATCTGGTGGTGTGTTATCAAAGTTTGTATCACTCATTTTTGTAAACAACGTATTAATAATTTTTTTGCAATACTAATATCAAATCAAATAAAAAAAGCGGCCTAGTGCGAGTCGGTCTCGCCCATGAAGGGTTCCGTAGCAGCAAGTAAAAGGTAAATGACATCAACAGTTGGCACGTAACTAGATGCTGACGCATTGTGTTGTGAACATCAGGTAGGTGCCGATGGGTGCCGCTATAGTTGTCAACAAATAAAAGGTCCGTTTTGACAACAAAGAGATTTATTTCATGTCTCTTTCTTACTTACTAGTAAAGTAATGTTGTATCCTGCTGTCAAAACGGGCCTTTTATTTTTTGACAACTTTAGTTCACGTGGAGGCAGACACGTCGATATAAGCTGTAATTGCAGACGCGGCGCGGCGGGGTGGCTGAGGAGAGAGGTGGGCGGCCGCACAGGAATTTACAATTACATTTTTTACGTGGAACGTCTGTTGGCGTACAGTACGTACCGGCATTCTCTCACACGGTTCCACGCTCCGCTCTCCGCGCAGGTAGCAGCAGGCAGTCGGGTACAAAGAAACAAGTATTCAATAACAGCGACGTTAGACATACGTGTGTCGGGTGCCACACCGCCTTCAGCCAGCATTCTGAACAGAAATTAGTTTCAGATCTCGACTGCTGGGCCCAGCGGGCTCTCGGTAATGGCTAAGAATGAAATCTCTATGTTGTTAGCGAGCAAATGTGTAAGTTATTATGTAGACACTTATCTACAGTTGATGGCGTTGTGACGTATTTTGTACACTATAGAATAGTTTAGTGGCCTATAGAGTCGGTTTGTTCGTTGTCTGTACAATAAGGCAGTAGTTAGGTAAAGCCGTTATTAGTGGCGCGATCCTGTGCAAGTGTTACAGTCGGTTAAGGTTTCCGCGCCAGTGGCCGCGCGCCCGGCACAACATGGCGGCCACACGAGCCGCAAACGATTGCCCGTGACCCGCGCACCAGGCGACGTCGGCCCTTCTCAATTACTACTCTGTCAAGAAAGTACCGAGAAAAAGTCAATCATACACAAAATGTTAATTATTCTTCCAAATTTATTTTATCGCCTTCAAAGTATGCTCCTTCAGAAATGATACACTTACGCCAACGAATAATCGAATCATCTTGCATTTCATGAATGTTGGTTCGGAATCGACTCGTTCAAACGTGTCCTCAGCGACTCGTAAGGGATTGAGTTTTTGGAGAAAATTCAGGTCTTTTGGGACTTTAAAATTGTGCCAAAATGTTATGGCGGCAACAGAAATACATCATCTATGAAAATTTTAACTGTCTAGCTATCACGGTTCATGAGATACAGCCTGATGACAGACGGACGGATGGACGGGCGGACAGCGGAGTCTTAGTAATAGTGTCCCGTTTTTACCCTTTAAGTACGGAACCCTAAAAATGAATAAACGAAATAATAATATTATGGGCCCGACGTGGATCAATTAGCGTCCGTAACCTGGCTGCGTTCTGGTGACCTCTCCCAAGGAAACTGAAGGGTTTGTCTATGCAATTATGGACGAAGTTGTCATGACGAAAAACTACCGGAGATCGGAGATATATTGTGAAGGACGGCACGGTTTATATTATGACGGGCATGTCACCCACAGAGTACCTACTTTTATGTCACCGTCCGGGAGAATCAATTCGCTACATTATTTCTGGTTGTCCACGATAGACACAACCCTGTAGCCAGGATTATCCATCAGCAACTTGCTCTGAAATACTCTCTTGTGGAATCGGAGGTGCCGTACTACAGGTATGTGCCCGACCCAGTTCTCGATAATGGCAGTATCACATTGTACTGGGATCGGTCCATCATCACTGACAGGACTATTGTTGCCAATAAGCCTGATATAGTGGTGGTGGACTGAATCGAGAGGAGTGCAATGATTGTAGACATAACCGTTCCGCACGACGAGAACCTCGTGAAAGCCGAGACAGATAAACAAATCAAATATTTTGATTTGGCTCGCAAGGTTGTCCACATGTGGGATGTGAGCTCTGACACGGCTCGCATTGTCAGGAGGTTCCTATCTCTGGAGCCTGGACCGCCGGTAGCTTGGACCTTGGGCTACTATTTTTTATATTTTTAAATGTTTTTTTTGTGTTTTTAAGAAATGTTTAAAAATGTAATAAATAAGTTAGGAAAAATGAATAAACGGAATGTTATAAATATACCGCTTTGTACCCCTTTTGGGGGAAAAACCCTAAGTTGGGAACCTTGCGGCTGGTCGAACGCAATTTATGATAGTTCCGCCTACAGCGCGCCAAGTAACAGAAAATGGAACTAAATTTCTCATATGAGATTCTCATAGGGCGTTCTTACGGTGGCGTTGCCTTGTTATAATGCAGGCGAGTCTGCAGGCGACGTATCGGAGATTCTCATAGGGCGTTCTTACGGTGGCGTTGCCTTGTTATAATGCAGGCGAGTCTGCAGGCGACGTATCGGAGATTCTCATAGGGCGTTCTTACGGTGGCGTTGCCTTGTTATAATGCAGGCGAGTCTGCAGGCGACGTATCGGAGATTCTCATAGGGCGTTCTTACGGTGGCGTCGCCTTGTTATAATGCAGGCGAGTCTGCAGGCGACGTATCGGAGATTCTCATAGGGCGTTCTTACGGTGGCGTTGCCTTGTTATAATGCAGGCAAGTCTGCAGGCGACGTATCGGAGATTCTCATAGGGCGTTCTTACGGTGGCGTTGCCTTATTATAATGCAGGCGAGTCTGCAGGCGACGTATCGGAGATTCTCATAGGGCGTTCTTACGGTGGCGTTGCCTTGTTATAATGCAGGCGAGTCTGCAGGCGACGTATCGGAGATTCTCATAGGGCGTTCTTACGGTGGTGTTGCCTTGTTATAATGCAGGCGAGTCTGCAGGCGACGTATCGGAGATTCTCATAGGGCGTTCTAACGGTGGCGTTGCCTTGTTATAATGCAGGCGAGACTGCAGGCGACGTATCGGAGATTCTCATAGGGCGTTCTTACGACGTCTTATTATGACGGGCATGTCACCCACAGAGTACCTACTTTTATGTCACCGTCCGGGAGAATCAATTCGCTACATTATTTCTGGTTGTCCACGATAGACACAACCCTGTAGCCAGGATTATCCATCAGCAACTTGCTCTGAAATACTCTCTTGTGGAATCGGAGGTGCCGTACTACAGGTATGTGCCCGACCCAGTTCTCGATAATGGCAGTATCACATTGTACTGGGATCGGTCCATCATCACTGACAGGACTATTGTTGCCAATAAGCCTGATATAGTAGTGGTGGACTGAATCGAGAGGAGTGCAATGATTGTAGACATAACCGTTCCGCACGACGAGAACCTCGTGAAAGCCGAGACAGATAAACAAATCAAATATTTTGACTTGGCTCGCAAGGTTGTCCACATGTGGGATGTGAGCTCTGACACGGCTCGCATTGTCAGGAGGTTCCTATCTCTGGAGCCTGGACCGCCGGTAGCTTGGACCTTGGGCTACTATTTTTTATATTTTTAAATGTTTTTTTTGTGTTTTTAAGAAATGTTTAAAAATGTAATAAATAAGTTAGGAAAAATGAATAAACGGAATGTTATAAATATACCGCTTTTTACCCCTTTTGGGGGAAAAACCCTAAGTTGGGAACCTTGCGGCTGGTCGAACGCAATTTATGACAGTTCCGCCTACAGCGCGCCAAGTAACAGAAAATGGAACTAAATTTCAGTGAACATGGCTAGGCAAACCATTAAATGTTAGTGTGCCAATTTATATGCCTAGCTGTTCAATTAAATGCCGGGATGTCAATTAGGCCGCTAACTAAATGACGCCGTGTAATGAAATGGCTAGACAGCCAATTAAACGGCTGATTAAGTCAGTTGGCTGCGACAGATATATTGAAACTTGCAAATAATATTTGAGTAGGATCGGTGGATGCTCGGGCAGAGGTGGGTGCGGGAGGTAGCGAAGGAGGGAGCTGCTCGGGCCAGAGTCACGTGACGCGCCCGCCGTCGCTCGGGCGATAATAATAGGGATGCTAACGTGTGTGCAGCAGTGCACAACAATTGGCTGATAATGATGATGAGTATCACAAAATTAATAACTTTGATTTTGATTGGTATGTTACTATGTTTGTATGTTCATCTGTTCCCTCATAACTTTTAAATTCCTTATCGTAATTAGACAAGTGAGGTATCGTTGGAAGTCAAAGTCCAAGTACCAAGATCCAGGTACTTTTGAATTGTCAAAGTCAAAAACATGAAGCTAGCGTAGATCTGTGTGGAGAAGAACGTGCATGAAACTCCACGGACACTTTTAAACCATGATGTACGTGCAATAGCTCCGCACACTGAAATGTAGTCTGTAGATGGACGAATCGCACGTTATGTGTACAGGAAATAAAATCACTGTTTTGTGTCCGTAAATGATTGACAGTTTATTAGTAAAATTTTTAAATTATATAATACATAAAATAGGTGACTTGTGGCGGGCGTAATGGCCTAGTCAGCGAATGTACATAAATATCGGCGAGTTAGCAAATGCTTGTTCAGGTAAAACCATTTACATCATGTGGCGATGCTCGTACACATGATCTCATTTTTTTTGTCGCTGAAATTGTCTATTACGTATATTATTAACATTGAACTTTGCTCCCATTTTTACATTTATGTTTTTGATGAGATAACACTTAGATTTAGCGTATGTAGTGTTAGTGAAAACGAGGATGAGGTTATATAGTCACGAACAAAGGAGACATGCAAGTGTTGTGTTCCCAATCCCAAGTGTTAAAGTTGTGGTAGACAGGTGGACTTCACGCTGCATTTATCTTCGCAGTCGTGCTGCGTGTTACATGTTCAATAGGTACTAGTATTGTATTATGAGGTAGGTAGGTACTGCTGCTATAACTACACAAAATCCACCATAAAGATAAAGCTATAAATCGAACCCGTGCAAATCCAGTTTATATATCTGTAGAACTGATGACATAGTGGTGCTTCAGGAAACATACTTACTGCCTCATGACTTCCCGTTGCTAGGAGCGATAGACGAGAACTTCGAGTATAATGCAGGCAAGTCTGCAGGCGACGTATCGGAGATTCTCATAGGGCGTTCTTACGGTGGCGTTGCCTTGTTATAATGCAGGCGAGTCTGCAGGCGACGTATCGGAGATTCTCATAGGGTGTTCTTACGGTGGCGTTGCCTTGTTATAATGCAGGCGAGTCTGCAGGCGACGTATCGGAGATTCTCATAGGGTGTTCTTACGGTGGCGTTGCCTTGTTATAATGCAGGCGAGTCTGCAGGCGACGTATCGGAGATTCTCATAGGGTGTTCTTACGGTGGCGTTGCCTTGTTATAATGCAGGCGAGTCTGCAGGCGACGTATCGGAGATTCTCATAGGGTGTTCTTACGGTGGCGTTGCCTTGTTATAATGCAGGCGAGTCTGCAGGCGACGTATCGGAGATTCTCATAGGGCGTTCTTACGGTGGCGTTGCCTTGTTATAATGCAGGCAAGTCTGCAGGCGACGTATCGGAGATTCTCATAGGGCGTTCTTACGGTGGCGTTGCCTTGTTATAATGCAGGCGAGTCTGCAGGCGACGTATCGGAGATTCTCATAGGGCGTTCTTACGGTGGCGTTGCCTTGTTATAATGCAGGCGAGTCTGCAGGCGACGTATCGGAGATTCTCATAGGGCGTTCTTACGGTGGTGTTGCCTTGTTATATAATGCAGGCGAGTCTGCAGGCGACGTATCGGAGATTCTCATAGGGCGTTCTTACGGTGGCGTTGCCTTGTTATAATGCAGGCGAGTCTGCAGGCGACGTATCGGAGATTCTTATAGGGCGTTCTTACGGTGGCGTTGCCTTGTTATAATGCAGGCGAGTCTGCAGGCGACGTATCGGAGATTCTCATAGGGCGTTCTTACGGTGGCGTTGCCTTGTTATAATGCAGGCGAGTCTGCAGGCGACGTATCCGAGATTCTCATAGGGCGTTCTTACGGTGGCGTCGCCTTGTTATAATGCAGGCGAGTCTGCAGGCGACGTATCGGAGATTCTCATAGGGCGTTCTTACGGTGGCGTTGCCTTGTTATAATGTAGGCGAGTCTGCAGGCGACGTATCGGAGATTCTCATAGGGCGTTCTTACGGTGGCGTTGCCTTGTTATAATGCAGGCGAGTCTGCAGGCGACGTATCGGAGATTCTCATAGGGCGTTCTTACGGTGGCGTTGCCTTGTTATAATGCAGGCAAGTCTGCAGGCGACGTATCGGAGATTCTCATAGGGCGTTCTTACGGTGGCGTTGCCTTGTTATAATGCAGGCGAGTCTGCAGGCGACGTATCGGAGATTCTCATAGGGCGTTCTTACGGTGGCGTTGCCTTGTTATAATGCAGGCGAGTCTGCAGGCGACGTATCGGAGATTCTCATAGGGCGTTCTTACGGTGGCGTTGCCTTGTTATAATGTAGGCGAGTCTGCAGGCGACGTATCGGAGATTCTCATAGGGCGTTCTTACGGTGGCGTTGCCTTGTTATAATGCAGGCGAGTCTGCAGGCGACGTATCGGAGATTCTCATAGGGCGTTCTTACGGTGGCGTCGCCTTGTTATAATGCAGGCGAGTCTGCAGGCGACGTATCGGAGATTCTCATAGGGCGTTCTTACGGTGGCGTTGCCTTGTTATAATGCAGGCGAATCTGCAGGCGACGTATCGGAGATTCACATAGGGCGTTCTTACGGTGGCGTTGCCTTGTTATAATGCAGGCGAGTCTGCAGGCGACGTAGGTATCGGAGATTCTCATAGGGCGTTCTTACGGTGGCGTCGCCTTGTTATAATGCAGGCGAGTCTGCAGGCGACGTAGGTATCGGAGATTCTCATAGGGCGTTCTTACGGTGGCGTTGCCTTGTTATAATGCAGGCGAGTCTGCAGGCGACGTAGGTATCGGAGATTCTCATAGGGCGTTCTTACGGTGGCGTTGCCTTGTTATAATGCAGGCGAGTCTGCAGGCGACGTATCGGAGATTCTCATAGGGCGTTCTTACGGTGGCGTTGCCTTGTTATAATGCAGGCAAGTCTGCAGGCGACGTATCGGAGATTCTCATAGGGCGTTCTTACGGTGGCGTTGCCTTGTTATAATGCAGGCGAGTCTGCAGGCGACGTATCGGAGATTCTCATAGGGCGTTCTTACGGTGGCGTTGCCTTGTTATAATGCAGGCGAGTCTGCAGGCGACGTATCGGAGATTCTCATAGGGCGTTCTTACGGTGGTGTTGCCTTGTTATATAATGCAGGCGAGTCTGCAGGCGACGTATCGGAGATTCTCATAGGGCGTTCTTACGGTGGCGTTGCCTTGTTATAATGCAGGCGAGTCTGCAGGCGACGTATCGGAGATTCTTATAGGGCGTTCTTACGGTGGCGTTGCCTTGTTATAATGCAGGCGAGTCTGCAGGCGACGTATCGGAGATTCTCATAGGGCGTTCTTACGGTGGCGTTGCCTTGTTATAATGCAGGCGAGTCTGCAGGCGACGTATCCGAGATTCTCATAGGGCGTTCTTACGGTGGCGTCGCCTTGTTATAATGCAGGCGAGTCTGCAGGCGACGTATCGGAGATTCTCATAGGGCGTTCTTACGGTGGCGTTGCCTTGTTATAATGCAGGCGAGTCTGCAGGCGACGTATCGGAGATTCTCATAGGGCGTTCTTACGGTGGCGTTGCCTTGTTATAATGCAGGCGAGTCTGCAGGCGACGTATCGGAGATTCTCATAGGGCGTTCTTACGGTGGCGTTGCCTTGTTATAATGCAGGCGAGTCTGCAGGCGACGTATCGGAGATTCTCATAGGGCGTTCTTACGGTGGCGTTGCCTTGTTATAATGTAGGCGAGTCTGCAGGCGACGTATCGGAGATTCTCATAGGGCGTTCTTACGGTGGCGTTGCCTTGTTATAATGCAGGCGAGTCTGCAGGCGACGTATCGGAGATTCTCATAGGGCGTTCTTACGGTGGCGTCGCCTTGTTATAATGCAGGCGAGTCTGCAGGCGACGTATCGGAGATTCTCATAGGGCGTTCTTACGGTGGCGTTGCCTTGTTATAATGCAGGCGAATCTGCAGGCGACGTATCGGAGATTCACATAGGGCGTTCTTACGGTGGCGTTGCCTTGTTATAATGCAGGCGAGTCTGCAGGCGACGTAGGTATCGGAGATTCTCATAGGGCGTTCTTACGGTGGCGTCGCCTTGTTATAATGCAGGCGAGTCTGCAGGCGACGTAGGTATCGGAGATTCTCATAGGGCGTTCTTACGGTGGCGTTGCCTTGTTATAATGCAGGCGAGTCTGCAGGCGACGTAGGTATCGGAGATTCTCATAGGGCGTTCTTACGGTGGCGTTGCCTTGTTATAATGCAGGCGAGTCTGCAGGCGACGTATCGGAGATTCTCATAGGGCGTTGTCATGTTCATTCTATAATTGGCAAGCTTGAGTGAAGTAATCGATCTTTATTTTCGTCGGTTTTTCCATATGGTACCGTGGCCGAATGGTTAGTACCTGTGTCTCATGAGCGAGGAGTCTTGAGTTCAATTCTAGGTGATATGACCTCTTTTTGTTCCTTTTCGTTTTTGTTATTTTGTTTGTTTCTCGATACCGAAATAATATTATATTCACATGTGGGTTTGGTTTGGAGGAGCACTTATGACATTTCTCTTGTAAAGAACGGACGTAGGTTCATAAGGTCATTGTGAGCCATTATCTACCGACATAGTAGAAACATTAACGCGTACTGCGCGTACTGGGCGGACGTGTATTGTGTTCGTTATCGAAAATTATTTTAGCTACGAGTGCAATGTCGCGGAACTGTAGTGGTTGTTGTGCGGATATTACAGCTGGCATGCTGTTTATTAAGTGCACTAAAATGAACTGCAACAAAGTATACGATTTGAAGTGTATTGGAATACGTACAGATGAATTTGAAACTTGGACAAATGTTTATAAAGAAAAGTGGGTATGCCCTGAGTGCGTTTGTTCACAACCGAAGCCTATTCGCAGTGCAGATACTCCCGCAACTCCTGGATCTGGAGTTAAGAACACCTTTACCAGCTGCAGTAATGTTAATACTAAGCGCGGCAATCGCTTGAAGACCGCCGAACAGCCGATGGTAGCAGATACAGAGAGTAACCTAATGGAATTTATTAAGGAGTTTCGATCTGAGGTACTGTTAAGCTTTCAAGTACAAACTGAGGCAATGAAGAACCTGCAAAAAATATGCAATTGCACGGGAAATGAGCTACGAGAATTGCGTGCGTACGTACAAGTACTCGAAGAAAAAGTTGATCGGGTAGTTTCATTAGAAAAACAACTTAATGAACAACTTACGCGAAATCAACAACTAGAGCAACAGGTTAGCGATTTTAAAATTTCAATGCCAATGGAACAGACCGAAATTACAAAAGACATGGAGGTAGGAAAGAAGAAAGATAGTACAGGACCTGCTCGAACATTTGCCGCGGCCACTAAACAAAACCAAAATCGGGTAGTTGGAAATGAAGTTCTGACAAAAGAGTGTGTGGCCACGAAACCATCTAACACAGAAAAAATCGAGAAAAGTGCAGTCGCAAAGGAGATAAATAGACCAGAAAATGGAAGGAATCAGTTTGAAAAACTTGCAAAACCAGAGGAGTTAGCATCTCAAAAGGAAGGAAACTGGATAGAAGTAAATAAGAAAAAAAGTAGATATCCAAACACTGAAGTAAAAAGAGGTGGGAGCACGAGTGCAGTAGACATAAAGGGAACTGAACGTAAAAAGTTTTTGCATGTATGGCGCCTTTGTAAGGAAACTACGGTAGAAAAATTGGAAAAATACGTGAAGAATATATGTGGATCGTCAGTACCAGTCACGGTAGAAGTAATAAGACATAAAACTGAAAGGGATTATGCTTCTTTTATCATTGGTGTACCTGAAAGCAGTTATAATACCTTATGTCAATCGGAAAATTGGGCCGTGAACATTGAATTCTGTGAATGGGTGTGGTTTCGTACCAAAAAACCATAAAATAACTAGCACAGTTATTGAAATTTACTACCAAAATGTGAGAGGTTTGCGTACAAAATTGGAAGAGTTCTATGCAGGTGTGTCATCTTCAGAAGCAGGTTTGTTCGCCATTACTGAAACAGGCTGCAACAAATCAATTCAGGACGCAGAAATAGTGCCACCTGGTTATACAATACTGCGCTGCGATCGCGCGGATGGGCGAAAGCAGGGCGGCGCGTGTCTCGTGGCCACACCGCGTTTAGAACTGCGGCGTGTGTCCATCCCGAGTGACGTCAACATAGATGATAAGGTGTTCGAACTGGTTTGTGCTACCGTTTATTTACAAAGTAGACTTTTATTTTTATTGTGTGTTATTTACATTCCGCCAAACAGTTGTGAGAATGAGTATATGATATTGTTTAGGATTATAGAACAGCTGTGTAGTAAATATAGTGATATCGTCGTAATTGGTGATTTCAATATGCATTCTTGTTCGATAAACGTATGTAATTATTTTGAATACTTTTTATCATATTGTGGATTTACTCAGTGCAACACGATCGTTAATTGTAATAATCGATGTTTGGATTTAGTGTTAAGTACGCTTCCGAAGGGAGAGAGTATGAATGTGCGCGTGGCGGGGGTGCCTCTCGTGCCTGTGGATGCGTACCATCCGCCGCTTGACGTGTTGGTCGAACTGCGGGCGCGCCGGGTTGCGGATCCACTGGCGAACGAGTCGAGTACTTTACCCACCGGTTGGAATTTTAATAAAGCTGATTTTTTAACATTGTACTCATCAATAGCGGCAATAGATTGGACTGACATCTATGACCTTGATTTAGAAATGAGTTTAAATTATTTTTATGAAACAATTAATGCGACAATAGATGACTGTGTTCCCAGAAAACGGCGAAGTGAGGTAAGCTCGAAGTATATTTATCCCGAGTTTTACACTGCTGAAATAATTCGCAACATACGTGTTAAGGCCATTCTCCACAAACGGTACAAGGCAAGTAAGAGCCAGGATGATTACGAGGCGTTTGCTCTGTGTAGGGCTAAAGTAAAACAGTTGATTAAATTAGCGGAAGAACAACATAGCAACAGGGTTCAAAATCAACTGCAAAAAGACCCAAAATCATTTTGGAACTACGTAAATTCCAAAAGGGGTAGTCGAAGTCCAAAAAGGATTTTAAAAAACGGGGAGGTTTTGTCTGCTGAGCAGTGTGTGAAAGAGTTTGCGGAGTACTTTCACTCGGTTTATAGCGCGAGGCAGCCCGACTTGAATGTTGCTGCGGCAATAGAAGGGGCGGGTGGCGAGAATGGAGCGGCGTGTATTCACCTGCAGAAATTGCAGTTGAAGGATGTGCAAACTGCGCTTGGTCAACTTAAGCCGAAGAGATCTGCGGGACCGGATGGTATTCCGCCTTACATACTCCGAGACTGTAGATCTGTACTGGCTGTACCGTTGCTCCATATCTTCAACAGCTGTCTGAAGGCGGCCGTGTTTCCAGAGAGATGGAAAACCACTCGTGTCGTGCCGGTACCGAAAGGAGGTTCAAGTAAGGACAATGTTAGTGGGTACAGACCTATTGCAGTACTGTCGTCACCGGCTAAAGTGTTGGAGTGTGCTATCCATAACAGCATTTTTATGCAGGTGAGAACGCAACTCTCAGATGCACAGCACGGGTTTAGACCAATGAGGAGCACCACTAGTAACTTACTGAGTTACATGGCTCATGTGTTGCCGATTGTAGATGGTGGGGGGCAGGCTGACGCTGCTTACTTCGATTTCAAAAAAGCATTTGACCTGGTCGATAATGACGTGTTGCTCAAGAAGTTAGCAGCCGTTGGTTTCACTCCGCACCTACTTCATTTCTTTGCCAGTTACATGAGGGATAGGCAGCAATACGTAGAGTACGAGGGACACAAGTCTGAGCCGTACTTTACGTGGTCGGGGGTAAGCCAGGGGACTAACCTCGGACCTCTGCAATTTATAATTATGGTAAACGATTTGCCCGAAGTCGTTAAGGAGGCAAATTGTTTATTATTTGCAGACGACCTAAAGTTATCCATGGCAGTGAGGGGTGATGAGGACTGTGAACGCTTGCAGAAGGCCATAGATAGCGTAGTTACTTGGAGCAAGGAAAACCTTCTGCAATTCAACGCCCAAAAATGTGTCACCATAACTTTCTCGCGTGCACGTAGTCCTATTGTGCATGATTACAGCATTGATGGGATGCCGATGATCAGGGTTACAGAGGTTAGGGACTTAGGAGTTAGTCTTAACGCGGGGCTAGCGTTTCGTGATCACATAGTCAAGTGCTGTAAAAAGGCCTACAGAAATTTGGGATTTATTATGCGTACTGTTCGTGGTTTCACAAATATTACGGCGGTTATCGCATTATATAACACTTTGGTGAGAAGCCAATTAGAATGCAACGCAGTCATCTGGGCCCCACATGAGACTAAATATAGTCTCATGTTGGAGCGAATACAAAATAAATTTGTTAGATTTTTATATTTGAGGCTCTATGGAGTATATCCTTTTTACCCGCTTATGTATCCAACCTTGTTTATATTAGGCATGGTTGGATACAATGAGCTGAGAGTTAGGCGTGAGTTCGCACTTGTCTCTTATTTATTTAAAGTAATTAGAGGCAAGATATATAACGCCGACATATTAGGGTTGGTGTGTTTGAGTGTGCCCGACAGATATGTGTGGCGGCGACGGCGGCCTCAGCTGCTGGCTATACCTCGTGGCCGCACTAATCTGTTAAATGAGGCGCCCCTGACGCGGGCTCTTCGCACTCTTAACCTTGTAGCAGAGGAGATAGACGTTTTTGCGTGTACACTAAGTGAATTCACAAGGATAACATTATATGTAATAAGTTTTAGATAATAAGTTTTTAAGTTTGCTTCACTATTGCATTGGGTTATACCTGTAAAAATAGTTGTAAGTGAGGATATAAATAAATAAATAAATAAAAAATTAATTATAAAAATAATAGTGATTGTGCATAACTAAGTGTCATCGAAATAGGGGTAAGTCTTAGTTTTAATGGGTAGCAGCATTTTGTATAGCATCATAATTAATTACTTACCAGTATTTTGTAATCATTGTTATAGCCTCGCGCAACGCCCTTTAAGTTGGATATAAGTTGATTGAGCGAGCTTTAAGACCCTGAATAAGAGCTAGCAGGCAAAGGTGTTGGCAGAGTTCACCGGAAATCTTAACTCTCCTGGCGTCCAAATTAGATTAGGTTTTAGTTTAAGTCTAGATAGTCTAGATTGTAAGATTGGGTACCCTTTAGATTAAGTCTGGGAAGGTTACAAGTTTATATAAATAGGTTTATTTGATTACCTAGTTTCATTTATGCATGAAGAACCCGTAACAGCGTTCTTACGGTGGCGTCGCCTTGTTATAATGCAGGCGAGTCTGCAGGCGACGTAGGTATCGGAGATTCTCATAGGGCGTTCTTACGGCGGTGTTGCCTTGTTATAATGCAGGCGAGTCTGCAGGCGACGTAGGTATCGGAGATTCTCATAGGGCGTTCTTACGGTGGCGTTGCCTTGTTATAATGCAGGCGAGTCTGCAGGCGACGTAGGTATCGGAGATTCTCATAGGGCGTTCTTACGGCGGTGTTGCCTTGTTATAATGCAGGCGAGTCTGCAGGCGACGTAGGTATCGGAGATTCTCATAGGGCGTTCTTACGGCGGTGTTGCCTTGTTATAATGCAGGCGAGTCTGCAGGCGACGTAGGTATCGGAGATTCTCATAGGGCGTTCTTACGGTGGCGTTGCCTTGTTATAATGCAGGCGAGTCTGCAGGCGACGTATCGGAGATTCTCATAGGGCGTTCTTACGGTGGCGTTGCTTTGTTATAATGCAGGCGAATCTGCAGGCGACGTATCGGAGATTCTCATAGGGCGTTCTTACGGTGGCGTTGCCTTGTTATAATGCAGGCGAGTCTGCAGGCGACGTATCGGAGATTCTCATAGGGCGTTCTTACGGTGGCGTCGCCTTGTTATAATGCAGGCGAGTCTGCAGGCGACGTAGGTATCGGAGATTCTCATAAGGCGTTCTTACGGTGGCGTCGCCTTGTTATGGCGGAAAGGTATATTTCAATCGGTATCTGTAGTGCAGCGTAAGGCCTGAATTATACAGAAAAGGCGTAAGGCCGTAGGTGATACGGAGTAGAAAACGCCCGACACTAAGGCCGAAACTACGGACTTCGGGCTTAGAGAGTGGACCCCCTGCTTCTAATGAAATTAAGAAACAATTTGTGATGTTAGGCGTATGGTACTTTTTTGTGGTGATTTCAGGCTCCCAGCACCCTGAGGCCCGAAAACCAATGAAAACAATTTAATACAACACATTAAAGTTCAAACGTGCGACCATATTCATTGGGAGGCCAGACAAACGCGCGGAATTTCTCGAATTTAATGTTAAAAATTGGTGATGGCACACACCACAATCAAGAAGACGGTTATGTTATTTTTTGTTTTGACCCGTTGCTCTACACTATACTGCATGAATTAATATCACAGCCGATAGACGCGAACTAAGTCGCGGGCAACAACTAGCGTTATATTTTTTTAAAGTCAACAAGTAATAGTAGTTTATGCAACGACCATATAAGAAGGGTTATTAAAACACGAGTGTGGGTTTATCACACGAGGCGTAGTCGAGTCGAGTGTGATAATAACATCACACGAGTGTTTTAATACCTAATTATATGCCGTTGCATACACTATTTTATCTTCACTCATACAGTTGAAATAAAATAAGTGGAAAAATAGTTTATTCCAATATGGCGGATATTATCATTGCGTATTCGAATGACTACGAAGCGCGCTCAAACATAGACAAAGATAAGAGCTAGCTCATTGACCTAAGTCAATGAGCCCGCGCCAAAAATTAAAAAGAAAAAGTGTGCTATCAAAATTAAAAAGTTATTTTATGATGCAGTTATTTAAAAATCGAAGGAAAATGCTGAACTGTAATGGTTTTTTTTTTAATTTTACCTATCCACGAAAAAAAAGTATGTGTTTATGCATTCGTTTTTGAACTCATATTTGGAACATTACGTTGTGAGTGTAGATAAAATAATATAAAATATCGCATCAAAAACGTCAGCCTCAAGGCTGTCAACTTTAAATGCCCATGCCCCAGGGGTAGGCTTTTATTTTAGAGTAAGATACATTTAAAAAAAATCTTTTATCCAGGATATATTGTGAATAGATAACATTGAAATAAGAACCGATTGTGCCGCTATGTTTCAAGCGATCTTTCGTACACTGGGCCCGTGGTTTCATCGATACCCCGAAGGTGGCTGAAGCTTTACAGTTGATTTACAGACTTATATTGGATAAACATAATTATGAATGTTACAAATAAAAATATTGATTTAATGTACCTAACATACTTTAAACTGTCGTTTGGTTTTTTTACGATTAAATAGGCTTACACAGAAAATGACTGCTGAACTTCGATAAAAAAAACTTTTAGAAAAGTATTTGAAAACTTGAATATTAATATGAATGCATTACCTACACATTGATATTACGTATGTTTAGAAATCTCAACAGAAACAGACACAAAAAAAAAACAAAACTTACAAAAACACCTACATACGAACTCACGCTCCACGAGTTCGAACCCCGCCGTAAGTGAAAGTCTAGTCATCTACCGATCTACCGATTGGTCTATTTTCGGTTGTTGAAATAATCTAAAATTGCGTTCCCATCAGTATAGGTTACCATTTCGTAAAATTATCTTTAAATGCCGTTAACTTTTTTTCCTGGCCACCAATTTAAATGAAACATAGACTAAATGTTGCTCAGAACTAACCCGCATGCAAAGACTATTAAACCACTTGACTGTGCGATTAGTGTTATGTCGCCTATATAGGCTACGGTAGTGGCGACCATTTTAGTTGTGTCCAAGTGTTAGACCAGTCTCGTTCTTTCATCAGACAATTCTAATGCCTTCCATCCCTTTCTTTCCCTTTGTTGGTTTATCGTAAAACTCGGTGCTGTTACCTTTAACAGATGATGATATCGACAACTCGATATCGATATTGATGTAATTTTTTTTCATCTCATTTTTTTGACATACTTACCTACATGTTTTCCCTTTAGATTTCCGAATATTCCGGAAGTAAAAGAAAAGTAGACAATAATATAAAAGGTTAAGGCGCTGTGATCAGTAAAAACTGAAAAATTGCTGGTTTCCTATCGAAATTTTAGCCAAATCTGTTCAGTTTCAAGCTGCACAAAGCATATATGTTAATTTAAACTACATTTCAAAGAACACTGTTGTTTCCGAAACATGTTTAAAAATAATATCCTCGATAGTAATGATCGTCAAAGTTACCTTTAACTTTGACCTTAGAAAAAAAAATCCCATATTACTAGCCTACTTATGCCGATAGAAATTATTCCAAATAATGAATCGAATCTTAATGCAAAACTTTGTTGTTTTAGATTTTTAATAGATGAACTTAGTTTTGAGGAAATCGATAAAATGCTTCATATTTGGCAATAAACTGCAAACATTTAGTCGTCGCGCTTCTTTCTTCTTTTCTTTATAGTCCGAGAGTGACCGAGCTTTGCTGTTGTCAGCGTCTTAATAGGGAAAATTGGTTTCCAACAAAATACAGTGGTGTTTGTTCAAGGCACTTCACCCCCGATTGATTTGAATATTTTAAACAACGCCCCCGTTTAATTAGTTCAGCGATATCAACGATGTTTTTGCCTATTTTGGTATATTTTGTTTTTATTTGTTCTAATGTTGGGAACAGTCAAATCGTTGCAAAGTCAAATTTATTCCCGGATATTAATTATCATCAATCTGAAATTGAATCAAACATCATTTAATTGAATTAGCAAGATGTATCATTCAGAGATATGTAGATGCTCGTCTATCATTTTTTACAAGGAACAATCCGGGCCCTAAAACTTTAAGTAATTCGAAAAACATATACCAAATTAATTAATTTTAAAAATCAATAATAACAGAATTATATGTTTTTTTTTTGTAATTGATTGATTTTGATTAAATATCATATATACGATTTTAATTGAGTATTTTTCATAATGGTTAACTCCATTTTATCGATATCGAATATTTTCCTTTAATCAAGGAAAGCCCTAATAATTTATTGTTTGCATACCTACGCAACTTAACCTTGAACTGACCAATTGCAGCCGCGCGTTCTTCCTCGTCCCCCGGCCCGCGGTGGTGAGTCGTACGCTTAAGAGAAATCGGTCTATAGCTCTCTAGTGGTTATAGACTCTATGCCCGCATGTAACTGTACAATCTCCAAGTCAATCTGTACAGTATGTTCGGAGATTAGCGTTAACAGACAGACAGACGGACAAAAAATCTGGAAAATCTTTTTTTGTGCAGTATGTTCCTTTTTATCGTCCCGGATCCATTTTTGGTAAAGTTGTTTTATGTACAGACACAACGGTTCCTATTGTTTTATTATATGTATGGATAATGATCATTTAATAGGTATATTAAACGATATGATAAAAACGCCTAGATAGTTAAAAACACAAAGTAAAATTGCATAAATACACATCATGACTGAATCTAATTACTTAATGACAAGTTGTAGCCTGTGGGTAGCTTTTTCAAACATTGTTGTTAATAATAATTTATTTCTTTACAAATAGATTCATACATGTGTGAGACATACAAAATTTCAAAGGGTTCAGTTAAATTGTTATAATAAAAACAGACAAATAAATAATAAGTTCTACTGGATTTGTGAACTGAACAAACGAGAAGAATGCACCATGCGCATGCAAGCAAGCATACATCATGCAGCAGGCATAGTTTCAGTCACGGCGGTCCCACGTGAGCTTTTCGTCGCAGATAGTTTCAACGCTCACCACCGCAGCTTCGGCTTGCTGGCAGGCTTAGCCAGCCAGCTTCAGCTGCAGCGGCGGGCGTTGAAACACCTGCTCCTCAGCTCGCGAGCCACCACGCCCCTCCACGCCTATGCGGGCTTAAATTACACTCTAGGGGTAGAGCAGACAAGACTACGTAGAGTCGGTTTTGCAGCGATTCGTTTCTGTCACTAACTTTTGTAGCACACTATATTGACTTTTTATGACAAAATTTTCATTCTATTAAGGTTAAATAAATAAATAAAATATAATTTGTTTATTTCAAGTAACACGACTCATAAAAAAAACAAAGGTACATAAATTGATACAGACAGGAAAACAAGCAAACACGAACACTCACAAATTTACAATATGTCTACTGCAGCATTGTCGGATGTAAGGGCAATCAAGTCTGTTAGCGATCATCGCCAGGACAGTGTTGGCGCTGCCCCGCACTCTGCGCACCAGAGATGCGCTACGCTTGCGCATAGTCGCGTGCCTCCGCAAACATGCCCGAGGCGCTGCAGTAACGGGGCAGCCCCAACACCGTCCTGAACGCGTTATTGAACTGGACGCGGAGGGCGCTGTATGCCGCATGAGTATACTTTTCCCACAGGCTGCACGTGTAGAGGGATGTACAATAAGCTCTAAAGAGTGTTATTTTTACCTCCCTCGAACAACGCACAAACCTACGCGCTATCATATTGCCCCTGACTGACAACGCCCTCCGCTCCCGCTCAATGTCCACATTGCTTTTCAAGTCATCTGTTATAATGTGACCCAAGTATCTAAACTGTTCCACCCTCTCAAGCAGTGCATTATTTATATACACAGGGGATACACTATTTACGCTTCTTAAATTAGCCCAAACACCATGAATTTACTCTTCCCTGCATTATATTTCAACCCATGGCTCGAGGCATACTCTTCACAAGTCCCCATCAATTTTCTAAGACCGCAGACCGATGCGCTCAGCAGCACCATGTCGTCAGCGTAGCTCAAATTGTTGACGCATACTCCATCCACATGGCAACCAACATGCTGACTGCTGAGCCCAACGATCAGGGCGTTCACAAAAAGGTTGAAGAGCGCAGGAGAGGTCAACCCCCCCTGTCTCACCCCGCATTCCAACCTATAAGGTTCAGACATTACATCCGCCCATCTGACGCTATTGATCTGGTGTCTGTACCAATATTTGAATATGTTTGAGAGTTCTGAGGGTAACCCGATACTCTCCAGTTTCTCCCACAGGATGTTATATGACACCAGATGAAACGCCTTGGAAAGATCCAGGAAACACGCGTACACAGGAGTTTTGCGATCCGTATAATATCTGACGACATGCTTAAGACTCAGAATCGCAGCTTCAGTGGACAGTTTGGGCCGAAACCCAAACCGATTGTCATGCAGTGACAGATACTTATCTAGCTGAGTATTAAGCAGGCCGTCAAACACTTTTGCTACAATTGTTGCAAGTGAAATAGGCCTGTATTTATCTACGTCAGCAACATCCTCGGTCTTGTTCTTAACCACAGGTACTACAATCGTTTTCATAAGATCAGCAGGTAGGTATGAATGGCTCACACATAGAGAATAAAACATTGCCAGCACTCTCGATATATGCGGGCCGGCGTGCTGTAGGTGCTCAATGCTGAGCCCATCGTGGTGTGACTGTCTGTCACTTATTCCTATTTAATATCAAAATTATATTTGGTGTAATTTATCTATAATATGTATGTATTTATAAATTATATAAGTATGTATATCAGTTGTCTGGTTACCATAACACAAGCTCTGCTTAGCTTGGGATCAGATGGCCGTGTGTGAGTTGTCCCAAGATATTTATTTATTATTATTATTTATTTCCAATCCTGCACATGGTATCGGGCTATTTAGAAATACATTAAGTTTGAAGTTCATGGTTTGACAGCCGGACGCGTACCGTAATTAACAACAAAATATTCTATTCATTGCAAAATAGTAAAACGATACTGACCCTTTTAAAAACCCATTCCTTTCATAAATTCGAGAAACAACCGAACACATGTGCCAGCTGAAAGCAATATTTTACAAAATACTAAGAACTAGCTAAGATGGCCCGACGGTCGGCAGTAAAAAGGGACAAACCCTTAGAACATTATGAAAGTGTGCAATAGCTACAATTGATTGCAGCTGCGGAAGGGATCGCGTGGTATTTTTTGTAGAGATGTTAGGAGAGAGCTGACAGGACAAAAAAAGTGTGGGAACGACAAGTAGGGACAGGCAGTTTGGTCGGCGGAAGAGGTTGGCGAGGCAGAGGTTTTAGGACCGCGAGGGCGTGCGGACGCTTATAGTCGAGGCTAGGGATACTTAAGTTAGGAGACCAGAGTGCGTAGTGCCGTTGTAACTCGTAGCAAGTATTATCTGTTAAGTTAGATGTAATTTAGACTATTTAGTATTTAATGTGTGTGTAAGTGTTGGTGTGACTGGGTGAGTTTTAACTATAAGTATTTCTAGGTGGCTGGTAGTTGTTGCCGGAGAGGATAATTTAATAATCATTTATTCCAACTAGGCGCAACTTTATATCCATTTTATAATCCATACCTTGGCAGTTATTTGTCAGTAATGTTTGGTTTAGGGAAACGGCGAAGGCCCCTTTACACTTAACATTCCCTCATACATACTTACTTGTACACTGCACATCAACACACCCAACTATTGGCCATTATTGACTTTTAGCTGACGCACCACATTCATGGGGGCAGAACCGTTAATATTCACAGCTTATTTAAAACAGGCTTCATGGCCGACCCGTATTTGGGTTATAGGTCAACCAAGCGTTGCTGATGATTACTGTTTCCTATATGGTCTAGCCCAGAGTGCATTGCGTGGGCTTGTTGGACGAACATTTCCAGGGGTAGGAATCCTGACCTAGGATTCACTGGGCACCCAAAAGGGATCGTCCTAAGGACGCTAGGGACCGTGTCTCGTTAAAACTAACCCTGGCCTATGGTATGGCCTATTACTGAATCGTCACTATTTAGCGAGACACGAGATTCGGATGGTAGCCGCTCAGAGCCGCACCGCATATCCAAGAAAGGGGCGAATTAAGGAAATGTGAAGTGTTTGAACCACTTCGCCGTGCAACAATACCTATCTCAATTAACTCTGCTACAGACTTGGTCTACGGAGCGCTTGCGCTAGTTTTGTGTTATCTTAAGATAGGCAGCCGTAAAAGGGTTGTTAACATTACCACGCGACGCGAATTGAGCTACATAAAAATAGAATTGTCTTCCTCAATGACAGCTGAACTTCGCAGAACTCTGTCTTAGGATTGTGTAAGACAATTATTTAGAGTCCCGGGAACGTGTTCTGTTAGTTTCGTTACAGTATTCAAATAGTGATACTGTGCGATTAGGTCTAACAGTACACGTTCGACAAGGCCACCGTTCCATGTCACGAAATGAGTTCTAGTTCGTTTATTCGGTCTGATGTTCTAATGTGAAAATATAAATTAACGTAGAAGTAGATCATAAATTTATTAAACGCAAGCGTAACGTTTCCTTCACCGTCTCAACATAATATAATATACTTTGCAGTCCTCTCGTCTCATTAGCTTCATACCTATTTTATTATACTTGTTTGCTTACTTATGTATTACTAATCGTGAAATCCCAACATTAACTTCACCTTGTATCCCCTCCTTGTCCCTAGCCTCTAAGGTCGGACAAGGCAGTAGTTTTGGGAATTCATTTCGTATAATCGGTGGGAGGGTGCCCAGGTTTGGAGACGGGCCCTACAGAATTGGGCGGCGGAGGAGCCCGGTTCCTTACCCACAGGGGAAACCGACACAAGAACCAGATGTAGTTTAATTTAGGAAAAACGAAAATTTTATCAGCCTAGGGTAATTTAGGAACAGTCACAGTGGCCAGGGGATTTACCTTTAGTCATAGCCTTTATGACTGCAGCTACATCTTTAGCATTAAACCTTGTACCCACAAGACCACTCAGTATCTCAGAAGTGGGCACCCCGCTTCCTTGCCCTAGTGGAGACTGCACAAGGAAATGGCTTCCAAATATGTCAGCAATGCCTTTACAGTCACTCACCCCGCCGACGCTCACCGGGCGACCAGGTCTCGGATTGATACTACCGGTGCATTGCCAGAAACTCCGGAAGTCTCCAGACTTATGTTTTTTAGCAATGGCATCCATTTTCACCTGATCTTGATGATCCTGACACCATTTAAGCCTGGACTTAAATACTTTTCGACTTTGATTCATATCATCATACACACAGCCAGTTCTAGGCCTCCCACACATAACCCACTCCAGAAACCTCGACCTGGCCTCCAGATGATGATATTGAAATTGCTATTTTATAATTGCGTGAATGTTATGGTAGAGTAGAGTAGGGACTCCCGTATCCGCACTTAGACTCTCATTCGGTCCGTTGTGCGTAGATATCCTGGCTAAATTAGCCAGCCTAGCTTCGCCCAGAAGCACAAAAGTTTCCTGGGAGCTTCACAGGCTTCGCGGAGCGACCTCACCGTTCCGAGGATTTGTTCCCGTTGGGTAGCCACGGCCTCGCATTCCAGGATGACGTGGGCGGCTGATTCTTCGGCGACAAAACAGCCCCTGCAGAGTGGGCTGTCTGTGGCGCCTATGTTATAGAGATGTTTGTTTAGGGGGCAATGGCCCGTTATTGTCCCTATTATTGTTCTGAGGTCCTTTCTACTCAGGTTGAGTAGTCGTTTTGTTAATCGCGGTTGTAGACTTGGCATTGCCATTTTTGACTGCCTACAGTCAGTGGACCGTGACCATTTGTTGTTATGGAGTTCAGTTGATCTCTGGCGAATCCATGCACGAAACTGCGAGAAAGGTAGAGGAAGGAGTGGGTGAGGGCCTAGAACTACCATCTCGGAACCTCTCTTCGCAAGCTCGTCTGCGGCGTCGTTGCCCAGGGATCCACTGTGTCCCTTGATCCACTGGAGGGTGATCCTGTTGGTCAGCGATAAACTCTCCAGGGCGAGGTGACACTCATAAATTTGTTTACTGTTGGTTTGTTTGTTCTCTAGGGCTTTGAGCACAGCCAGGCTATCAGACACGAATCTGATTGCGTAGCTGTGTATCCCTAGACGCTTTACGGCTGTTGCGGCTTGTGTTAGGGCGACACACTCGCATTGGAATATCGAGCTGTGCTCGCCTAGTGGTAAGTGAAAGTTAATATTGAGGTCTAGGGAGTGTACGCCAGCCCCTGAACCCTGTGGAGTTTTTGAGCCATCCGTGTAAACGCGTACTTCATTAACTCCTGACTGATCCCTCTCTTCCTCTGTTGTTTGTATGCTATAGTTTTTGTTAAACATGTGTTTATTCGGTGTCCTATCACACGGGGCAGCGATGAGAGGTTGATACTCGATCGCCCGGTCCAGGATGCCAGCGTGAGGACTTATATGGTTCTTGCCCCATATGCCTAAGTGCATAAGCCTGATGGCTGCTAGTGCTGCCTCCTGCTGTATGTACATGTCGAGGGGAGTTAGATGTAGGGCTATCTCCATTGCTGTAGTTGGGGTTGTCCTCATGCAGCCTGTGATAGCGGAACAGGCTAACCTTTGGAACCGCTGGAGCCTAGAGACGGTGGTCGAGAGTTCAGTCCTCGTCCACCAAACCAAGGCACCGTAGGTCAGCATTGGTCTGATCACAGCTGTGTAGAGCCACAGCGTGATCTTTGGAGAAAGCCCCCACGTTTTTCCTAGCATTTTTTTGCATTGGTAAAGTGCGATTGTGCTTTTGTTTAATTTGTAGTCAAGATGCTTATTCCAGAGTAATTTGCTATCAAGGATTACTCCTAAGTACTTGACTTCTTCTTTGAGTGTTAGTTCGGTGTTGAAAAGTTTAGGTAGTTTGTGAGGTCCAAGGACTCTCTTGTTGGTAAACATTATTAGTTCTGTTTTAGAGGGGTTGACCGATAATTCATGTCTTGTACACCAATTCTCGATTACTTTGAAAGCTTTCCTCATGAGGTCACATAAGACGCCTTCAAATTTCCCCGTGATTAGGATTGCTATGTCATCTGCGTAACCCACCGAGTACAGACTGCTAGCGTTGAGCTCAGCGATAAGCTCATTTACAACTAAGTTCCACAGTAGTGGTGACAGCACCCCACCCTGCGGGCAGCCCCTACTTACGATACCTCGTGTGGTGGTGTTTACGGTAAATTGAATAGCGCGGTGTTTTAGCATGTTGTGTATCCATTGTATAAGCGTTGGCGCCACACCGTGCACGGCTAGTGCCTGGCCGATGCTGGCGAAATTTGTTTTGTCAAAGGCACCTTCTATGTCGATGAAGGCGCCCAGTGTTGGGTTTTTAGTTTTGAGAGCATTTCCTATGCGTGTTACTACGCAGTGGAGTGCGGACTCAGTTGATTTGCCTGCACAATAGGCATGTTGGTTTGGGTGTAAGGGTTTCAGTAGCGAAATTTGGCTCCTGATCTCCCGATCCCCAAGCCTCTCCAGCGTCTTCAGGAAGAACGAGGTGAGGCTGATGGGTCTGAAAGATTTGGGCTGAGTGTAATCGCTTCGACCTGGTTTAGGAATAAAGATTATTTTTACTTCTCGCCATATCAAGGGGATGTAACGGTGAGCCAGACAGGCGCGGAATATATTGACAAGGTATTCAGCTAGCGAGTCGCCACTCCATCTGAGCAGAGCTGGAAAAATACCGTCCAACCCTGCTGCCTTGAAAGGTAAGAAGCTGTTGATTGCCCATATTATTTTATCTTTGTCTATCACTTCTGAGGCCACCTCCCAATCCAGGCTGCTCGTTGCCCTTTCCCTATGCGGTTCCCAGCTCTGCTGGGTCGCAATTCGGCAGCCTGGGAAGTGGGTGGTAAGAAGTAATTCGCTGGTTTCCGCATCGTTGGTTGTGTAAGTGTTGTCTGGTTTTTTGAGGCATCCTATTGAAAGTTCTGTCTCAGTGGCGAGACAAGTTTTGACCCTCATTGCCTGGTTGCTATTCTCAATGTTGGTACAGAAACGCCTCCATCCGTTCTTGCCTCTGAGGCGTATTAGTTTTTTATAAGTTCTGCGGGTTGTTGTATATCGGTCCCAGTCACCTGGTGACCGAGTGTTCATGGCTTTGTTAAGCAGCCTTCTCAGCCTGCGACGGTGTCTCTCTAAATCTGGACCCCACCAGGGTTGCCTTGCTCCCTGCCTAGGCACGGTGAGTGGGCATGACTGCTCAAAGCTGGTTACAAGGATTGATGTTAAATTATTTACGTTTTCGTCTAGGTTGGTTGCGGGAATTTCAGCTGGTAGGGCGGGTAATTTACTAAATTCTGCCTTGACTAGCCTAATAAACTTGGGATGGTCTGTGTTACGAGGTATTCTCCTCGGTTGTGGTTTGGGTAAGTTGTAATTGATGGTATAACGGATCCATCTGTGGTCCGAACATGATAGTTCACTGGACACGTGCCAGTCCTGGATGGAGTTTGAGATACCTATGGTTGCTAAAGTTAGATCTATCACTGTTTGTGATCGTGCGTTTATGAAGGTTGGTTCTGAGCCTTTGTTGAGTAATACAAGATTATTACTAAGAATAAAGTCAAGCATTGCCTCACCTCGGTTGTTGGTTTTGACATTACCCCAGAGAGTGTGATGCGCGTTGGAGTCAGTTGCTATGAGTAGTTCCAGTTTCTCCCTTTCACAGTACTCCACCAGTGAGGCGAGCCCTGGCAGGGGCACGTCCTCGTCGCCTGGCAAGTAAGCCGAGGCGAGTACAATGTCCGGGAGATCCTGTCCTGTCCTGGAAAGCCTTGTTGCTGTCAGGTCTCTTGAACAGAATTCGTTGATTAATAGGTTAGGTACATGTTTAGGAATAAAGATGCAGGTTCGTGGATTACTTACGGAGGTGTCTAGCAGCAACTTACCTCCGATGTTTGAAAGGCCACATATTCTGCCACCCCTAATCCACGGCTCTTGGATGAGGGCGATGGTCTTTTGCTGTTGGTTGTCCAGCACTCTGCGCAAGGTAGCCGACGCAGTTTGGCTGTGCTGGAGGTTGGTCTGCAGGATTCTAGTCTCCCCGCATGGGAGAAGAGCAGAGGCTGCTACCATCGTCCTCACTCTCCTCCCCTGCCGGAAAGCAGTCCTCGTCCGAAGTTAGTCCGGGCGAGGGTGGATCCTGTGGTGGTTCCATGTTGGTTTCCTCCATCACAACCGGGGAAGAAGCCCGCTCCTCCACCTCCTCGACGGTCTCCATCGCGGTAGGCGACGGGGACCGCACAGGCGACGGCGGATCAGGCTCCGAACCAGGTGCGACGGGGGATGCTGTGGTTTTAGGCGCGGTACCCTCTTCACTAGCGACACCCTCGTCCAGGAATCGGATGTAGATGCTGCCCATGAGGTAGTACACGCGCCTACTCTGGTCTTTAATTATTTTGACCATGGACTCTGGCACACGAAAGAAAAGACAGGTACCCGGGGGCTCCTGTCTAGCCCTCTCATGTGTCAGGGTCCAGGTGTTGATTAACAGGTTGGGATTCTGGCGGGTAAGGAGCTTGACCAGTGCCGGAGTGTCCTCGGTGTTCTCCGGCACGAACAGCATGCATAACGCCTTTTTAGGTATTTCGGCTTGTGGCCGAACGGTTAAAATGGTCCCGGGTATCGGGGACTGCATGGTCGTTGCGATCCGCTTGAGCCAGGCCAGAGTGAAGTCGTCCTCGCACCAGGTCTTCAGAACTCCTTCGGCGAAGTGGGCCTTGCCTCGGAAGTGGATCGCCGTGTTTACTGTTGGGTTGGCCGGGTCCGGGTCTGCCATAAGCAACGCCCGCAGTTGTTTTTCAATTTTTTGACGGATCCCCTCTGCCTGTTCTTGCGTCATGTCCTCGAAAGGTTCCGTCATGACGGCGACGCACAGCTCGTTGCTCCTGTACGACGCGGCAGCTTCGGCGTAGCTCACCAAAGAACCGTCTACCATGTGGGAGCGAGCAGGCTTGCTCTTCTTGCCTATCCCGGTTGGTGTGACGGAATCCTCGGGTCGCTCACGCTTCTGCGCCCTGGCAGGAAGTTCCCCGTCGTTGGTTGGGTGTTTTTTCTGTCCCCTTGGTCTTAGGCTGCGCTTACGCTTAATCGCCGTGGCTGCCACACCTGCTGGTGCCGATGTTGTTTCCAACACTTCTGCAGGGGCCGCCACAACGTCTTGCTGCGCAGTCTTGACCGGTGCAGACAAACGCCTCTTGGAGGACGATGTTTTGCGGGAGACGGTGGTCCAGGTTTGTTTGACCGGAGATTGAATGGCGTCTCTAAGAGACGACATGTCGATCCCGGTCGTGTTGGTTGTCCCTGCCGATATGGCTTCGGTCAGACTCGTTAGGTCCCTCTCCGAGGCCCCTGACGCTGACGCAGCCCTAGTGGGCGCATCCACGCCAGCAGCCGTCTTTGAGTCGCCTTGTGCGAGAGCTGCCCTAGGCCTTACGGACAGGGTTGTGTTAGGCCGCGCAGCCTTGGACGCAGATGAGGTTGGCGTTACCTTCGACGCAGCCTGGTTTGGCGCATGCCCGGCGATTGCCTTGCCCATCGCATCCTTGGACGCAGCGGAGGGTTTATGTTTGTGATGTCTGTGGGCATCCGAGGACGCAGCCTTAGGCGGTTTTCGCTTAGGCGCATCCTGGGACGCACCTCTATGTTTGGTAGTAGTTGGCGCATCAGAAGACGCAGCCGTAGTTGGTTTGTTGGTGGTTTTGTTTGGCGCATCAGAGGACGCAGCCTGAGTGTTGGTTTGGTTTAAGGTCTCTTTATCCATAGGTTTGGATTCAAAGTTTTCACCGTCGGAGCTCTCCACCCGCCACGGAGCCCTCAAGTCGGGGACGCCACTCGCTCAGCGAGTGGACGCCAGAGCTACTCCTTCGGTATAGGACCAGCTTATGGAGAAGTAGACGAGCCCGCACGCAGCGGAGGATCGCGAGACTGTAAACGACACGAGACTATGCCGCCACTCATCCCGCAACCCCACGCCACGCCGGCTGCCCCCCCTCCATAAACCGGCCCTCGCTTGACAACCCGCTTATGGGACGCCACAGCCGATTGATCGTGGGTAGCTACCCCACAACCTCCCGTGTGAGAGGAAATCCAGACCAAAGTGATGTGTTGTGTGCAACCTGCTCCACTCAATCACCAGGATTCCTTCATCCCTCCGTACGGGTCCCCGCGCACGGCACAAACACGCGGGAGGTCATTGCTATCCACCATCTGCTCTTGTTTGATGATGAACACCCAGGGGCATGACCTCGCCACCCCTGTGATATTCCGCCCGGTGGTTTCAGTTGCGTCTAGTTCTGAGGGAATTAGACCAAAAACGGGGCGGCAACCTCGGGAAGGTACACCACCAGACTTGCTTTGAGGATCTACACGACCGTTGCGCTCTCCCTCAAAACCCCGCCACCCTACCGCCTCTGAGGGAGGAGGTAGAGTAGGCCTGTATCTACACTACCAAGCCAGCAAAGCATGTCGTTGTGCAACCGCAAGAGCATAAATACAGGACCCTCCCCTAAATGAATGTTATGGTATGAATATGTATTCTTAACGATAGACCTACGATTTAAGATTAAATAAACGTTATAATATCAAATTTTATATGCAATAAGCCTTAGAGTAAAGAAATTAAAAAAATTAAAAGAAATTATTTCAAAAGTTGGTTTTTAACACACGTTTATTAAATCAATTGAACGATAATATTATGCCAAATAACTTTACATGATATGAAACGCACCCCTTAATAACAGCTTCAATAAAAGTAGATATAACGTCGTCGAAGTGAAATCGATCCTATGGTCTTGATTTCGAGTGAAATAACCGCGTTCGTGTATTAAAAACCTGGAATCATACACAGCGTGAACTACTGGAGATTTCAAACTAGAAATCAGTTCTCCTGTGTATTTCCACATGGACGACGGTGCGGACAGAATTATAGTTGAGCGCATCTCCTCAGCACAAAAGCTAATCTGGTTGTATTCTCAGAGGAGCCGCTAAGTCCGTCCATATTTCATCAGGTTCCGTGAATAGCGAGCATACCCGGCGGCGCGCCGGCGCCCGCTAACTAGTTCGGACAGTTCGCGCCGCAGGTTGTGGCGTTGATCCTCACTCCCAAGTAACTTGTTATAGCTTTCGCAGAAAAATATTTATGAACATAAGCCGAGCTTTATTTTGTGAAATTTGGATGCTCTCTGGTATGGCTTACCGATATATAAACCCTTTTGCAAAAAAAACGGGCACTTTAGATTTTTTTCTCTACTTCAATGAAGAAGAACAAGAAATAGGTTTTGTTAATTTGACGATGTATTGGCATGTTTCTTGAAGCATCCTGGAGGCCTACCACAACCTCTTAAAACAATATTATTTTAATATTACTTTGTAATTTCTGTTGTTGCATTTTCAACTCTCGGCGCTGATCCGAGCGTTGAAAATCCAACAGAGCGGAACGCAAAGTAATATTAAAGTAATATTGTTTTAAGAGGTTGTGGTAGGCCCCCTGGCATGATTCTTTACGTTCCAAATTTAAAATTTGAAAAGAAAAATAATGATTATTGTGGATTATTCTAAAATTGCTTTACTAATGGCGCGAATTGCTGAAACGATTTTTAACTGATTACGATATTTTAAAACTTTTTGGATATTTTCTGCAAATTAAACAATTGAATCTTTCTTTTTACACTAAATACCACTTTTTGATATGAGTGATAAAGCGATAAGGACCGGTAAAATTATAGCCCTACTTGAAGAAGGTTGTTCGCAAACTTACGTGTCTCAGCGGCTAAATGTGAGTCGTTCAACTGTCCAGAGGACTTGGCAACGGTATCTAGAGACTGGTTCGGTCAAAAGAAGACCCGGTTCGGGAAGAAAACGATGCACAGAACCAAGAGATGACCGCTTTTTGGTGAGTCAGGCGTTGCGTAATCGTAAGGCGTCAAGTGTGGACCTGAAGAAGAGCCTTGAAGAAGTAAGAGGAGTAGAAGTTAGCTTGTGGACGGTCAGGAGGAGGCTTTTGGCTGCCAATATCAAGAGTTACCGCCCAGCTCGGGGCCCTAAATTACTCCGTGAGCACCGTGTTGCTCGACTTCAGTTTTCTCGGAACTGCGCTTCATGGACTCTGGAGGACTGGAATAAAGTATTGTTTTCTGATGATGCTAGAATCTCTTTGTGTGGAGAGGACCGACGCCGGCGAGTGCTGCGAAGACCACGGGAACGCTATGCGGAAGTGTGTTTCGAAGAAATCACTCCTTATGGCGGAGGCTCCGTTATGGTTTGGGCAGCAATTAATTCGACGGAGCGTACGGAGTTAATTTTCATAGAAAATGGAACATTAAATGCACACCGGTACATAATGGAAGTCCTAATTCCATATGCACAACCCACATTGACTGCACTTGGGGAAGATTCCATTTTTATGGACGATAATTCTCGCCCGCACCGTTCTGGCGACGTGGAAGCGTACATGCAAGAAGTTGGGGTCCGTCGTTTAGATTGGCCAGCTCGAAGTCCTGACCTCAATCCAATTGAGCATGTGTGGGATGTTCTAAAAAGACGGGTAAGATCAGTGCAACCTGCTCCACAAAACATCAGGGAGCTAAAAAGAGTCATTGCAGAAGAGTGGGAACGTATTCCTCAAAACGTTATTAAAAACATCGTGGAAAGCATGCCCAGAAGGATTCAAACTGTGATTTTGGCAAGAGGAGGTCACACTCGTTATTAGGTTTTTACATTTGTAACTTTATTTAATTAAAAAAAGTAAAAAAAAACGTCTTTATTGCCGACCACTTCTTATTGTTTGGGCGTGTACGTCGATTTTAAAGAATCCATCGTTTTTTTTTCTTTTAATTGCTCGAATTCACTTCACTCGCATTAATTTACACGATTATAAGTATACAGACTACGTCAAAGAAATAAATTTCATTTAATTAACTAAAATCGACCTTAGAACGTAAATTTCCTTAGGTGCCCGTTTTTTTTGCAAAAGAGTGTATATATCAGTAAGCCGTGGTGTCCGCTCAGCCGGGTCCCAGCGTGGTGAGCCGCTCAGCCGGCCCCGGCGTGGTGTGCCGCTTAGCCGGCCCCGGCGTGGTGTGCCGCTCAGCCGGGTCCCGGCGTGGTGAGCCGCTCAGCCGGCCCCGGCGTGGTGTGCCGCTTAGCCGGCCCCGGCGTGGTGTGCCGCTCAGCCGGGTCCCGGCGTGGTGAGCCGCTCAGCCGGCCCCGGCGAGCGCGGCGAGTAGCAGAGGCTCACTTCAAGGCGCGCCTCTTTAGTTTCTCAACCATTAAACGGGATCATCAGTCCCCTCCGCAGCCCGCACCCCGCTGCTCCTCTAATTATGATCTATTTAAGTATTGCATTTTAATTCAGTAATTGGAGTAGAATCGCAAACTTTGTTAGAGACAACTTGTGCAGCGCGCTAATTCACTTACCTACATTTCCTGAACATAGTGAGAGATCGCTCGCCGTGCGGCCAGGTGTCATATTCAGCGCATATTTCTGCCAGTTCCATAGTATTCCGCGCTCCACAATATTACGTTTGATTCATGTCAGTTCCATTCTACGCGTAAATGTGATATCATACATCTCATTTCCACGGAAACCGCCTCAATTATGAAGCTGAAAATGTATAATATTGTGTTCAAATGAATGACATCGCGGGGGCGGGCCAGGCGCGCTGATGGCAGGGTTATAGTGAAACACGTCGCTTCAATATTGTAAGGTTTTGGCAAATAAGAAACTATTAAATTAACTAAAATATAGTTTTATTTACAGAGAACAATACAAAAGTGTTACGCGCAATGACACGTACGGCATGAGTAGCGCCACCGGAGGCAGCGAGCAAAATTAAAACTACTTGGAGTGTGTTCCATTTCTATCACCCACCCCAGAAAGCAATCAGCAGTGCGATTCTGCAGTGCGATTCTGTAAACATGTCGAAGTGAAAACTTGGGCGAGGTGCATGACGGGTGAGTTGTCAAACCATACAAATAAGATAGAATGACAGCTCTATTGTCGTTCACTCCGCCAAGGTGAACACCGTGAGATGTCGACAGAATTGACCGGCTGTAAACATGTCGAAGTGAATACCCGGGCGAGGCGCACGACGGGTGAGTGGTCAAACCATACAAAGATGCACGATGGCTAGACATGACGCAAACAATCTAAGCCTGGAGGTTGACCGAGAGTCATACACGAAGGAAAAATACATATACCTACCTAGATACATTGTGAGCATTTAACGAATTTAAAAACTCGGTCCCTGAGACTGTGGACACTGGTGGACTTCGAACCAGCCGGTCGATTCTGTCGACATCTCACGGTGTTCACCTTGGCGGAGTGAACGACAATAGAGCTGTCATTGCATCTTATTTGTATGGTTTGACAACTCACCTGTCGTGCGCCCTGCCCAAGTTTTCACTTCGACATGTTTACAGAATCGCACTGCAGTTTATAAAAAAAAAAAAACTCTAAACAGACGTGCGTAGTTGCTAGCGCAAGGGAAGGGGACTACATGGTTAAAAAATATCTGAAGAATGAAGCGACGAAATATAATTAAAACTAATTGGAGTGCGTTCTATTTCTATCAAATATGAGGTCACAGTCACCGCCGCGTGGCCGCACGCGTCTTGACAATTTTAATGTGTAGTGAGCGGAGCGCTCGCAGCTCACTATCGTCTATCATAGGCCTGAATTATACAGAAAAGTCGTGGTGAAGACGCAACAGGCACGCCACTCGCCTGTGCCGCGTCATTTGTGTATAATTCACGACGTGTCGCCTACCTACATTTTGTATTGAAACTTTGGAGGTAGCGGAACAGAGAGTAAAGTCCCACATACCTCCATTGAAAAGGGAGGATCCTCCGACCAGACGGGTGTAGTGTCTGGTGGGCAACTGCCCGAGAGTTGAAATTCGGGCTTTGCATATTATTATGTTCTAATCGCACGGTAAACTTTGAAACCGCGATGTAGGATTTTGTCAAGCTAGATCGCAGCTGTCGAGATAGATGGCGCTGCGAGTCTCATTTGTTGATACTGCTAGGTTGATTTTTTGTGGCGGTATTTATGTCGCCACAAAAAATCGGCGGCATCGTGCCTAACGCCTCGCCTGCGCCGCGTCTTCACCACGCCTTTTCTGTAAAATTTAGGCCATAGAGAAGCACACTACCGTCAGTGAGGCGCGTTTTGTGGAATCGATTACATTAATACATTGAGAAGGAGTTAGTTGTCAGTTACAGGCACATGCGAGCATCGCTAGTCAGTGGGCGGCGCCGGCGTGAGGTTTGTGTGAGCGGACACAATGACGCGTCGTAAGCGGTCTCGCGCCGACCGTTATTTAGCGACGCTAGCGCAATGTGCGCACGCAATGGGACCACCTCACTGCCAACCTATGTTACTGAACACGTTACTGAATTATAACTGTACCTCTACATTCGAATCACTCGAGCCTATTTCGGTCGCCATTGCATTAAGACATCGTAAGTATTCTTACATTCAATAATTCACAACGTAATAAATGTGTTCAAGAGCGTGATTACTTGAAAAATCAAAGGAAGTTGCGTCACGTCACGGAGAGGGGACGTTTCTCAATGCTCGTGTGCCTTTTAAAACGCGAGCAAATTTGAATACGTAAGACGTCAGAGAAATCCTTTGGCGACGCGACGTGAGCTGCGCTCTAATACACCGCGCGAGCAGCCAGCAGCCAGCAGCGCGGAGCGAGGAGCGCGGAGCGAGCCCGCCACGATACCGAGCCTGAAACATTGTGCGCTTCTGTTTGTTAAACTCTTGTGGCGGTATTCACAGCTAGTGTGCTGGCATGACGTGACAGTTGACACACACTACAACTAACCCGGTCACCTTAACTGTAACAACAGCAGTGCGATTCTGCAGTGCGATTCTGTAAACATGTCGAAGTGAACACTTGGGCGGGGCGCACGACGGGTGAGTTGTCAAACCATACAAATAAGACGGAATGACAGCTAGCTCTATTGTGTTCACTCCGCCTAGGTGAACACCGTGAGATGTCGACAGAATCGACCGGCTGTAAACATGTCGAAGTGAACACCCGGGCGGGGCGCACGACAGTTGAGTTGATAAACCATACAAATAAGACGGAATGACAGCTAGCTCTATTGTGTTCACTCCGCCTAGGTGAACACCGTGAGATGTCGACAGAATCGACCGGCTGTAAACATGTCGAAGTGAACACCCGGGCGGGGCGCACGACAGTTGAGTTGATAAACCATACAAATAAGACGGAATGACAGCTAGCTCTATTGTGTTCACTCCGCCTAGGTGAACACCGTGAGATGTCGACAGAATCGACCGGCTGTAAACATGTCGAAGTGAACACCCGGGCAGGGCGCACGACAGTTGAGTTGATAAACCATACAAATAAGACGGAATGACAGCTAGCTCTATTGTGTTCACTCCGCCTAGGTGAACACCGTGAGATGTCGACAGAATCGACCGGCTGTAAACATGTCGAAGTGAACACCCGGGCGGGGCGCACGACAGTTGAGTTGATAAACCATACAAATAAGACGGAATGACAGCTAGCTCTATTGTTTTCACTCCGTCTAGGTGAACACCGTGAGATGTCGACAGAATCGACCGGCTGTAAACATGTCGAAGTGAACACCCGGGCGGGGCGCACGACAGTTGAGTTGATAAACCATACAAATAAGACGGAATGACAGCTAGCTCTATTGTGTTCACTCCGCCTAGGTGAACACCGTGAGATGTCGACAGAATCGACCGACTGTAAACATGTCGAAGTGAACACCCGGGCGGGGCGCACGACAGTTGAGTTGATAAACCATACAAATAAGACGGAATGACAGCTAGCTCTATTGTGTTCACTCCGCCTAGGTGAACACCGTGAGATGTCGACAGAATCGACCGGCTGTAAACATGTCGAAGTGAACACCCGGGCGGGGCGCACGACAGTTGAGTTGATAAACCATACAAATAAGACGGAATGACAGCTAGCTCTATTGTGTTCACTCCGCCTAGGTGAACACCGTGAGATGTCGACAGAATCGACCGGCTGTAAACATGTCGAAGTGAACACCCGGGCGGGGCGCACGACAGTTGAGTTGATAAACCATACAAATAAGACGGAATGACAGCTAGCTCTATTGTGTTCACTCCGCCTAGGTGAACACCGTGAGATGTCGACAGAATCGACCGGCTGTAAACATGTCGAAGTGAACACCCGGGCAGGGCGCACGACAGTTGAGTTGATAAACCATACAAATAAGACGGAATGACAGCTAGCTCTATTGTGTTCACTCCGCCTAGGTGAACACCGTGAGATGTCGACAGAATCGACCGGCTGTAAACATGTCGAAGTGAACACCCGGGCGGGGCGCACGACAGTTGAGTTGATAAACCATACAAATAAGACGGAATGACAGCTAGCTCTATTGTGTTCACTCCGCCTAGGTGAACACCGTGAGATGTCGACAGAATCGACCGGCTGTAAACATGTCGAAGTGAACACCCGGGCGGGGCGCACGACAGTTGAGTTGATAAACCATACAAATAAGACGGAATGACAGCTAGCTCTATTGTGTTCACTCCGCCTAGGTGAACACCGTGAGATGTCGACAGAATCGACCGGCTGTAAACATGTCGAAGTGAACACCCGGGCGGGGCGCACGACAGTTGAGTTGATAAACCATACAAATAAGACGGAATGACAGCTAGCTCTATTGTGTTCACTCCGCCTAGGTGAACACCGTGAGATGTCGACAGAATCGACCGGCTGTAAACATGTCGAAGTGAACACCCGGGCGGGGCGCACGACAGTTGAGTTGATAAACCATACAAATAAGACGGAATGACAGCTAGCTCTATTGTGTTCACTCCGCCTAGGTGAACACCGTGAGATGTCGACAGAATCGACCGGCTGTAAACATGTCGAAGTGAACACCCGGGCAGGGCGCACGACAGTTGAGTTGATAAACCATACAAATAAGACGGAATGACAGCTAGCTCTATTGTGTTCACTCCGCCTAGGTGAACACCGTGAGATGTCGACAGAATCGACCGGCTGTAAACATGTCGAAGTTAACACCCGGGCGGGGCGCACGACAGTTGAGTTGATAAACCATACAAATAAGATGGAATGACAGCTAGCTCTATTGTATTCACTCCGCCTAGGTGAACACCGTGAGATGTCGACAGAATCGACCGGCTGTAAACATGTCGAAGTGAACACCCGGGCGGGGCGCACGACAGTTGAGTTGATAAACCATACAAATAAGATGGAATGACAGTTAGCTCTATTGTCGTTCACTCCGCCTAGGTGAACACCGTGAGATATCGACAGAATCGACCGGCTGTAAACATGTCGAAGTGAACACCCGGGCGGGGCGCACGACAGTTGAGTTGATAAACCATACAAATAAGATGGAATGACAGTTAGCTCTATTGTCGTTCACTCCGCCTAGGTGAACACCGTGAGATATCGACAGAATCGACCGGCTGTAAACATGTCGAAGTGAACACCCGGGCGGGGCGCACGACAGTTGAGTTGATAAACCATACAAATAAGATGGAATGACAGTTAGCTCTATTGTCGTTCACTCCGCCTAGGTGAACACCGTGAGATATCGACAGAATCGACCGGCAGGGCCCTATGTGATAACTATAACTGATAAAGCAACACAGGTGTTATTTCATAAAGCAGAGAATGTTTGAAGTAAACTTACAAAATTGTCGAATTGTCATATTGTCACTTGTCACCTTTCACCAGTCGGTTTTATTACGAGTTCCAAACGAAAATCTGTCCGAGTCTCTTTTGCTTAGACTGAACCTAGCTACCTTCGAACACGTTCAGGGCCAATTTCACAAATGAAACTGAACGCGATCAGCGAATAAACCAAGTTTATGAGCTGTCAGTGTCATTATTTTTCTATGGAATTTTTATATCGCCTTTTTTTACTTGTGCGATAATTTTTAATCAGACGTTTAATTGGCTGCCTAGCCATTCAATTAAACGGCGCCATTTAGTTATCGGCCTAAATGACATCCCGGCATTTAATTGAACTGCTTGGCGTATGTCTTGGCTCACTAACATTTAATGGTTTGCCTAGACATATTTACTGAAATTTTTCTGTCACTTGGCGCGCTGTAGGCGGAACTGTGATAATTGTGTCGACCAGCCGCTGGGTTCCCCACTTAGGGGTTTTCCCCCTTTACGGGTAAATAAGTGGTATATTTATAAGTTTTATTTATTTACCTTCTTCAGGCGGTGTTGAAAAGTAAATTTTTATTATTATAGTATTTATAGTTTACATATTTATTGACCTAGCGATACGTATTCCCTTGTGACTAAGAATGCGGAGTTAAGTTAAGTTAACCAAAAAAAGGATTATTTATTATATCGTCTGTGGTTACTTTGTCTAGGTATGCTTACTGGAAATTAAAAAGCTCAAGTTTAGAATCGAGTCCCCTTATTAGGGGGTAGGGGGGGTTCAGTGTCAACAAAATTCGGCCTAGCAATTCATTTTACGCATTTTGGCAGATAGAACTTCAAAAACGTAAGAATTTAGAGCAATTATAGTTTCGTTACACGTTTTAATAGTGATTTACAAATATTTTTAGAAAATATTTCGACGCGGCTCCGGCAACTGAAATTGCATGGAGGCGCTTGAGATAAGCCCCCTTGACCCCCCACAGTGACAGATTCCTAAAATTCAAAGTACTTTATTCTAAACCCAACCCGTTTTCACTTTGGTATAAGGGAAAATATTTTTTGAGAGCTGGTAACACTGACCAGCTGTGACATTTCTGCTGTTTCTCTCAAATTCAAAATTTCAAATCAATGTTATTAGATACTTTTCAGTAAAATGCCAAGTGTCAAATAAAAATATTGGTGTAGAAAACTCCTACAAATGTTTCTGACAACATCTACACTAATATTATAAAGAGGAAAGATTTGTTTGTTTGTTTGTTTGAAATTAATAGGCTCCGAAACTACTGAACCGATTTGAAAAATTCTTTTACCAATAGAATTCTACATTATCCGTGATGGACATAGGCTATATAGAATATTTTCTAAAAAGTTAGGGATCCGTATGAAAACTTCGATAATGTAACCCAAGGTTTGAAAAATCCTTATATCGCGTACGCTGCGGAATCTGTTGACAATAGAGTAAAGTGATGTACTACGGTTCTATAGAGGTCATCAATATCTAAAAAAATATCTGCGATATCATATTATGTCTAACTAATATGGTTAAGTCACCACGACTTTTTGTTCAAATTATTCAAGCAAATCCCTGGTGATATAAATAATTGAAACAGATGTACCTAACAATTTTTGCATAATCAACCCCTGGCGGACTGAACGGGGTGAACAGTTGCGCTGGACCTGGGCTCGAGACAAGTCTTAGTGAAATTCTGTCAACTGTGGCGTGGCGTAGGCGATTGTCAATATGTAAATGGTACTTACATTGTCGAGGGCCTCCTGAGACCATAGAATAAGTAGAAATGGCTAAGTAATTAATGAAAATCGATGTGCTTAATTTTCCAAAACTAACCTTTATAAGGGGTATAGGGAGCGTTGAAGCTTGTGGAGTACCTACTAAATCCGCGCGGACAAAGTCGCGGGCGAAGTGCTAGTTTTGAAAATAAACTCAAAGAGTATGACCAACAACATCAGGGCAGGTGCCTACTTAATATTGCGGTTTGTGTTTTCGTATTTTATCGTTTATTCCGTGTTGTAATCGAATCCATTGTTATACATCTACAAATCTACAATTTAAAATAAATGTGTTTTGTGACGGCCTAAGCATCTGCGAAGCCCTTTCATTAAATGTTGTATTAGACAAGTTGGCTGGATGTCATTGAGGCTGGTTAAATGGCCATTTCCCACTCAATGAAATGGCTAGGCAGCCAACTAAACGGCTGACTAAGCTAGTTGGCTGCTACATTTACACTGACAGCAGCTGCTCTTGAACGCAGTTTATATGTACTGATTACCTGTATATTAATCTATGGTACTGATCACGTTCAGTTTCATTGGTGAAATCCGCTCTAAGTCACATTCCCGATCGTCGTATGGTGTTCGTCATAGTTCTATGATGGCATGGGATGATGAGTTAGCTGAGAAGGCTTCACAAGTAGTGTGTGCGTGCGCTGCGCGTGTGAGGCGCGCAGGCCGGTGCTCCCGCGCACTGCACTCGATTCTTCATGCGCACTCGCAGCTGCAATAAACCTCACACACCTACTACTCGTAACATCACGCTGATAACAGTGCTTTCACGTAGGTATGTGTATGTTTAGTATTGTTGCGGATCCGCTCCACCAGAGCAAAGTCGTCATTAATATTCGGCGCGCGTAGTTTACAATTAACCCGACTCTCTATCTCTCGACCCAGGAAATTTATTTCAGCAAACAAATATCGCACACGAAAATATCTATTGTTACTCTGAATACTAATAAACGTGCGATGAGAACACAAAGAGAAGAAGCCGATCGGTTTAATCATAAACAGGTAGAGGGAGAGGGGGGAGAGGTTGCCTCACAATGTAACGTGCATCGGTGACGGGAGAGGAGAGTATGACGATATGACTACATGACTTTGACTTTGACGTGTTTGTTAATGTTATGCTTATTAAGTACATTTTAGTACGGCTACTCATTGCTGCCGTTGACTTTTAAATCGTAATCATAACCTTTGTTCGTTTGTCGACATAACTCAATTTAATTTTCCCTCCACTAATTATCTTTTAAACTTTTACCACAACTACCTAGTCTTTTCCAATTTCTTTTCTTTTCCTTTTTAATCATGCTTATGACGTAGGAGTGTACTACGTGAGCTCGACAAATGGATGGTGTGCCTCTGCTCGCCATGAATAGTCCAAACTACATCTGGCTTTGAGCGAATTGAAGGTATCCAAAGAGTACTGTGATCAGCTTAGGAATTAGATGACAGCGAACGGGTTCTCCTTGAAGCCCATTAATAGAATAGAATAGAAAGATAAAAAACTTTTCTTAAAAGTTAATAATAAGTAAATACAAAATTAAACATTTTGAAGAAACCCTCTCCGGATGAAAAAGTTGAAGTTATAGGAAAAGCAAAAATAAAATTTCTAAAATCCCTCAACGACTCTCAGGGGTCTAGTTAAAATGTTGGCTGGGAAGAAAAGCACGCTGATGAGACCCGCGTTGATGTCTTTTGGAAAAGTCTCGTTCTTTCATCAGACAACTCTAATACTTTTTCCCTTTCTTTGTTTATCGTAACAATCAGTGCTGTGCCTACAATAGCTGAAGGCGATAACTTGATATCGATATTGATATAAAAAAACCATCTCAGTGTTTAGCATACCTACATGTTTTCATTATAGATTTCCGAAGATTCCGGGCCCAATAATCTATCTATCTATATATACATATAATAAAATGGTAGGAACCGTTGTGTCTGTACATTAAACAAATTTACCAAAAATGGATTGGGGCGATAAAATTTTTTCCGATTTTCTTGTCTGTTAACGCTTATCTCCGAGAAAGACTGTACAGACTTACTTGAAGATTACAGTTACATGCGGGTTAGTTCTGAGCAAAATTTAGCCGTTTGTTTCATTTAAATTGGTGGCCAGGAAAAAAAGTTATGAGCATTTAAAGATAATTTTACGACATGCTAACGACATGGTAACCTATACTGATGGGAACGCAAATAGATTATCTCAACAACGGTAGATCGGTGGTTGACTAGACTTTCACTTACGGCGGGGTTACCCAGCACCCCAGCAACAGTCAAATCGTGTTGTCATTCATACTTAGTTCGGGTTCGGGACTAATCGTAAGTCCGTAGGTGATACGGAGTAGAAAACGCCCGACACTAAGGCCGAAACTACGGACTTCGGGCTTAGAGTAGACCCCCCACAGTAACGTAGATCGAGACAATTGTAAGTTTTTAACCAACTTCAAAACTTGTTCCGTATGGTGTCGGACGTAAAAGAATAGCACCACCCCATCGCTTCCCGTGGGTGTCGTAAGAGGCGACTATGGGAGTCACCAGTGCATGGGCAGCAGCATTCTCTGCAGGTACATTGCAACTGCAACACTGCGATCGCCAACCCGCCTGCCAAGCGTGGCGATTATGGCAAACCCCCCTCCATTTGGGGAAGGCCTATGTCCAGCGGCGCACGTCTTTCGGCTGATATGATGATGACGAACCGACTTCAAAAAAAGGAGAAGTTTCTCAATTCGGTTGATTATTTTTATGTGTGTTACCTCATAACTCCGTCATTTATGAACCAATTTGTTTTTTTTCTTTTATGTGGAAGGATAATAATATAGCTCTCAATTGGTCCCATTGAAATTTCATCTGAATCGGTTCAGTAGTTTGGTTTTTAAATCCAAATAGCTGGAAAAAACATGTCATCCAAGTAAACGCAATTGCATAATTATTTTGCTTTCCTGTGACTTTTCAGAGGTGTTGTTTGGTTTGGTAACACTAAAAGAGAAAAATAAAAAAGTCTTACAAAAAAATAGCGATTAAATTAAAATAGTCGGTGTTTTTGGTTGTTTCTTCGTAATAACAAAAAAATTTGTTCTTTGTAGTTGTTTTTTTATTTGGAAGTCAGTTGTATTTTTTTTTTGAGTTTTTTAAGAACACAGATAGACACCAGATCACCCGAGCTAACTCAACTCTTTTTATTAACCGACTTCTAAAAAAGGACGAGGTTCTCAATTCGGATGTTTGTATTTTTTTTTATGTTTGTTCGGGCATTTTTTTTTCCTCCTGTGGCAACACTACAGCTAACAGCTGTTATAAATTTCTCCCGTGTAATTTAAATTTAAATATTTAATTTAGTTGTTATTAAGGCTTATTTCCAATTACTCATCAAGTAAATAGGATATTAATGTGAATTAAGTGTTAGTTTCATGTGTAAAAGTTTAAAGGGCTGTTCGTGCAATTTATAAATTAAGTCCTAAACACTCCCTCAGAGACAAATTTAAAGAGAATAATGTAATGACTGTGCCCTCTCAGTATATTTATGAGAATCTTTTGTATGCACATAAAAATATGAATCTATTTAAAAGATACAGTGATATCCATAACGTAAATACTAGGAACAAACACAATTTTGTCATTCCTAAAACCAGGCTCAAAAAAATAGGTGGTTCATTTAGATGCCAATGTATACGTTTTTATAATAAACTCCCTAGCCATATTCAAGACCTTAGTAGGAATAAGTTCAAATTATTTATAAAACGTAAGCTATGCCAGAAAGCTTTTTACACAATTAAAGACTATCTTGAAGATAAAAAGGCTTGGGATTGAGCTGCTTCAATGATGTACATGGCCTAATGTTACATACCTTTTTAATTTTTAGAAATTGTCTTTTTTCTTTTTTTTAAAGCTCTGTTGTATACTTTTCTTTCATCTCGTTGGTAAATTTTGACATGAATGTTTACTTTATTAAGTATTCTATTTTATTATTTTTGACATGGAATATTACTTTGTAAAGTAATATATTTTATTTTTATTTTTTTCAATTTATTATGTTTGACATGAATACTTACTTTGTAAAGTATTATGTTTTTTTTTATTATTATTATTTAACTCATTTTGTGAATATGGGGACCATGTGGGTTATTTTCTTCTTATTTTTCTCTTCTTTGAAATACTTCTTCTTCTTTGAAGTATTTTTAACGAGGTCTGGCAGTTTGAGTACTTAAATGCGGCCTACACAAATGTCCTTTCTTTGGCATGTTCGTCGGTTCGTTGAGCTCCTTTATGGTTCTAAGTTGAGCTACTCGACTACTGACCAAAGCTTGCACTGACTGGACGGGTCCACTCAAATCTGTGTGGTTCTTTCTTCAAAAGACCATTTCAGACACTGATCTGCATGATCCTCATATCGTATTGTGAATGTGGGGACCATGCAGATCGCTATGATAGGGGTTCAATTCGTGTTAGTCAACAATGTCTGACAGTTTGAGATTTTTTTATGCGGCCTACCCAAATGTCCTTACTTTGGTATTGTTCGTCAAATCGTTGAGCTCCTTAAAGTTCTAAGTTTGAGCTCCATAATAACTGACAAATGCTTGCACTGTCTGGACAGGTCCACTCAAATCTGTGTGGCACTTTCCTCAAAAGGCCACCTCAGACATTAACCTACATGGTTCTCGTATGATTTGACCAGTACAATTTGTATGGACTTCAAAAGAGACTGTGACCTCTGAGTTTGTTTCGCTGTTTCTTCTCAGGGTAGTCAGCTAGGAAACACCGGCCTCATCTAGCTTAAAATGACCAAAAAATATTGACGTGTAAAAGTGTTATGTTTAACCTACTTACAAAATAAATATCATTTATCATTTATCATTTATCATTTATCATTTATCATTTATCATTTATCATTTAACATTTATCATTTATCATTTATCATTTATCATTTATCATTTATCATTTATCATTTATCATTTATCATTTATCATAACTTCGTCGCATGCCAACCGATTTGAAAAATTCTTCTATTGTTGGAAAGAGTATATTTTCCAAATGGTCCCATTGAAATTTTATCAAAATCGGTTCAGCAGTTTGGTTATTAAATCCAAATAGCTGGAAAAATATGTGGAAAAATCATCTATGTATACGAAATTGCGTACTTTTGCTTTCCTGTGACTTTCCAGTGGTGTTGTTAGGTGTGGGGTACCCCCACCAACCGTGTCTCCACGTTGCCGTCGTGGTGGGGCTTGCGTGTCTCAGTGATCTTGGGGGCTTTGCCGGTAGAGCCACTCATGCCGGAAGGTCCCAAGTGAGAGACCAGACCAAGAGAGACACGAGAGGGGCACACCGTTCGGAGACTTGAGCAGTGTTCGGGTCCTCGGACGGTGTGCGTCTCATTGGCTTGCTCGCTGCTCTCTGGTACGCGTCTGATCATCAGACGTGACTGTGAGGGCAGCGAGCAAGCAGTGAGAGAGAGGGAGAGAGGAGGGGAGATAGGGACCGCACCCTCAAAAAGGAAAATATGGATAAAGGCACGATAAAAGAGACACTACCCCAGGGCGGTCCGGACTGCGCAGCGGTCCGGGAATCCGCCACGCCTCGTGCGTCAAGCCCCTCATATTCTGGGGGGGGCAAAAGTGTCCTTTATTCTCCGATTGCCAAGGGCAACAGTGGCCGAGGAGGCCCCCGATCCAAACTCTCCTTTCAGGAGCTGATCGGGTTTGATTTTAGCTCGCCCGACGAAGAGTCGGCCGGGCAGAGCGCGGGCGGTGGCGCGCTGTATTGGGAGGAGGGCTCGTTTGAGCGTCGCGCGGGTGCAGAGTCGGATTCCGAGTTGGACTCCTGGCGACCGTTAGCTCGGCGAGCCCTGTACCCGAGGGGGTGGGGGCTGCTGCGGAGGACTCCAGGTCCTTCCGCAAGCGGCCCAGATCAGAGGAGGACCGGGGGTCGTCCGGCACCGAAGAGGTGGCCTCGGCTCGTAAAATCCCCACCAGCAGGCGGGGTACGGGCCGAGAGGGAGGCAAGGGCAGAGTCCTTGCCTCCAAGGATGTTGGACGACCCCCCGAAGATGGCGGTCGTGGGGCTCCTGGTTCGGAGTCCTCCGGCGGTGAGCCGGATGACTCCGGACAGGAGCGGGTTCGGAGGGCTGGGTTTGCGGAGGTGGTGGAGGCCGCGATCCGCGATGTGGCCTTGAAAAGGAAGTTATCTTCCAAAAACAAGGCCATAAGGCATCCTGGCGGCAGCGGAGGCTAACCGAGGTGGGCCTCCAGCGGACGAGCTGTCCAAGCTGCGGGCGGAGGTCGCCCGCTTGGCTGCCGCCACCGAGCGTCTCCAGAGGGAGAACGCGGGGCTCCGAGCAGACCTGGCCAGGCTCCAGGGAGCCGGCCCACAGGGGGCGCCTAAAGGGGGGCGCAAGGAGGACAGCCAGCCCGTGCCGCAGGAGGGCCAGGTGCTGGACCTTGTGCGGCAGGAGATGGCTGCCTTCCAGGCGCGGTTCTCCGTCCTGGAGGGCATCGTCCTGCGCCCCCCGTTAGCGGCGAGTGGGAAGGCTCCAGGCCGGAAGGCGGCGTCGTACGCGGCTGCCGTGGCTGCCACTCCGGGGTCGTCCAGCCAGGAACAAGGGTCCGGGCCGGCACCCGCGAAGCCGGTGTCGGGAAAACCGGACCCGGCCCCGGGAAGGAAGAGGAAGGGTGGGGCGGCTGCGCGGACGGCGAAGGCTCCTGCGCCAGCCGTGCAGCAGCTCTCCCCGGCTTCCTCGCCTTCTGAATCTCCCCCGGCTCAAGCCGAATGGCAAGTGGCCGGGGAGAAGAAGAAGGCGGGAAAGGCAGCCAGGGTGGCAAAGAGGCGGGAGAGAAGGCGGCGGCAGCGAGCGCGAGGCGTCGCGGCTGCGCTCCGCGCCCCGAAGACCGCGGCTGTAGTTTTAACGCTGCAGCCGGACGCGGTCAAGAGGGGCGTGACGTATGCCAACACGCTCACCAAGGCCAAGGAGGCCATCAACCTCGGTGAGCTTGGCATCGTCGGGGGTCTCCGGCTCAGGGTCACCATGACCGGGGCCAGGATGCTCGAGATCCCTGGAGCAGGCAGCGGTCCGGCCGCGGACGCTCTAGCCGAAAGGCTTAGGGCGTCCTTGGGCGCGGATGACGTCCGATTGTCCAGGCCCACGAAGTGCATAGATATGCGCATCTTGGGCCTGAACGACTCCGTCACGGAGGAGGAGGTGTTGGCCGCCGTCGTCAGGACGGGGGGGTGCTCTGCAGAGGAGGTGAAGGCGGGCACCATCCGTCCTGACAACACGGGCATGCGAACCGTAGTGGTGAGCTGCCCCGTGTCGGCAGCCAAGAAAGTCTCGGAGGGCCGAAGGCTTTTGGTGGGCTGGGTCTCCGCGCAGGTGAAACTGCTGGAGCCCAGACCTCTGAGGTGCTTCCGTTGCCAAGTTGGCAACCACGTGGGAGCACGCTGCACCTCGGAGGTGGACCGCAGTGACCACTGCTTCCGCTGTGGTCAGCCCGGTCACAGGGCCGGCTAGTGCGACGCCGCGCCGCACTGCTTCGCATGTGCGGCAGCTGGCAAGCCGGCCGATCACTGGGCTGGGGGCAAAGCCTGCGGTCCACCCGCCAGGGCCGGGTCGAGGAGAAAACCCTCCTCCACCGCCGCCGCCGCCGCCGTCGCTTCCGCCGCAGCCGCCGCCACCGTCGCCGCCGCTGCCACTGCTCGGGAGGGGGCCGAAATGGAGTGCCAGTAATGGCCCCATTTTGCCTCCTCCAGACGAACGTTAGTCGCTGCGCCTCTCAGGAACTGACGCTCCTGAGCAAGGCGCAGTGACTGACGCCTGCGGACAGCGAGCAATGGGTAGCTCACTGTCCGATCAGGTCAGGCCAGAGTCGACGGCGCGTTTCACTCCGAACGCGCCGGAAAGAGCAGTCAGCAACGGAGACGGGGCCCGCCAGGGCCAGAGCCTGCCAGGGTTGCGGAATTGTTCGAAAGAGTTACCGCGGCCCTGGGAAGAAAGGCACTAGGAGGACTAAGGGTGGGTTTTAGTCAGTAAAAGTCTGACACTCCCTGCCGCTCCACCCAGAGCGGGAGGGGTCATTTGATGATTTCCAATCCTATAAAAAAAAAAAAAAAAAAAAAAGGTGTGGGGTACCACTAAAAAGTGAAAAATAAAAAACTATTTCACAAAAAAAGAAACCGACTTCCAAAAAACACTACAAAGTTCAAAATAACTTTAATTTCGGAAGTCGGTGTCAAATAACGAAGAAGCAACCAAAAACACATCAATCACATCTTAGTAGCTATACTATCACAGCCACCAACCCGCGGGTGTCATATTAATAAACAGCCCATCTTAGAGTAACTTTAGCTTATTAAGCTTAGGAAATGTAAAACGCGCACCAACAAACATGTTACTGTCATTCTTCCGCGGAGAAACTTAACACCCCAATTCATAAATGAGATCAAATGCACAACGCACATCACATCTAGGGAAAATGGAGTTGAACTGTCCTTTTGTCGATGGATGCGAGATGCACAGGACCGGTTGTTGTGGCGACACTTGAGGGAGGCCTATGTCCAGTAGTGGACGTCTTTCGCCTGATATGATAATGATGATTAAACAATAGACTTTCTTACTCTACTATCTTCATACTATTTATTTTATTTAAAGAAAGCTTACAGACTAATAACGGGTACGTTTCATATGATATAAACTAGTGTTGCAACAGAACTCTGCTTCCGCTTCCGCAACTGCAGAAGTTCCGCATGTTTTTTCACTTCCGTTTCTGCTTCTGGTTCCGCAAACTTTATAACAGAACTCTGAACGGAAGCGGGGAGAAAGCGATGAGGAGCGGTGCAGCACTACGCGACGGCGGCACGGCGCGGGCGGTTGCGGGGGCCGTATTTTGGGAGGGAGGGGCGCGCGGTAAACAAACGACAAACGTGTCACAACGAGTTCGTTCGTTTATTTAATTATTGTTTTTAGTTCACTATGCGCATCTCCGCGCCCCGTGACTTTGAGTAGTGACATTTTCAGTTGTTTTTTCTTCTGTTATTGTTTGCTTGATACCTAGTTGTATTTAGTGCAATAAGAGTGCAATTATGAAACCAAAAACAAGTCCCATTTGGAACTATTTTGATGAAATCGGCGATCCCCTTATGTGGTGGAATGGAAATGCGCACAAATACCCCCATATTTTGCCAATAGTTCGCTCCCCCCAGCAGTGTAGCCAGTGAGCAATTATTTAGCGGAGCTGGTTTAATATATGAAGAACATCGAAATAGGCTGAAAGGTGAAAAAGCGGCCAAGTTACTCTTTATTAAATATAACTTGCCGCTGTTTAATTTTGACTACTAAAATACAAATTTAATAAAAAAAGTTTTAAATGTACAATTGTGCTTTTTTTTCATAGTGTTAACGCTTCCGTTTCCGCTTCCGTTTCCGTTTCCGCTTCCGTTAAGATTTACTTTTGACATCTGTTTCCGTTTCTGCTTCCGTTATGCCAGTTCCGTTGCATCACTAATATAAAGTTATTTGGTATATTTTCATTTCAATAACGTTCACATGATATAGTAAACGTGAGATGTATCAAATATTGATATAATTTCTTTACACATAACATTTATATATTCTAAAACTTATTTTGTATAACTTTACTGGATATAACGTTTATAAAACCGACCTTTCTTAATTAGCATTTTTAACCTTAAATTAAAATTTAAATATTGTTTTAAAAATTCAATATGTTGTGCTACAAAAGTGGGTGGCAGAAACGAAACGCTGCAAAATCGACTCCACGTAGTCCTGTCTGCCCTACCCTTAGGGGTAGCGGGCTTAAATTACACTCTAGAGTGTAATTTAAGCCCACGAAGGCGCGGAGGGGCGAGGCGGAGCCACGCAGCACCGGAGCCATGACAGATACCATGCCTGCTGCATGTTGCATGCTTGCTTGCTTGCATGCTTGCTTGCATTCTTGCTGCATGCATGGTGCATTCTTCTCGTATAACTTATTATTTATTTGTCTGTTTTTATAACAGCTGTGGACATTCACAAACAATTTTACTGCACCCTTTGAGCATTTGTATGTCTCACACTTCTAACAATCCATTTTTAAATAAATATTTTATTTTCATTTAATTTAAAGATTATGCACACAAAGTGACAACTAAGGATGATGTTTGTGAAGTTACCTACAAGTTACAACTTATCAATAATAGCCTAGTTATAATGTGTGTTAAAATTTATGCAATTTTGCTTTGTTGTGTTTTTAACCAGGCGATATTTATAATATTAGACTAAATTTATTTAATTAATTTGACAACAATGGTCCAATGGTTAGTACAACAATCACTTATCAACTAAGGGTTAGTAATAAACTTATTCATTGAAACAAAACAAAAACAAACAAAATAAGTAATATATAAAAATAAAATACACTCAGGCGTCGAAGTATTCCTCCGCATCGCCGTCATCCGGAAACGTGCCCAGAAGGCTGGCAGCATTGCCACGTTGAATGGCAATGCTAATTCTTTGGGCAAAGAAAGAGCCAGCCCTCTGGTCACGCAAAGTGTCGATCAGTCGGCGAGATATATCCTTGAAAAGGAGACGTGCACTCGGACCCCATGACCCAAGCGTTTCGATAAGGTGACAGTATTTGCGCCGCTTGAGGGCCTCAGCAGCCGCAGCGGCAGCGCCGGCACAGCCCGCCGTACTTGGAACATGTGTTGCAAGGGTGTCGACACATGTTGCGTCCCACACCACAGGCCTACCCACCTTCCACGGCACCAACGTCATACCATCTGGTCTCTTCCCATCGTCACGTACCAATACCCACTTGGTTCTAATACCGCAGGTACGCCGGCGGTGACAAGAGCCCGACGAATAATATCATTGATGCTGGCGTGCCGTGCTATGCGACCAGCGCTCGTGCAGCAGGAAAGGTCATGGTGCCCGAGGCTGTCGACATCTACTCCGCAGTGACACCGATGCGGAGCAACACAAGGTGCACCTAAGCGAAGACAGATAGCGAGCCGAAACGATGCGTCATCCATCATAGTACCTATGGTGGATAACGCGAGTGCTTGAAGCCATAAACCCGACTCCCATTCCCCCACAGCCAGCAGACGCGCTCGCTCAACAGTATTTGATGACGTATGAATCAAGTTATTCCGTAAAATACTGCAGAGCGGCACATCCCACCGTCTCTGGGAGGACAGATTGTAGGGCAAATCCGTGTTGGGACAAGCCATTTTCCAAGCGTTCAACGCATCGATCAAACACGTTACCTCAAAATCAACCAGTGAGGATGATAAAATATTCCTGGTTAATGTATCAGTACTGTGGACCGAGAAGAGGAAGGCCGGTAAACTTATACTTGAAATTTTGCGGACGCCGAGGCCACCCATGCGAATGGGAAGTGTGGCTTGCTGCCATGCTCGGTCGTCCAAGGCCACATTTAGGATGGAAGAAAGTGTGTTTCTAATAATTTGGTCTACTTTTTCCATGTTTCCATAGATGGGAGGAGCGAAGACTATAAGTGAATTTTGGTCCAAAGCAACAATATCGAATAAGTGTAAAATGACGCCGAATGCATGTTGATTTTGAAAAGTTTTTCCGTGACATCATTAAAATTTTGTATTTTCTGCTCAATGAAAGTTGGAAAGGATTCATCAAAACTTGGGGAGCCCAAGAGGTGAAGAGAATTTCTATCAGTGATTTTGATATTCGGAGCTATAGTATTAAATTTTGCTAAGGTAGTCTGTATGTCAGTGGTTTGGGGCAGGTAAATTTCGCATTTCGAAAGGTTGAGTTCTAGCCCAATTAAACTAAATTTATCCATCCTACATCACCTCCTAGGGTTCCGTCATCCAAATACCAAACATTGAATTTAGAATTTAGCTGCCAAACTGAAAATGACTGGCCCAAGAGGGTCGCCTTGTTGACAACCGACTGCTGACTCCAAAAGGTTTTCTTTATAAAGTAATTTCGTGGGGTGCCTATAACACTGATGGAGAAAAACTGTAAATTTTGGGTATTTCTTTTTAACTTCTGTCAACAAGGTGTCCCTATTGACGGAATTGAAGGCGTTCTTAACGTCAACCTTGAGAATGAATTCACCTTCGTCACTATTGAGGTAGACTAAATAGATTTTATGTCTTTTGAGTGATATATCTAACGATTTTATATTCAATGAATGTTATGCTTATAAAAATTAGTTATTTTAATATTATATTAATCGTTTATTATATTAATTGATCATTATATCAAATAAAATTATAGATTCAGTTGTTATGTCTTGTAAATATTAGAGATTTTGTATGTATATCATATTATATTACTTACCCGCCCGCGACTTCGTCCGCGTGGAATTCTGTTTAATTACGCACTGGTTAATCTATTTTTTCTTTGGTATCATTTCTTTCTCTCCCATCACAGACAGATAAGTTTAAGTTAGTATACTTTGATATATACATGTGGATGCTTGTGATTAGCAAATTGCATGATATTATTATTCTGATTTAAGTTTGTTATTAGTGGGTAAGTATATACACACACACAATAAAAGACTCAACTAAAACTAAAAGTAATCTAAAACATGGCGTCGGCAAATTCCTCCGCATCGCAGGCCACTGGTAATGTAACCAAAAGGCTGGCAGCATTGCCACGTTGTATGGCAATGCTTATCCTTTGTCCGAGGTAAAAGCCAGCCCTAGGGTCACGCGAAGTGTCAACTAAGCGTCTTGACAGATCTTTAAACAAGTAATGAGCACTCGGACCCCACGACTCGAGAGTTTCAACCCCAAACGGCTCGAAAATATAATAACCTACAAGGTTATTATATTTCCGCCGCTTGAGGTTCTATAATATATATAGTTATTAATTAAATAAATTATATATGTCGCCTTTAATAAATATTCGCAAGAAACTCCTTAGAAGAAAGTGGGTAAGTAATACAATGATATATTCCACGCGGGCGAAGTCGCGGGCAGCAGCTAGTATCAAATAAAATTATAGATTCAGTTGTTATATCTTGCAAATATTAGATATTTTGTAGTTATATCATATATCGATACCTCTGGGCTCAAAGGTCGTAAAGGACATTTGGGTGAAAATGACTTTTTGAAACTGTTTTACTCAGTTTTTAATTCTCTATCGGTCTGTGTATTCCGTTTTACGAAATTCGCAAAAAAATGCCTTTACGACCCACATAATTTGAGACGTTAAACATAGTTTACCGTGAAAATATGGATGTAAATACCACTTAGTTAACAGAGTGAACTCATTTTAGTAGTAAAGCAAAGTATAAAATAACTTTTGGGTGTAAAATACATAAAAAATATCAATTGTCTTATACCACCTTAGGTGGTTAATATAATTCACCTCAAAAATCTGGATGTAAAGGACATCGTCTTTGCAAATTGTCCTGTACACCCTTACAATTTGAAATAAAAAAATACAAGTGTCCTTTACGACCTAGTTTCATTTTAATTATTTGCTTCCGCTAAGGGCGTATATAAACGTAAGTGAGGTATTATCCCCTAGAATATTCAAACAACAACGAATTTAATCTAAACTTACTACCTAACTTAATAAAAATTAAATCATTTACACAAAACTATATGTATATAACTCACAATTTTGTGAAATGTATAATAACGATTCGAATCGAAATTACAAGATGTTCAAGTTTAGGTATCCACTTCATTATAGTAGAATTTGATTTCTGTACACAAACTTTCAACACCTTGGTACCTTATTAAAATGTTTCTAATACTCGTTATACATTATTTATATTCAAATAGCCTCCTGTATTGGCTAGGTTGTAAATAACTAGTCAATAAATATTAGGTTGGGGAAAAAGTCTTTTCGCATTATAGTATGTATGAACTTGTAATAAAATCTCTTTGGCTATACTATTTGTATCTGGCTGGTTTTGGTGTCATTGAAAATTTAAATTTTAAAGAACATAATTCCAAATTCCAATTAGGAAAATGTGTGACTTGGTTTCATTGGTTTTTTGTACTGTCAAGATGAGTGAATCTAATGAAGAAATTTGATATATTTTAAAAATTTTACTACGAAAAAGGTAAAAATGCAACGCAAGCCGCGAAAAAAATGTGCGATGTTTATGGACCTAGTGCAGTGTCTGTGAGAGTAGCACAAATTTGGTTTAAGCGTTTTCAATCTGGAAATTTTGATGTCAAAGATGCACGTCGCTCTGGTCGGAAAAAATGAAGTCCATTTTTGAAAAAGTGAAGCAAGATCGGCATGTAAGTAGTTACGACGTAGCTGAAGAACTGGGAATTGACCACAAAACAGTTTTGGCGCATTTGAAAAAAACTGGGTACACAAAAAAGCTCGATATTTGGGTACCTCACGAGCTCACTGAAAGAAACCTAATGAACCGTGGACTCATTTGTGATTCTTTATTACGACGTAATAAAACCGAACCATTTTTGAAGAAGCTGATAACTGGTGATGAAAAGTGGATCACGTGCGTCAAGAACGTGAGAAAAAGGTCGTGGTCAAAGGCCGGTCAGGCTTCACAGACTGTGGCGAAACAAGGTGATGCTGTGTGTGTGGTGGGATTGGAAGGGCATTATTCAATATGAGCTGTTACCACCAGGCAGGACCATCGATTCTGAACTCTACTGCGAACAACTGATGAGATTAAAGCAAGAAATTGAGAGAAAGCGGCCGGAATTAGTCAACAGAAGGGGTGTGGTTTTTCATCATGATAACGCTAGACTTCACACATTGCCAGGGTTGCGGAATATGTTCGAAAGAGTTACCGCGGCCCTGGATAGAAAGGCACCAGGAGGACAAAGGGTGGGTTTTAGTCAGTAGAAAGTACAAAGGGTATAAAAGCAAGATTAACAATGAATCAGTGATTGCTATGGATGCAGTGAAACAGCTATATAACCGTAGATTACCAATAGCCGCTGCTAAGTATAAAGATCTCACGAACCTCTGTAAAAATGGGACTATACCTAAAAGGTTTCACAAAGAATACAGGGAACTTCCATGCGATTCCGAGCTACGTGAGACTTTAAACGAAACGGACGAAGAGGATGATGAAAATTATATTGAAGATGAGTAAATAAATCATCAGAATGATGATGACTTATTTACTCATTATTTCTCATCTTCTAATCAAACTGATTGAGATTATACAAATAAAGTTGATTAAAGAAGAAAAACAAATCAGAAGAGCAAAGAAGGGAGTGGAGAAAAGGACTTGTAAGGAAAACGACGTTAATTACATAATTATTATTTCAAAGATAATTATTATAAAAGCTTTATGTTTACTTATAGAAAATAATAAACGATCTCAATTTGATTACGAAAATGTACGTTTTATTTGTATGATTATGTTATTTCATGATTAATAAAGAAAATATAGTAGTATACACATAAATATATTAAAAAATTACGTGATCCATTTAATAATTAAGTTTAATTATCAATTAATCCTTTTAGAATACCTTAGCGGGTGATCCTATAGAACCTAAAAAATATTGCACCATTATTTCCTTACTTTGATTAATTTTGCACAGTAAAGTAGATTTACGCCCTAAGCTAAAATCATAAGATGAAAATTTTAGGGGGGTAAAGGACATTTATTTTTAAATTTGTGGTCGTAAAGGAAATCTATCTCGATAAATAAAGCATTAGGGTAAAATTGTAATACTGCCCAAGAGAGTACTATGAATTCTAAGCACTTTTCCAAAGTTTCATTTAAATAGCTCAAGAAGCAAAAAAGTTAGAGTAAAAATACGATTTTTTTTTTCGTTTTTTGCTTCTCCTGAAAAGTTGCATTTTGTCCTTTACGACCTTTGAGCCCAGAGGTGTCGATATATTACTTACCCGTTATTAAGATATCGTCTATACTACGTTTCATGAAACTTTTAATCGGAACTCAAGACTCTGTAATGATTGACACAACCAGGGTCAAAGCACACTCTGTGCTACTCATATAATATAAGTTCCTAGTGTAGCGTGCTGAGCTGCTTATGTACAGTAAGGCCGCAAAAGTCCATAGGAACGCTAAAGATTATTTTGCTACGAACCGAGCGAGCGCGATACTTCCGTGCGTATGTGTGCGCGTGTACTCATCCACATTCAACAGATAACACACACTAAGGAACTGTCGTCACACTGAGCTTAAAAACATCATTATTATTTTTCTGTGCCATTGAATACGCATCACACAGTCACAGAGGCGACTTGTTCTTACCATTGTATTGATAAAATTCGCGCAAATATGTCATGTGCTGGTAGCCGTATGAACTAAGTGTTGGATTCGCAAATAACGTAGCCCGAGTTCAAATCATGGTCGGTCCGTTGCGGTTATTTCTTACTTTGAAAATTCCCAATCTATTTTAATATTGTTGTTTTTTATATTTCTATGAAAAATACTATTGCATTTTTTGCACTAAATTGTTGCAAATTACGAATATGATCTATTAACTACAAGAAGAATCACATTCGTTGTTTACATTATTTAGTTGTTTACATCTTATCGATGTTGTAAGGTGGAAATAAAAAGACGTGTTTAATAAAAATGTTTATTCTTTTTATTTACAAATTAAACATTTATGAGAATTGTGACGTCGAATTGTTACCTAAACAAAAAAGTTATCTTGTAACCGTTATCTATGTTACGTGTAAGATTGTTTGTTGGAAGTATACCCACTTAGACCATTCATAATATGAATAACGTAACAATGAAAGGATATTAAAATTTGTTTATATCCAGTTATTTATTGAAAAGTGATATATGATTTAGACTTTGTAAACATTTTATTTTTATGTAACGTCACAATGAATGTTTTGAGGTCATAGCTTAATTGTTCATTTTCTTGATGAAAAGAAGATTGAAACTAAACCTCAATTTCTGTTAAAAGAACTTTAGTTCTCACAAGATAATCGTCAATTAGATGAGAAAAATAAATTGAACTATTATGTTAGAACAGTGCGGGTAGAAGAATAAAAAACAAAATAGAATCATGATTATTGTCAACAAAATTGATAGCGAGTTCACTGCATTCTTAAGATAAGGCGATGGCACAAGTTAATAGATATAGCTATTTTAAACGAAAGTAAACACAATATAATACAGTGTTTGTTAACGAATAATCACGGATATGTTAAAATAAAATGGCCTACTGATTTTACTAAAACTTAATATTTTGTATAACCCCCATTATTTTCGATACAGTCAAGTAGACGTTTGCGCATGGACCCAACAATATTACTGCATACTTCGCTCCCTCTAAAACTTTCCCACACCTCCATGCAATGGGTTTTTAATTGTTCCGTAGACCTCTCATTCCGCGAGTCCCACCTTTCCACCATCAAACCCCATAGATTTTCTATGGGGTTGAAGTCGGGTGATCGCGCTGGCCATGGAATAACAATTACTTCCGGGTGATTGTGAAACCACTCACGCACAGTACTCGCTCGGTGAATAGGACAATTGTCCTGGACAAACGGAAATTCTGCTAACTCATCAGCTGGGTAAATGTTGCGCACAGTAGGTAGCATAATTGAGTCTAACACTTCCACATAAGTTGAACTGTTTGCGCGTGGAGGAATGAAAGCCAGTTCTCCTGGTCCTGCTGCACTCATCCATCCCCACATATTAATTGTGATTCGACCTGATTCGGTGTTAGGAATGACGTTGTTATCACACCAGCGAGTGTTATTCTTGCGCCATAAGTGAAGCCTGCCCTTTTGACTGGATTTAAATGTTTTTTCATCTGAAAATACCGCAGTATTCCAGTCAAAATCTAAATAATTACGTGCGAAACGTAATCGTTCTTGTTTGTGCCTCTCTGTCAAGTACGGCTTTTTAGCTGGTTTTCTGTGATGCACGCCTTCAGCGTGAAGTGCACGGCGAACAGTATCCATCGAGGTGTCATATAATTCCGCAAAATGTCTCGTTGGTGCGAAACCATTCGTTTCGTATATGTCCACCATATGTCGTCGCTGCGCCTCGCTAATAAGCTTCGGTCTCCCACTTCTCTTTCGACTAGCAAGGCTACCTTCTTCCTCATATCTTTTTATCCAAAGACTTACAGTATTTTTCTAAAACAAAAAAATATATATATTAGGCAGCTATACCTATTTGACTTCATTTTCATTATATAAAATGTTAATAATCATAATTATTGAATAATTGAAAATTTTAAAATAAAACTGCATTTATAAATCCAATAACCAACCCAATAAACCCAAGGATTTATGTATTTCTCTTCTAAACCTCATAAATATACGATGGATGGATTCATAAATGGCATACATTTTAATTAGAAGATTTATTTATAATAAAGTTACAATTCATTAATAGCTATTATACTCACATTCAGTCCGGTTTCTTCAGATATTTGTGTTTTATTAAGACCACTTTTATGCAGCCCAATGATAGTCGCCCTCACTTCAATACTAATATTAGCCTGCATTTTGCGAATATTACAATATTGTTAACCACACGTCACTAACCAACAACTACAACCAAACGACAGTTCATTTCGGTCAAGTTAAAACTCATGTCTACCTCGCAGAAATCTAATTCTTTATTTAGTTTTTTTGTGATCTACCTTTCTAACTCTAAGAAATGTGTGAACAAGTTAAAGAATAATTTAATATAATAATATGTAATGCTAATCCATAACTTCCAATCGGGTAAGAACTTACAAAAAGTCAACGATTGCGTGGGATTTGAACTTGCGGCACACTGATTTGCGCTTCAATCTGTGTGCTCTATACCACTGGGCCATCTTGACTTATGCTAAGTTGATGAAATTGAGGATTACAATCAATTGTTGGCGATAACTTGAAAATAGAAGGTCGTAAGTCAAACTAATACGTTGTGAGAATTCTTATCGACTTTTGCTAGTGACCGTACGTATGTAATGATGAACACATCCCTCCCTTGCGCCGCGCAGTCGGCTCAAATAGGAGAGGATAAAAAAGGAGAGGCTTTTTATCCTATCTTATTTTTAAAAGCTTGTAAATATTAATTAATTAGTTTTTTTGTATCTGTAAATAAGACAATGAAATAATCATATAGGCATTTATAATTTTTAGTATTTTTTCTTATAGGTAGGTAATTTTGAGAAATGTCTCGCATGACACGACACCCGTGCGCACGGCGTGAGGCTCACCAGTTCCCACAGTAACACGAAGGTAATAATTGAGTTTCAGAACCTACAATACCCCTTCCCCTGTCACATAAAGAAGCATAATATTTGGAAAAAGGTTATGGAGCACAATAACAGAATTAATAAGATCTACTTCGTCGCCACATTCGACTCACCCGAGATAAGTGTCAAATAAAGCGAGTAAATCATAACAGCGGTCATCGTCGTTCGGAGCGCGTGATGAATGTGCTGTCAACTTGTGATGTATTTATTAGCTCCCTCATCCTCATTATGACGTGTGTACTACTGGGGGGGCACACCTCCCCCACCACCCCCACCACCCCGCCCCGTGGCCTCGCCGCCGAGCTCGTCACACTATCACTCACTCACGATTTATATCTCGTAGAAGTATTTAATTGTGTTTATTTAGTGATCTTATGGCTCAATAACACTGTACTTAGCAGAATATCGCGCGGGCCGGCGACGGCGGCCGTGGCACTCGAGGATCCTGATCACAGGCACGGCGGCTGTCCGGTGAGCTGATAATGTGCCGCACAGCCACGCCGACGTCCACAGTTCAGGAAGGTTGGTCTTGTTGTTACCCCCGCCTTACACTTGTGGAGCCCGCGTCGCGCCACGCCCGCCGCTCCGAGTCCGTGTTGTGTCCCGTGTGTTTCTGCTGCTAGTCGCTTACTTATGGAAAGGTTATCGAGGTATACAGGGGACCTATAAATCCGTATTTATGTCGCAGATAAAGGAATGTCGAAGAGACATTGTTAGTCGTTATTTTTAGTTTGGTGAATCATCAGGGAAATCATCAAATGACTCCTTCCGCTCTGGGCAGAGCGGAGGGGAGTGTCAGACTGTTACTGAATGAAACCCGTCCGTGTTCCTCCAAATGCCCAAACAAATTCCGCAACATAATTTCACGTCTGGGTTCACGTGCTACCCTGACTGCCCAATATCCTGGTAAACGAATTAATAGAACACCCCTTTCTGTCGTCGTATGTATAGGTACTACCGTGTACCGTGGAGTTATCCAGTTGAATTTCTACAAAAATCAAGCATTTAATTCAACGCAATGAAAAATGCGGCCATTCATGCATCATGTTTGCGACATAAGCAAACGAAGTCCGAAAACCTTTTTAACAAACTTAGGCCTGGCAGGCAGCCGCTCCACGTTACATACTGGTCACCTGAATCCGGTTTGACTGGAAGCCGACCCCAATATATAATATAGGTGGGAAAAGGCTGGGTATACGATGCTTGTAACGAAATGGGCGAAATTATTTAATTTGTTGTCATGGTTGACAGAAATCTACGAAACCCTACACAGTGCGTGCTCCAACACGCACTTGGCCGGTTTTATTGTTATACAGGTATATAGGCTAACCGCTCACGCCTGAGCACCAGCTCACGATGCTATCGAGCGGTAATGTGGTCAACGATGGAGCTTGCCTAAAAGTATTCGCCCTTTACTCAAAGACCCCAAGGTCGTCGCCATCAGAGAACGCACACTCCGGCGAGGAATACGTTTTGTGCGTACATCTATGTACGAGTATATAGGGTTATTTGTAAAACACCAACAACCTTTCAGGGGGTGAAAGTACTCATCATTATAAACAACTTTTGCCATGAGACCAACCCTGAAAAATCGAAAAAAATATCTGCTATTTCATACATTTTCATCGGGTGAATATTGCATTTTGTATGAAACAGCTGATTTATTTTTTATATTTCAGAGTTGGTCTCATAGTAAAGTTGTCTATAATTAGTACTTTCACCCCCTGAAAGGTCGTTGGTGTTTTACAAATAACCCTGTACCTATATGCGTATATCTATGTATATATGTGCGTATATCTATGTATATATGTGCGTATATCTATGTATATATGTGCGTATATCTATGTATATATATACGTATATCTATGTGTGGAACTAATCTTAAAATACGTGTACAGTCGCATGGAAATAAAATTGGGAACTTAAGATTTCGTTCAGGTTGTCATATGATGTTCACTTAAATTCGTAGAAAATATAACAGTAATGTTGCGCGCGCTGCTCTCTGGGTGCTCGACGAGCTACAAATGTAACTCTCGGAAATTATCCGAACAATTTAACTAAAAGCTGCAAAATGTCGCGCGAATCACTCTCGCACCACTTCGAATACCAACGAAGAAGTCTTTTATTATTTATGGCAGAACAACAGGACGCCGCCGCCGGGAGCAGTCGCGCGCAGTCGAGAGCAGTCGGTTGGGAACTTTCCGCTGCCAATTATAATAAGCACAGCGGAGAGCGAGTCGCAGTGCCTGCCTCCGCTCTGCTCAGCGCTGTGCCCTGCGCGCCCCGACCGCCGCTGGCTACCTCATCACTATCTCGTCTGCGCGGGTGCACACGCGGCTGTGTATTACTTCCGATCCATTTCACTAGTCACGTTGTCACGACGTATAGTCGCAGTGGATTGCGCCGTCGACAATACCCGCAAGCTGCGACCTGTATGTATGTGTGCTATCCTCTCACTAACAAACTAAAATGAAAATGTTTAGAGCCTTTATGACACATCACAAGTGCTTTTGTCTAGTTTAAGATATAACCCGGATATTTGAACCTGTAGAACCAACAAGCCAGCACTCAGCCAGCCCCTCCCCTTCCCACCACTGCGTGCCAGCGACTCGGCACTCGGAAAAATACGTTAACGATGACGTACTTTTATATTGAACGAGTTTACAAATGACGGCGACAAGTTTTAACGAATTGTTAACAAAAACTCGCGCTCGGCATAATGAGTCAACTTAAGAGCCGAATCGCTGCGAAGTCACGTTTCCAAGGCGCCAGCATTGTTCTGCAGAGTAGCTACCGACAGCCTCCCCACTGCTGTGTGGATGTGTGACGCGGTGACGCGGCCTGTTTACCTGCCGTCAGTACAGCGCGGACGAGCGCTTGTTTGTGCAGCATTCAATAGTATTTAGAGCGCGCCGAGCAGCACACAATGCGCGCCCTACTTCCAGTGACGTCATCACGAGAGTCGCGTGCGTCGTGACGTCACGCGTCACCACTCGTACATCGTCGCCACCCGATAAGTTCCTTTGGTATCGTCGCAGAACAGTAAGATGTACGCGACTGCAGGAAGTGGCTCGGCCACGATTACATACTGGACCAGTCTGCTTCCTGATCTACAACAATGTTTCAAGCGAGAGTGTGTAGTCTCATGCCCGGAGAATAAAAAGTAGTGGAAGCAGCGGTGAGGTCGGCGCCGCTGTCGGATGTGTCGGATGTGTCGGTCGGTCGGTCGGTCGTCGGACATTGGTCGGCGCTGTCGCCATTCGTCAGGATTAGCTCGGCGCGTCGAGCACTTCATCAACGTCTTGTCTCGATTGCTCCGCTCTTTGATTAATATCATAATCTGTCATGTTATTCCTAATTAATTGATTCCCTAATGCTAACAAAACGTGTAGTAGTCAACTGAGACGTGCACAGGCGGGTGACGCAGCCAGCACACTCGACCGGCACTCCTCGCCCCGCCTGCGGCTGTCGCCACAACATGGCGGTGACGGCGCGCGAGTGGACTGTTGCTGCACAATCCCAACTATTTATACTAATTGTCCGTCGCGGCGACATGTTTGAGAGACTGCAAACGTTTCCGCGCCTCGATTTATTAGTGGCCACCCCCCTCCTCCACTCCTGCCCGTCAGTACCTCACCCCCTGTTGCTGCCCGCTTGTTATTAATGAAGTTCCTTTGTATTTGCGCTCACAGTTTACACAATATTATAATTGACTTAGAAGTTGTCGGAATCTTACCATTTTGATAATTCATAATAAGCAATCTAAGCTTGTTTTGGTAAAGGCGAGTGTTTTACTATATATTTATAAGAAAGCTCGAAGTAAGACAAAACTGAAAGATGTGGTTGTTGCTAAGAGAGCGCTCCACAGCTACAACACGCCACAGCTACAACACGGTACAGCCGTGCCACAGCTACAGCTCGCTATAGCGCGCCACAGCTACAACACGCCACAGCTACAGCTCGCTATAGCGCGCCACAGCTACAACACGCCACAGCTACAGCTCGCTATAGCGCGCCACAGCTACAGCGCGCTACAGATATGCTACAGACGCGCCATAGATCAGCAATGTACATGCATCATGGTTTTATTTAAAGATGAACTGAAATAATAGTATGTTGTTACGTATTTAGCTACAAACATCACTCGATATTCTTATATCGAGTGATGTTTGTAGCTAAATACGTACAGTGAAATGTGTTCGCCGCACAGCGCCAGCGCCTCGTGTTTGACTTTACAAATGGAGTGTCGAAGTAAGTGAGTCAGCTGGGAGCGCGCCAACCTGCGCACTTTAACTACTTCAAACTATGCCAGCGTTTTACGCAACGCAATCAAAGTATTAAATGAGTTGCGCCGCTAACTACTGGCTACGCTCGTTTGTGTGCTACGCCGTCGTGGCTACGAGGCTACGAGGCTACGAGGCTACGATGCAGCTACGAACTGCGATAAATTATATATATTTCGCTCGCAGTGCCATTCAAGTAAAACAGTGCGTAACATGACATAACATCACGCCTTTAGTGTCCGAAGGAGTGAGCAGAGGTGTTATTTGAATCGGTGAGTCTGCTGGCCGTGGCGCCTCGTGTAGGCGCTCAAAGCTTCTAGCAGCTACTCGTAACAGGAAGATGATCTTTCCATTTCTTTAAGCTCTGTATTTTGAGACATTCGTAAACGAGTGTAGTGGAAGCGCAAACGGGTTTGTAAGTTGAGTATGCCAACCCATCATGTGAGTGACCGGGGTAATGGCAAAACGTATGCAATTGACTGCGTGACATTTCGGTAGCACATGTCAGTCCCTTATCCATCCTCGTTATCAATGAATGTCACTTTGTCCAGAGGCTGAGCTCAACCATGCGGTACGCACAAGTCACAGACCTCTAGGTGCTGCGATCTCACGAAGTAGTGTCATTGCCTCGACTGCGAGTCGTACCGCTTTGTATGGCCGATTCATTCAATGTCGTGTAGGTATATGGGCCGCCAAGTGTCACGTGAACTGGTGTGCTTGCCTCCCGCACCCGGCTACTATGACGAGTGACGTCACGCCAGCTCTTCACGACATTACATTCACTAGGCAACATTTGACGCGCGACATGATGCAAAACATGTTGCTCATCATTTTGAAGTGCAACGAGGAACTTCTTTAAAGTAACATTGTCAATGTTGCGTGCCTGCAGCAATGTCGCGCGTTGTTGTGCACGTTGCTGAACATGCTGGGCGTCACGTGTCGCACGTCCAATGTTGTCTTGTGAATTCGAAGCTTTAAGGGTCAGAGTTTCAACCGAATCAGAGATCCATTACAAACAACTTAACCTCCGTCAGCACGATGTGCTGACGGACGTTATTTGATTCCCATCTAAAGGGTCCTGTGCTAACCATCTCTCCATTATTAGGTAAATAATTATGTTCTTATTTTGCCTCTTGGTATAGTCAAAAGTACTTACAAACATACGTTTGAGGATGTAGAAGTAATAGAAGCTCATCTTTCTACCTCTCTGCCTACCGTCTACCCAGGACAGCCACGAACAGCTATTGCTGGAAGCAGTGTGATCATATCGAGCTTCTGCAGGATCATGCCGATCGCGCTCCATCGACGCGCTATTATTTTTATTCTTACTCGAGGGGGGGTGGAGTGCGCGAGAGAAGGGAGGTAGGAGGCACACAAAGATGTGTGATGGAGCTTACTAAGTAACCGTGATTCGCGACAGCTGTGTGCTTGAGACAATATCACTCGGCAACGCTGTGTCATTAGCACCCATATGTATAATTCCTCCGGAAATGTTTTCGGTGGGTTTAAATTATTCCGATACTTTGTTTATTCGAAGGTTTAGCAGAGCGGTGGGCAGGAGCCGGTGGGTGGCGGGTGCGGCGTGTCACCGTGAGGTGGCGAGCGCATGAGCTCACGAGTCACGCCGCGCGGTGTTCACGCCAACAGAACGTGCTAAGCAAATAACTGCAAAATCAATTCCCTCATCATCGACATTATACACAACAGTCCCTCCCCGCGCTTCACTACATCTTGAACGTTCCAGATTAACGTGATTATTCCTGATGACAGCTGCTCCGTGCCCGCACAGCCGCCGCCAGTCGCCGCACACGCACGCTCGCTGCACTTTCTAAAGCTTTACAACCATAGTTGAACACTCAACGTTTAACTCATAAGTTAAAATAGCAAATCGTGCGGCATAGCGCGTTCCTCCTTATTAGCAACTGCCGTGATGATTCCGTGCTTCGGAAGGCACGTATAATCCGGTGGTCCCGGCCGCCAAATGGCGGTCGTCAACCCATGTCAGAGGCGGTGAAGCGGTTTAGAAACTCTGACACTCTAGTGTGTGGGATCGTTAGACCTTATTACCCACACGAAGAAGAAGAAGCAACTGTCAAAATACCTATAAGAAATCTCCGGTATGAACTTCTATCCCTTAAATAGGCGATAGAAGTTCATACCGGAGATTTCTGCCGATGGGTACTTTTAGAACTTTTTCAAACACGACTCGCGCTTGGCCCCTCGGCTGGTCTCACCTGAGATCTGCTGGTCACGGTCACATTTGTTCTTACCTTTTCATTATGCAACCATTGTTAATAAAATATTGAAATCAGCCAGAGAGTGAGAGCACCACCTCCAATGCTGCACGTGCATGCATTTCAATTTACTTGTATTGCTAACAATGGAACAGCCGCGGCAATATTGCCGTCTAACATACGATTTTAAACGCGAAGCCAACTTTCAATTTGAATTCTTTGAATATAATGACGCGAGCGCCACCCCACACTCACCACGATATCTTGATCTTGACTCAGCATATATTGATCACACATGTTCAATATATGCTGGTGCTGCTCGACCTCGGTGTCCCTTTCCCGCAGTTGACCGCGGCCGGCGAGTTCTACGCTGAAGCTGAAGGGTGCAACGACGGGTTTCCGCGACTACTACGCCATAGCTGACGGGTGCTACGCCGGAAGGCCAAACTTCCTCTCGCTCCACCCAGAGCGGAAGGGGTCATTTGATGATTTCCGATCCATAAAACAATTTAAAAATAGGGTACTACGCCGAAGCTGACAAGTGCTACGAAGAATGACCGCAAGTACTGCGCCGTAGCCTACGCGTGCTGCGACAGGTAGCCGCGAAACTACGCCGTAGGTGACGGGAGCGGGATCCCTTCTTTTCGCATAATGTTCTTTGTCCTAATATACTTCGGTATAACGATTTTGGCACAATTTGTTTTGGCATTATAATAGGTACTTCGGCATAATTTTTTTAGGCATACATTTTATGTTGGCATAATCATCTTAAAGACTAATTTGTTTTGGCATAAATTTGATTCGCATAACGTTAGTAGGCCTAATGACTATTAGCATAACGTTAGTAGGCCTAATTACTATTAGCATAACGTTAGTAGGCCTAATGACTTTAATATCGACTGAATTTAATATGCTGTGCAATAAAAGTTAGTGACAGAACCGAATTGCTGCAAAACCGACTCCACGTAGTCTTGTTTGTCCTACCCCTAGAGTGTAATTTAATATGGTGTAGGCGCGTAGGGGCGAGGCGGCCCGCGGGCTGAGCAGGCGGATGCGAGCGAGCCGCCACGGCTGAGGCTGGCCGGCGAAGCCGGCCAACAAGCCGAAGCTGCGGTGGTGAGCGAAAGCCGTCTGCGACGATTAGCACGCGTGGGGCCGCCGGAGCCCCGCAGCGCCGGAGCCGTGACAGAAACCCTGGCTGCTGCATGTTGCATGCGCGCTTGAATGCTGCATGCTGCATTCTTGCTTGCATGCTGCATGCTTGCTTGCATGCTGTATGCTTGCTTGCATGCTTGCTTGCTTCATGCTTCCTACAGCGAAAAAAAAACCTACAAAATTGTTCAATACGTTATATTATATTAATATGTTACCTATATATTAGGTCTTTACCTATGAAATTGCCGTTCTGCAGTACTGGCCATTTCAAATCAAAATAATTTTTGTTTGACTAAGAATTCTAATTTCAAATTAATTTTATTTTAAAAACATGGTTTTTTTTCCAAAAGTAGTCATTTGTTTATTGATTAGTGTTACATTTTCATCGCATTTCAATCTTTTTCGTCATCACGGATACGTTAAAAATTCGAGTAATTATGGAATATGAGTACCGTCGTGGCTGCAACGCGGCACAAGCGGCACGCAACATCAACGACGTTTACGGAGCTAACACTACAAACCAACGCACCACCTGTTATTGGTTTGCTCGCTTCCGTTCTGGAAATTTCGACCTGAAAAATGAACCTCGCGGTCGTCCGAAGACTTTGGTCGACAATGACGAATTAAAGGCGATTGTGGAAGCTGCTGATACACAATCTACGGCTGAATTAGCAGCAGCTTTCGACGTTAGCGTCAAAACAATATTGGTCCATTTGCGTCAAATTCGCAAGGTAAAAAAGCTTGACAAATGGGTGCCCCACGAACTCAATGATCGCCAGCGCGAAGTACGCGTCGAGATGTGCCTTGCACTGCTCAACAGACACACAAATGAAGGAATTTTGAACCGCATTGTTACCTGCGATGAAAAATGGATTCTGTTTGATAACCGCAAGCGCTCAGCAAGTTGGTTGGATCCTGGTTCAGCACCTAAACAATGCCCTAAACGAAAACTTACCCCTAGAAAAGTGATGGTCACTGTTTAGTGGTCTAGCGCCGGTGTGATTCATCACAGCTTCTTACCAAACGGGGTGAGCATTACTGCAGATGTGTACTGTGAAGAACTGAATACAATGATGGAGAAGCTGGCACATCTCCAACCAGCATTGGTCAATCGCTCGTCTCCGCTGCTCCTGCACGACAACGCGCGACCTCATACTGCACAGCAGACGGTCTCCAAGTTGCAAGAACTGGGGTTGGAAGCTCTCCGTCATCCGCGCTACTCACCAGACCTTGCGCCTACAGACTACTACTTTTTCCAGAATTTGGATAACTTCTTGGCGGGAAAAAAATTCAATACCCGAGAGGCAGTACAAAATGCCTTTGAAGAATTTGTTGCCTCCCGTCCAGCTGATTTCTTTAAGAAGGGCATCAATAAACTGCCACTGCGTTGGCAAAGATGCATTGATTGCATGGGTGATTACTTCGATTAATACAAATAAAAAATACATGAAAAAAAATCGTTTAAATTTTTTCATACAAAACGGCAATTTCATAGGTAAAGACCTATTATTACCTGATTCAGGAGATATGGCTTTTTTCCAATCGTCGAAATAAATTGTTATACCTATAAAAATATGTTTTAATATCATTATGCGTAAATAAATTTGTGCTTTAGGATATTATGCTTATAAAAGTTATGCTTTAGAACTTTATGCTTAATAAATTTATGCTTTAGAATATTATGCTTAATCATTATTATGCTTAAAAAATTATGCGTAAGCTGTTATGCGTAATTACATTTTGCGAAAATATAATTATGCCAAACAAAATTATGCTAAGTTATATTAGGTCTTAAAATTTTATGCAAATGGATAGGGAACCGACGGGAGCTACGACAAGCAGCCGAGAGTACTACGCCAAGCTGACGGGTGCTACGACGGGTGGCCGGGAGTACCATGTCGTAGCCGTCGGGTGCTACGACGTAGCCGACGGGTGGTACGACGTAGCCGACGGGTGCTACGACGGGTGGCCGTCCGTCACCCGTAAAGAATTTTTGAATAACGTTCGTTTGGTAACTTCGATTTGCTTTGGAATTTAAAATTGAAATAAACTTCATGTTTAAGGCTTGGCTTTCTTTTGTGATACCACTTATTAATTTGTTTCTAGGAGTTGTTTTTTTTTCTGCAATATCTCCATATAAATTACGCTTTTGTATAAAATCTTGGAAAACCGAGTTATTTTTTAATATGAGTTTCAACGTGGAAACTATTTACTTGCAACGGCCATGATCCAAACTCAACCGAAATTATAGCAGGACAAAGTGGCCCGAAAAAATTACAACTTTCTTAATAGGTAAGGTAAGCTCTATCTTAAATCTTTGGGAAGGCTGATGTTGTTAGATAATAGCAGTTTTGTTACTGCTCACTCTGGCTTTTCCACACTCGGATAGCTGAGTTAATGTTAGTAGTAGGTATTAGGTTAGGGATCGATCAGCGAACATGCAGCAGTTAAAGGTCGGGATCGATTTGAAGGCTTATTGAACTGAGAGACATAATCAAGTTTGTTCGTTGGGCACAGTTTAGCAGCGCGCTGTGACTGCTGTGAGTGCTACGCCGTAGCGGCGGCCGGCGGGCACAGTCATGGCCGGGAAGTGCCGCGCTCCGAGCTCGTGTGACGTCACGCCTCCGCCCGCCACACCTCTACCCCCGCTTGGTCCCGCCCCGCCCCGCGACCCGCACACTCGCGCACTTCGGCATTACAGTCGATAAGAGTACTTGCTAGTCCAGGAGCTGGCTCCAATTTTTTTGTTTGTTTGAGTACCATAAATAATATTATATTAATACTAGCTGTTGCCCGCGACTTCGTACGCGCATATCCCGTTTTTTTCCGTTCCCTTATAGCCGTACAGCCTTCCCCATAAATGTGGCTATCATAATACAAAAAGAATTTCTCGCACCGCGTCGCACGCACGCTCGATATGTTCTCGTTCGGCGGCCGCGACTCGCGCAGCGCCCGTTCGATTTAATAGTTATGTTGAGTTATTTTAATTTTACATTATCTCCTAAACGGTGTCTCCAAATAACATGCTGTTAAAGACAAAGTTAATTTTTTTAAATGATCAAATGACGTATTAATCCTAACGAGCAAAAGTCACTCGTTAGGATTAATATGCCTGCTTAATAATAATGGTCAAAAGTCAACTTTAATTTTTCTATAAATTATTTGACCTAAAATACCTTAATGTTGAGATGTACCTATGGTTTCGCGGACTTTTTTTTAGATCTACTTAAAACCAATATCTTTGTAGTACATGATACTAACGTATATTTAGCCATTACCCCAGCGCACGCGGATAAAGCAGTTCGATTGCGCCTTTTCTTCCGGCTTACTTTACAAATATAAATATGCTAGATAACTTTCTTATGAATCATCGTCTGCCTAGCCTTTTCCCAGCTTTATTGGGGTCTGTTAAACCGGATTCAGCTAAATACCAGTATTTATAGCCTTTTTCATGAATGTGGCTATCATTATACAAAAAGAATTTTCCAAGTCCGACTGGCAGTTCCAGAGATTAGCGCGTTCAAACAAATAAACAAACTTCCGCATTATAATATTAGTAATGATACAATATGGTCAACCAAAAAAAAATGTGTAGATATTGCTGACTCAACTAATACATACAAGAAATATTAATTAATGCCATGAAATTGGTTTTGTTACACATGACCCGTTGAATCTTTTTCAAATATGTTTCATGTGATGAACACTACTGCTTTCTGAACACCTGAAGTAAAACTCGATTTAAATCCAAGTTTTATTTGTTTTAAACAATTCGGTTAGTGTTTTTAAAGCTAAAATAAAAATGTTGGAGTGTCGCTCAAAATGTACCTTCACTCGCTGATTTATTTTAGTATTATTTCCAACGTACCTAAGCACCTAATGCCAGATTTGAATAAATCCAGTTTTAAAAGGCGCTGCGTTAATGTGCGGCTTTTGCTTTTCACTTTAATTTATTTGGACATTATTCTGTTATTTATCTGCTTTGATATAATTGACCTTCACTCGCAGATTTAATTTAGTATTATTTCCAACGTACCTACTCGTAAGTACCTACCGCCAGATTTGAATAAATCTAATTTTAAAAAGCGCTGCGTCCAGGTGCGGCTTTTGCTTTTCACTTTAATTTATTTTGACATTATTCTGTTATTTATCTGCTTTGATATAATTTCGGGTCTGATTCACCCGTTGTACATGTACTATTCGCAGGACAGTTTTTAACTTTATTTCGGTTACCATTATTCTTTTAATTACATTAATAATTCGATTCAATTCAATTTCCTTTTATTTCAGACCAGAGTCCACATAGTGTTAGTTACAAACGTGTTGTATAATAGATCGCAGTGGCATGAAGGGCACGAATGGGGATCTGGCATATTTGTCATGACCAGATCGTTGATTTATTATTTCATGAAGTGGCTGGACATAGCACATACAAATGTGTAGCAGATGGTTTGCATAATTTGCTATTTTACAAAACCGCTAGCTTTTTCATAAAACAGCTGTTTTATGCATAAGGAACTGATTAACGTTCATAAAAGAGCTGTGTATCGAATTTAGACCGGCGAACCTGCAGTCAAAATACGCGTTTGTTGGCTGTTGGGTGAGCATGATGAACTAAAAATGAAGCTAATAATAATGTGACATACATTTTTGGATACAAACAAACATATTTAACATTTTTTTATTCATTTTAACTATTAAAATGAATAAATGAAATCGTTACAAAATTACATTCAAATTGAAAAATGGGATTAGGTGGGTCACGTTAGGCGCATGCATTGTGACTGTTGATTTTAATTTAATAATAAATCATTTATTTCGAGGAACAAAAATCATAGTGTTAGTAACAATGTTACATAACCTCTAATCGTTGATCCAAAACGTAATGCAAAACGTTAATGTCATTATATAGTATATGCATTTTAGAACATAATATGTACCTACACAATGGGTGAAACTAACACAATGGGTCAATTTTTGTAACGTACAACAGTAATATGGAGGAGTGAGTCCGTCTGTTGAAGGCAGTCATGTAGTGCTCAGCTCCCGGCCTGGAACGTGCGTTCCTCTGTTCCTCAGAGTGCGGGCTCCCGCGCGCGCTCGCGACTAGTCGCCGTTCGCCCGCCGCCGAGCGCACCCGTGGAGCGTCGCGCGGGTCTTGTACAGCGACAGTCGACACGCAGCGAGCGTCGCGTGTGCCTAGCGCCGTGCCAGGCCAGTGTGTGTGTGAGCGCTGTGTGCCAGTGAGAGTGCTCGACGGCAGCACCTGCCGGTGTCGCCCCGGCTGCCGGCGCGTCCTCACGCACCCGCCGGGCACTGGATGTTGTGACGAACCATCCGGGACGATGCATACGTACGTCACTTGTACCTAGTACAGGAACCAGTACTTCTATCGTAAACTGGTTCTCGATTATCTCTAGACCTTTCCATCGGTAAATACGTGCTTCATGTCAAAAACGCTTGTTACCGCTTATACGAGGTGGAGACGACAATATGACAATAAATCAGAGCACTGGCAATACGTATATGAATTTATTTTATTGTATCACAGATTTGATGTCACTAACTACAACAGACTGCTTGGAATATTTCGTCAGAATTAGCCAGTATACTATTGTAGTCTTTGGTAAGAATAGTAGTCACTATCCTTCACTAGTTTGAGTTTTTTTGACGTTTCAAGTAATTGGAAAGTTTATTTTTAATTTCGGTGACAGGATCTATAATAGTTTCAAAGTATTCCTATAACCAGTAAGTATTTCCAGTGTTTTCATTTATTGTCGTATCGATGTACCACATTGTATGTCTGGTATCTATTTAAATGCAAATTGTCTTATAGCTCCTAAAACGACCACTGACCGCTTTGAGTCAGACGTTGTGCTGCGGCTGTGGCTCGAAGCTCAAACAGTGCTGGGGACACAGCGCACCCCTCACACCAGAGCGTGCTGTACCGGCCGTGCCCACACGCAGCACTCAATGTCTGCGTCCATGTCCTGTGCTCCATCAAGTCTGCTGTTCTGTAAAGTTCGATCTTTGTCAAACTCTCACGAGGTACTCTTCAATGAGGAAGTTTGGATGGATGGATGTTTGTCACTCAATCATACAGAACAGCTGAACGGATTGGCTGAACGGATCTGGGCAAAGATTGGCACAGAGTTTTATTATATTCTGGAGCAGCACATGGGCATGTTCACCCCGAGGATGTTTCCTTGGGATAATGTCCGACAGCCACGCGGACCCCGGACGACGCTGCTGTCAATAGCTAAGAACTAACTAAAAGCTATAGTTACCTACATTTGCGAAGATACTACATTCTATGTCTCAAGTGAATGACTTCGCTTAGCGTTGAACTTCGAGTCTCGGCGCCAATTCAGCGGAACTTGCGAAAGTTTCAATCTTATCTTTCTAGGTCGTTTAATAAATCAAATTAGGCACAGCTGAGTTGACAGTTGACACCCGAGCGGGTTGCGTAGCGGCTGCATAGCGGCGGCGCGCACTGGGACGTAGCTTCCAGGCCGTGCGCGAGCGCTCGCACTCGTGTTCAGTCGCGGTGACAAGTGACAATACATTATGAATAGGTTATGCTATCGCCGAGTGTCACAGGCTACGTGAATCCCGCGACAACGCGCGGCGCCCTTGAGAGGGACGCTCCACGTGGTGCACGGGACCGAATCGACGGGAACACGCTAGTCTTTAAAATTAAAAGAGTACGCTAGGTGGTGTCGCCAAGTTAAAAGAGTAAATGAAATACGACCGACAAAAGATATTTATCTACAAGGCTGATTTAGTGGGAACTCTGGGAGGGACGCCCTACAGAGACCTCCCTGGTAATGTTTTTCAGAATGTACATTTTACGTGTATGACTAGCATAGCTATTTACCTACAACCAGTCGTATCGAACGTCGATGTTATCGAACAAGTCATAAATGGCTGTTCACACAAATACGAAACCGAAAAATGTTGACAATTCCGATTCGGAATGAAGACTTTAATCTTTAGAGGGCTGACGAATGTTTTAGTTAGCAATATATAATCCAAGTGCTCTTAACAAAGAGTTTTCTGAAGTTACATGTGGAATGTTATCAATGTAGGTATTGACTGCTGCATACAACCAAGTACAATCAGAATTGTTTTTTTTTTCAGACACAGACTAGGCTTAAATGTTAATTATTAAGTTGGTAGGTGGCGTGATGAGACAAGTCAGAGATTGTCGGCGAAATCACATTGTCTCTGCACGGTACGATACTGACGACTGCAACGAATCCTTTTGCTGACGCGACGATTATTATTGGTCTTCTGATAATATGGCACTATTATATGGTATATCTTTATTTTATGTTACCAATAAATGTAAACAACTACCTTAACTATTTATATCTACTAAACCTAACTATATACAAACTAGACTAATAATTGCGAAATTACCTATGTACAAACGTGTATAAAAACCAAATAAATCATTGGGCATCAAAAAATTCATCCACATCGCTGTCAATGACAAAAATGCCCAGAACACTGGCAGCTTTGCCGCGTTGAATGGCAATGCTGATTCTTTGGCCAAAGAAAAGCCCAGCCGGTCACGTGAACAGTCGACAAGTTGTTTGCTGATGTCCCAAAAGATTCGGTGAGCACTCGGATCCCACGGGCCTAAAGTTTCAACCCCAAACGGCTCAAACATATAACTCCCAATAAGGTTGTTATATTTGCGCCGTTTGAGATTTTCTGCACCTGCAATTGCCGCCCCAGCGCAGCCCGCAGTGCTAAGAAGATGGGATGGCGCAAGGGTGTCGACATGTTGCATCCCACACCAAAGGCCTACCCACCTTCCAAGGCATTATTGTCATCCCATCTGGCCTCTTCCCATCGTCACGTGCCAAGCCATTAGGTACTAAAACAGCTGGCACCCCGGCGGTGACCAGAGCCCGACGGATGATCTTATTAGTGCTGGCGTGCCGCGCTAACCGACCAGCACTCCTACTGCAGGACAGGCCGTGGTGTCCGAGGCGGTCGACTGCTTCACCGCATTGACAACTATGTGGAGCTCCGCTAGGAGCACCCAGACGCAGGCACGTAGCGTTCCGGAAAGTACCGTCACTCAGCGTGGTACCTATGTTGGGTGACGGTAGGGCCTGTAGCCAAAGACCCGACTCCCATCCACCCACAGTCAGCAGGCGGGCACGCTCCGCAGTATTGGTGGACGTATTTATGAGGTTATTCCGTACCAACCTGCAGAGCGGCTCGTCCCATTGTCTTTGGTTATCGGGTAACGCCGTGTTCGGGTAAGCCACTTTCCAGGCGCTCACTGCATCAGTCAAGCACGGCACTTCACAGTTAACCAAGCATGAATTTAAAACTCTTTTGGTCGATGGCACTAAGCCTTATCAGCGAGCTAATTCCATACTTCACTGGCACGTAGGACACTCATCTATCGCATAAAATGTCTTTGTAACTCATGGTCAACACTACCACACACTACGAAGTTCTGCGAATAGCAAGAGTGAAGCCTCGTTATTGTCAGCATCATAACAAATTATTTATTAATCACCAATCCCGCAAGTACCTAAAGGACGACATTTGCAACGAAATTGCAAACTCGAATGTAGATAGTTCGTCGATTACGGGAATCGAGTTTTGATTCTTTTCTTTTGTTTAAGATACGGAATTCTAAAAAGAGAAGCCGAAATTACGGTTTCTCTTTTATTTATTCTAGGATTCTATCTTATTTCAGGATTGTCACCCATTTAGATCTCATGGATCTTATGGATCTATTGTCACTGAAGTCGACAGTCACGTATTATTAATATTGAATTTGGCTCTCATTTTCACATTTATACGTTTTTGATGGGATCTCATTTTATAAAACAATTTTATTCATCTATTGTATCAATAATAATCATCTAATATATCAACACGTATCCCCGCGTTCTCGTCGTGTTGCCCAAACCGCGCATCTGCTTTGATTGCCTATTTCGAAATTTTAAGTTGCAAGATTGTCTAAGGCTGGTTTTATAGTCACGCTGCTAGACGTGCCGCTGGGCAGCGCGCTGTTAACATCGCGCGCTTGAACTGCGGTGCACAGTGAGACAGTCGTTTACAATATGAACTGTTTACTGGGCCTCAAGTCTGCTATTACAATAGTGTCAGAATGGTCTATCATATCAAAACTTGTCAAAATCAACAATTATGATATCAATCATAATTGTTGATTTTGACAAGTTTGGTAATCTACTAATATAAAAGTGTCATGACTTTCCAATGGTCAACCACTGACACTTCATTAAAAGATATGGCATTATGGCATAGAATGGTAATCTCGTACATAATGACAAATGAACGACAGACGTATGCGGTAATCTGCTAAAATTTTGACAGTTCCTTCGATCAGTGACCTACCATTAGAACGTCATTGTGCAGTCATTGCTTTTCAAAGACATTAAATATTTAGAACCACGATTCTATTACGAGATCATTGACCGACCAATGATCGACCATTATGAATTAAGCAGATTACGAACTTATAGCAAAATGACAATGAGATCGTGTTGGAATGACGAATTTATAAAAAATGCCAGACTTAGGGCCGGACGGCGCTGCTCAAGCGCGCGACTTTGAAACGCTACTACTACCCCGTACATCTCCGAACGCGCGCGATCCAACGGCGCTGCGGATGGCAGACTTAGGGCCGGACGGCGCTGCTCAAGCGCGCGACTTTGAAACGCAACTACTACCCCGTACATCTCCGAACGCGCGCGCTCCAACGGCGCTGCGGAAACGCGTAACAATAAAACCAGCCTAAAAATGTATTTCTCTCGTATAGCACAATTGTTCGCAATCATAATTATCAGACCGCTGAGCCGGCGCTGCCAGGAGCAGTTTGTAATAATTACCTATAAAAACGATAAACATTACCTTTCATCGAGGAACGTATTCTCCTGCGAAGATGGATCAAAAGTAGTTCGCAATGGTTCGTGTAATTTGTATACTGGCTGCGTCGCGTCGCGTCGCCAGTTTCTGTTTCTTTGAACTTGGTTGTCTAGAATGTTGATATTATTCGTATTTCTTAACTTCCGTCTAAATTTGTATGGCAATTGTTCTTTCGGTTAAATATTACTTAAATGAAATTTATTTTGTAAGTAGGTTAAACATAACACTTTTACACGTCAATGTTTTTTGGTTATTTTAAGCTAGATGAGTGTGTTTCCCGGTGTTTCCTAGCTGACTGCCCTGAGAGGAAACACCGAAACAAACTCAGAGGTCACAGTCTCTTTTGAAGTCCATACAAATTGTACTGGTCAAATTATATGAGAACCATGTAGGTTAATGTCTAAGGTGGCCTTTTGAGGAAAGTGCCACACAGATTTGAGTGGACCTGTCCAGACGGTGCAAGCATTTGTCAGTTATCGTGAAACTCGAACTTAGAACTGGAGCTCAACGGTTTGACGAACAATACCAAAGTAAGGACACATAATTACTCAAACTGCCAGACTAATGAAATGAAACCCTAAAATGGCAATCTACATGGTCCCCACATTCACAATACTTTAAATGAGGACCATGCAGATCAGTGTCTGAAGTGGTCTTTTGAGGAAAGAACCACGCCGATTTGAGTGGACCTGTCCAGTCATTGCAAGCCTCGAATCGTAAATCTCACTCCAATCTATTTCAGCTACCAAACTATACATTTGATTGAAATCCGCTTTATTAAAATTCCAACCCGTTCGAGTTATCAAAGATTGGGATTGCGAGTGTTGTGTACGTGGCGACGCGGGGGGCGGCGGCGGCGGGGGCGGGCGTGCGCTCGATGAGCACGGCCAGCGGAGGGTGGTACGCGTCCACGGGCTGCAGGCCCTCATCCGCAGCGCTCACCGACACGCCACCACGCGCACTCAACACGAGATCCAACTGCCTATCGGTACAGTTAGGTACTGCGTTACACTGAGCAAATTCACAGAAGGCCATAAAATATTCGTAATAGTTAGAAATGTTGTTGTTACACGAGTACATATTAAAGTCTCCTAATACAATTAAATTACTGCTATATTTGACACATATTTTTTCTAATATGCAAAACATCGACAAATATACATTGTCGTCAGACCCTGGTGGAATATACACAACACAACAAGTGAATAGAAAACAATTTTTCATATAAACAGCCGCACACATCAACTCAAACCTTTGACAATCTATATCAATGTCACCTGGTAACGGCACTCGTCGCAACTCGAACCTCGGTGTGGCCACTAAAAATACGCCTCCTTGCTTGCGGCCGTCCGCCCGATCGCATCGTAATATCTGATAGACAGGAAGCACAAATTCCGCGTTCTGAATAGCTTCATTAAGGCCAGATTCGGTAATGGCAAATAAATCAGATCCTGATGATTCCAATAGTGATAAAAATTGTGTTGTTTTAGTTCTGAGTCCTCTGACGTTTTGATATAAAATGTTGAAATGACTACTGGGTTTCCGGTTGTTTTTGGTTACTATTGGGACGAAACCAAATCCAATCACTATATTCTACACTAGCTGTCCCCCGCGGCTTCGCTCCCGTCAACTGGCTACCTACCCTACATCTACCCTACACCTACCCTACACCTACCCTACACCTACCCTACACCTACCCTACACCTACCCTACACCTACCCTACACCTACCCTACACCTACCCTACACCTACCCTACACCTACCCTACACCTACCCTACACCTACCCTACACCTACCCTACACCTACCCTACACCTACCCTACACCTACCCTACACCTACCCTACACCTACCCTACACCTACCCTACCCTACAACTAACCTACAAAAAAAAAAGTATCCTTTGTCCGTCTTTCCGACTTGCTAGACAAAAGTTGTGATAACTCGGTTAATACACATGTTATAAAAATAATTTATAGCCTATAGCACTCAGGAATAATGTAGCTTTCTACCAGTGAAAAAATTTTTAGAATTGGATCATTAGTTCTAGAGATTACCCCCTACATACAAACTTTCAAATTTTACCTCTTTATAATATTAGTATAGATTTACTGGCCATATCTCAGGGTCACAAATTTTCTCAAAATAACTTAAAGCAACACCAATCCTGAATGAGGCATAGTCTCGCTCCGTTTTAGGTTTTAATTTTTCGATAACGATTTCCGAGTCTGTTCCTAGCGCATTTTTGATATGCTCCTTTAGATCGTCCTCTGTAGTGCTTTTATTCAGCCTCCAAACATGTAAAGACTTCCTGCGTTCAACTGCTTTTAAAGAACGAATTGAGTTATTACCACCTTGCCTTATTGCGTTACTTCGTCTGATATTTTTTTTAACCTCTATCCAATCATTATTATTAGTATCGTCAACTCTCGTATCCGCTATTTTCCTGGCCACCGCTGCGTAGCTAGTCTCAACGGGCATCTGGGGCGGCGCGGGCGACGGCGGCGAAGGCGTAGTTGCTTGCACTCCGTACCCCAGGACATTTGTTTGAGACGATGCAGCCAGGGCAGTAGTACACTTTGACATTGTAGGTACTGGTACCCGTATTGATCTTTGGTTCTGGTAACTGGTATCGATATCATAGTCTTCTTTTTTCTCTGTAGAAAGTAGTCCCTCAGTTTTTAAGCTTTTAATTTGCCGCTCATAAACACTACATTTCATATTAGCTTCCTTTAATTCCTGTCTTAGTTTAGCATTTTCTAACGGAAGTACAGCCACACTGGCTTTAATCTCCTGTACAATATTCGCTTCAAAAATACTGATTTTAGCCAGGATTACACTATTAATTTGATCTACATTCTCATCCGATGTCAACAACTGTGCTTTCTCCTGAGCAACATTTCCCTCGAACAACTGATTTGCTTGATCTACGAAACCAGCGGCATGACCACCACGTACCGGTGTGTCATCTGTAACTCGATTACGTTGAGTTACGTTAGAACAGGAGGCACACTTAAAACTACTCTTTAATTGTACCGCCGCCGCTGGGGTTATATTTACACATCTATAATGGTATCCCCTCTTGCATCCATTACATTCAATGGTCTCGCCTAAATTCATTTCTCTGTTACAAACCTCACAATCCATCTTATTTTCTAGAATTTAATGAAACACCGAGAGTGCGACAGAGACCGAGATGACTAGTTCGCGCAAGAGTGAAAGAGCGCAATGCGCCAATCTGTATTTCGCGCCACCCGCGAATTGTTTTTGTCACTGCACTTATTAGCACACCAAATATTGTTTGAAAACGTTAAAAATCCACCAATTTAACACAGTTCTCCATATTGTAACGGAATGTTATCATATAATGTTCAGTTGTACACATAATTTATAACTTTAAAGTCCGAATTCACAATATTTTATAACAAATAAATCTCGGGAGCGACTCGTACTCTGATCGACGTATGACGGCACGACATAAGTCAAGCTCATTGTGCTGGTACTATTCAATGTTAAACAGCACTGTGAAAACCAAACATGGTATTGATATCAAGTCATACTCCAACTGGCTGGCAGTTCTAAAACGACGCTCGAGTGGATGTGAGTAAACAGTCGAAAGTATTCTCGGCTGACAATGTCAAGAAGTTTCTAAAAGAAACTCCGGATTGCCGATATTTGGCAACAATGGTCAGTTGAAACTAAATTATTGTTATTAACTTCTTTCACTTTCGTATTTCTTTGCAATATAGGTGTTTTGTACGCTGTTTTTATCTCTTTTTAGGTTGTATTTTTATTCGGCATAAATGGTGCATGTAGACGTCAAGAGTTGGCAAACATCACAACTAATGATGACACGCATGATCACACGCACATAATTAGTGTACATAATATATAAACGCTAAATTCGTGACCCCGACGTGATAATGTCGAAGAAGATTGTTAAATTGATCTATGGGTACTTACTTTTTTTCTATAAATTATATTTTGTTATAAAACTGTTCAGAAAACTTTAATAGTAATAAGATAAATCATTCTGAATAAAGCTGTGATGATTATTAAATATTACCAATTAGGTATATTAGATGAGGCACATACTCAAATAATGCTGTGATGATTACTAAATATTACTAATTAGGTAGGTAGATAGATAATTAAGCTGAGGCCTATGCTTCTATAAAAAATGTTAATTATTAATCTTAGACAACTGTGATTTTGAATGTTCAGTTCCTACTTCAATGCGACTACAAGTACCAATTGTTTAGTTAGACGCTAAGAAGATTGTACCTTAACAATAAATAATTTTCAATGATAAACCTTGTTTAATTAATAAAACACAATCCTGATAATTTTATTTAAGGACACGACTTTGTTTTCATTACAAGAAATATAGTCCTCCCCGAATGAATGGAACCGCGTATAAAGCGATGTCTTCGTTGATGTATTTATTATATCTATGCCTTCATGGGTGGTGATCTTAGCATGTTTAACGTATCCCTTTGAAACTAATAACATAATGCTACGTTTTCATAAAACATTTTATTTAAATTCTATTTTATAGACACGGTTTTCTTCTTTACCGAGGTATCATAGACATGTATGACATGCTTTTGTTTTAATATCAGCGTAGAAACAGTCATCTATCAGTTTTTCCAACAAAATTAGACTATTACAAAGTTCCTAAAGCTAATAAAACATTATAGAAAAAAAGTGTTGTTTATAATTGTACTTACATGGAATTATTTCTAGAGCGGTTTCAACATAAATTACGCACTCCTGTAAACCTCGGTTACATGTCTGTATGTACGTAGGGACCGTCGTATCTTTTGTCAAAACAAAACGATTCCCAAATCCCAATATAGTTGTTTATATATTGTAATAAATGAAATACATTACAATGTCTTATTAATATTAAATCTAAGGTAAAACAATTCTGTCTTTGCACCTAAATTACCGCATGCTAATAAAATATAGCTTTTTAACGCTTTAGATAGATAGATAAAGTATTTATTTGGTGCAAGAACAGAAAACACAGCACACAAAGTAGAGTTACAAAAATTATAAGACACGAGCACAGCGCGTGTGTGGCGACAGGTACGCGGTGGCGGATCGTAAAAAACTCATCAATCTCGGCGCGTGAGAGGTAATCAATCACCCGCATTAGCTCATGCACACGAGCGTCTGCTCCCCGGTCCCCGCACCCATGCGGGGAACCATCGGCAATCAGTAACAATGAATACTAACCTCAGGTGTTAGCAGTCCAGCCATACTAGAGTAGAAACTGCGTACATTTTGATGCAAGTAGGCATTTATATAAACTTTTTATAAAAGTAATACAGAACCGAATCGCTCCAACGCTTGACCTTCACCAACCTCCCGAACAGGCAGGATTTCGGTCGCATTTCTCCACAACCGACCATCTCCATACCATCAATCAAGTAATAGAAAAATACAATGAATTCAACAAACCACTTTATCTGGCCTTTGTGGACTATGCCAAGGCATTCGACAGTATAGACCATCTATCAGTGATTAAGGCTTTAGAATCCCAAAACGTGACGCATACCTACATTGACCTCATTGATATTATTTATCGTAATAGCTCTGCGAACATCAAGTTACACATTTCGGGTCCAAATTTCAACGTAGAAAAAGGAGTTAAACAAGGCGATCCACTGTCCCCAAAGTTGTTCACAAGCGCACTGCAGGAGGTTTTCAACAAGTTGCCTGATTCATGGCAGTCACGAGGCATTACTGTTAACAGCCATCAGTTAACGAACCTCCGCTTTGCTGATGATATTGTGTTGTTCTCCACATCACCTTCAGAACTTGAAGAAATGCTCCAAGATCTGAGCATGGTAAGTCTTGAGGCTGGACTTTCAATGAACAGATCCAAGACCCAGGTGATGACCAACAGTACGAAACGTAGAGTCGAGGTAGACGGGCATGTGTTGCAATATGTCGATGAGTATACGTACTTAGGCCAAATAGTGTCTTTTAAGAATAGGCAAGATACGGAAGTCGAAAGACGAGTCCAAAATGCTTGGAAGACTTTCTGGGCCTTTAAAGAACATTTGAAAGGAAGTCTTCCAATGACGCTAAAAAGAAAACTCATTGACTTGTGCATCCTGCCCGTCCTAACCTACGGTGCACAAAGTTGGTCACTTACTGAACAACAAAAGTCCAGGCTCAAGATTTGTCAACGGGCTATGGAGCGCAGCATTATAGGTGTTAAGCGAACAGATCGCGTTAGAAACACCACCCTGCGCTCCCTAACTAAAGTTATAGATGTTGGGGAAAAAACAGCTAGGCTAAAATGGGAGTGGGCTGGCCATGTCGCACGAATGCAACCGGAGAGGTGGGCGAGGATCGTCACTCACTGGACGCCTGAGGAAGGACGTCGTCGTCGAGGTCGACCGCGGCGAAGGTGGTGTGACGATCTCATCATGTTTGCGGGTAAAACTTGGCCAGAGATAGCCCAAGACAGAGAGGTTTGGAAGGAGAAGGGAGAGGCCTTTGCTCAGCAGTGGGACACAAAAGAAGGCTAGGAAAAAAAAAAAAAAAGGCAAATGGGAACGCCTGTTACCCTATGCTTAGTTTAGGTACTGCTTAGCAGATTTTAAAAACAAATTCTTTAAAGATTTGAATTTAAAGAACCCATAAGTTGATTGAGAGAGAGAGAAGAAGAGATTGAGATTCTCTGTCAATCAACGTTTGAGTTTCTGCTACTCTTTGAATTAGAAACCTACAAGCTACTTATAACAAACAACACTTTCTTTTTAATCAATTCTTATTTTGAATGTTATAGTACATTACTGCTTCTTCTTATTCGTCGTTCACTCACTGCTGAGGATCGCGACTACATACGACGCGTCTCCAAGCCATGCGGTCTTCTGCAATGTGGACCGCTCTATACATGCTGCCTCCAACAGCCTGCTTTATAGCGTCGGACCATCTTGCCGGTGTACTACCTTGAGCGCGTCTTCCTTCGACCCGGCCCAATATCATGAGCCTCTCCAGATTATGCTTGGATGAACGCATAATATGTCCGAAAAGGCTGAAGGCACGCTCCTGGCATATTCCAGAAAGCCGTTTGGTGATTTTGAGTTCTGCCAGTATGGACTCATTCGTTCTCATGGCGGTCCATGGTATACGAAGAAGTCTTCGCCAAACCCACATTTCAAAAGCGTCGATCTTTCTGCTTTCGCGACTTTTTATGCACCATATCTCTGCTCCATACAAAAAGATTGAGAATACCAGTGCATGGACCAATCGTATTTTGGTGGTCCTTCAGATGCCACGGTTATTCCAATTTTTTCCCAGATTGGTCATTGCACTTTTGGCCATACCAGTCCGACGGCGGATTTCACCACAGCAGCTGCCCTCACTCGTGATCAAGGATCCAAGATACACGAATTCATCGACTTTGTCATACCCGTCAATAGAATTGGAGCTCGGGAGAACTTGAGCACGGTCTACCACCATTACTTTGGTCTTGGCATGGTTGACCTTTAGCCCGAGCTTACATATTTTGTAATAATATAAATTATAATTGAATTGTAACATCTTGCATGCCATGTGTGTGTAAACTCATGTTTTGGGCAAATAAATGATCTTATCTTATCTTATATAATATACGCTTCAGTAGACCCGCCATCTCTTCTTCACTCGACGCAAGTATAGTGGTATCGTCCGCATACCTCAGGTTAGTGAGTCTTTCACCGCCATTATAGATTCCACTGCGCCAACCATCAAGGGCTCTTCTCACAATGTACTCCCCGTAGAGGTTGAATAGCTTTAGCGACAGAATACAGCCTTGACGCACGCCACGTTCCGTATGAAAAACTTGCGAATTTTTCATACGGAATTTCCAGTTTCACAAAGCTGGTGGCATCAAGGTGCAGATTCTGAATCAGAAAAATTAGATGTGGAGGAACGCCCATTTCAATGAGTACGTCAAATATTGTCTACCATTGTACGCACTCAAAAACCTAGCCTGTTAAATTCACGACACTTCTCGAACATTCAAAATTTGCTCTCGAGTTCCCTTGCCGGCAACAAAGCCGGCTTGTTCACTCGGTATCTGGTGGTCTAAATACGCAGATAGTCTCGTGTTAATTATGCACAAGAGTACTTTACTGGCGTGGGACATAAGTGACAAGGTTCTGTAATTTTCGCACTTCTTAGTAGAACCTTTCTTGTGCAGAGGAACAACTGCGGATCGTGTCAATCCCTGTTTTCCAGATTTTGGTGCACAGGTATCTAGTGCAAAATCTTTGTCCCGTCAGAGCCAAGGTTTTGTATCATCGCAGCAGAAACGCCGTCAGGACCCAGAGCTTTATGCTTTAGAGTTTTTATAGCACTCTTTACTTCAGACAATAGTATACCTAGCTCTTCCAAGTGGTCATCCCGATATAGATTGTAGCAGTAGTCTCTATCTATCTATCCAAAACAATTTCCAGTTCTGTCAAGGTGTTCTACTGTCTTCCACTATCCACGATTTCGGTTTGAAGGCACCTGTCAGTTGTCTAACCTTCATGAACAGATTTTTTGTTTGCACTTTAACTGCATGGTCCTCAATTTCTTCGCAAATGCTGTTGATATGTACATCCTTGTCTTCCGAGTTGATTTTTGTACTTCAGCATGCAGCTGATTGTATCTGTTTCTTTGACTATCAGAACTAAGAATCTCTGCTTTCAGCTGTTTCCTCTCCTCAATCAACTTCCAAGACTCCTTGCTAATCCAGAGTGGATTAGTAAGGAGATTCCTTGTTTTGTATAGTCTTAAATGCGCCATGACTTACTTGAGCCGTATCTAGAATAGTCCTCTTGAGGTTATTCCAGTCAGCTTCACTTGAGTCTAATGGATCTTGTTCTAGTGACTTGATGTTGTTGCCAATCGTTTTCTGGAAGTGGTCTAGAGCTTGTTCGTTCAAAGATACGTTAGCCTGAGGATTCCGCCGTGGGGTTTTTAAGCGCAGTCTGAAATCAGCTACCAAAAGCTGCTGGTCGCTGCCGCAATCCGCACCAGGAAGTATCTTAACACTGGTGATTAATGAGCACCATCTTGACTTAATTGTGATGTAGTCAATCTGATTTCTATAGCCTGCTGGAGATGTCCACGTATAAATAATAATAATAAATTCATTTATTCAGGTAATTTTACACCCGTTGCCATGTCAATCATAATAATACAAACATGAATAAAATATTAAAATTCAGAAATAATAATGATTATGAATATTATTATATTAAAGAATTAAAAAAACAATACAAATAAATACACAAACATACAATTAAGTCAAATTACTTTATTGTTGTTTGTTTTTTTTTTATTTTTATTTTTTTTATAACGCCTCTTCGGATGCTTTTGGAACCATGTGTTCATGACAACCAGCTGATTTTCCGCGCAATATTGCAGAATTTTTTCGCCTCTGTCATTTCTTCTACCAAGGCCAAAGGAACCGGTGACTGTGCCTCGAGGAGGAGAAGGATCATCCTTGGTGCATCCCACTTTCGCATTTAGGACTCCCTGCATGATCACAACTTCCCCAGAAGGTATGGTGCGCAAAATCCTGTCCACATCGGCATAAAATTGGTCCGAAGCTAGCTCATCTGATTGGGAGGTCGGTCATATACCTGGGCCTAAACCACCAACTCTTAAAGCAGTATTACTTTAATATTACTTCCAGTGGGAAAGAGACGGAGCTATACGTCCTGTATAGCTCAGTCTCTTTCCCACTGAAAGTAATATTGAAGTAATACTGCTGTTAGGCCCCTGTATAATGTTGACTGGCATAGGCATCAAGTTTGATGGCAATAATTCGATCATTTGGAGTTTGATAGCTTTTGATACTATTCTGTAGTCTCTTTGGTATGATGAAGCCCACGCCATTACCACTATGATCTACACCTCCCGTGTAGTACATAATGTTACCGCTATCAGTGTTAAAACGACCATTGCCTCTTTTGTGCACTTCACTGAGCCCCGGAATGTCGAATTTGCACCTTTGCATCTCCCGTTCCACAACTTCTAATTTGCCGGGTCTTAACAAACCTCGGACGTTCCAAGTAGCCACGCGAAGATGTTTCCTTAGTTGGTTAGTATTTGGTTTTGCTCCAAGACCAGATGCACAATTTCCACTGGTGGTCCACAGCGGCGTGGCCGGTAACATATTTTTTTGTGTTTTATTAGTAAGAACAAAATTCTTACTAATTAATTACGATCTAGCCTAAAAGACTAATAAGCAATTTAACTCTAATTTAATATGTCACGTGATAGATTATTTTAAAACTAAGAATAGAGTCCATTTGCACTTTTACACAAGTCCGTAGCACTTTCTTAGAGTCTGATAAATTTATAAAACACTAAGTTCATGTGTTATATGTATAGCACATCATTGTTACTATTATTAATTCACTTTTTACACTACACTAATTCAAAAGGTTTAGTTATTTTTAGCTTACGCACTAAGTCTGTGTTGTCTAGAAGCTGAATTGCCTCAACATTCACGTGTCGGTGAAGTCTGTGTTCGTGGGCTTCAGCAAATTTTTGAATAATGTTGGTGACGAATTCTATTTTAAGGTCACGGTGAAGGTCGTCATTTCTTATGTACTAGGGTGCATTGACAGCATCCCTGAGTACTTTATTTTGGAATTGTTGGATTATTTTGACGTTGCTTTGTTTAGTACCAAGTTTGATACCAAGCCCCAAAGTTGGATACCATACGTCCAAATTGGCATGAGAATATGCTTGTATAAGGTTATTTTATTATGTATTGAGACACAGGATTTCCTTCCGAGTAACCAATACATACTTTTATATCGTATTTCGAGTTCCTGTCTTTTCTTTTTGAGATGAGCTTTCCAACGCAACTTGGTGTCGAGAGTTATGCCAAGATATTTGGCTGTATTAGCATAAGGCACTTGCATGCCATTTATGTAGATTGGGTGATAGTCCAAATGTTTGTTTGTGAAGTCAATGTGAATTGATTTTGACTCATTCAGTTTGATCTTCCATTTTTCTGTCCAGTCATAAACTTTGTTCACAGCTAATTGAACTTTTTCTACTGCTTCTCTGTGGCTTGATCCGGTAACCATTATAGCAGTAACATCTGCAAAGGTCGCAATGGTGTTGTTTTCCAGTTCTGGGATGTCACATGTGTACAACACGTACAAAATCGGGCCTAGCACACTTCCTTGTGGTACTCCAGCTTTTATAGCTTACAAGCTATAAAAGCTGGAGTACCACAAGGATGCATATTCCTAGCTAAAGCTCGGAATATGCGTCCTCCTGCCGTATTCTAAACATTCTGTTTGTTATATACGAGTCTAGGATATCCGCAAATTCTGGTAGCATGCGTCTGAGCTTGAATATTAGACCTTTATGCCAAATTTTATCAAAAGCTTGCGCGACATCTAAAAACACGGTATCGCAGACTTCCTTATTTTCAAGCGTATTTTCAATTATGTTAGTTATTCTATGTACCTGGTCTATTGTTGAGTGTTTTTCCGTGAAGCCAAATTGATGATTTGGAATGAGGTTTTTATCTTCTATTATTGGTTTTAACCGTTTCAATAACAGTTTTTCGAATAGTTTTGATAACACGGGCAACAGAGAAATAGGTCTATAAGATGATGCTTTATGGGGTGGTTTCCCAGGCTTCGCAATCATAATGACTTCATTAACCTTCCATGACTCAGGTACATGTTTTAGGACAAATGCAGCATTGATAAGCTTGGTCAGCTTAACTATGGCTTTGCGCGGGAGGTGTTTTAGAATTTCACCTGTAATGAGGTCGTAACCCGGAGACTTTTTTGAGCTGGTAACATATGGAAATATGTTACCGGCCACGCCACTGTGGACCACCATGCAACCCGGAATCACGATGGCGCCGAGGGTCAGTCGGATCGCATGACAAAACTCTTAACTTTCTGTAACTTGTCATGTGGTTTTCTTGGGAAAATAGTGCAGTGGTTTCCCCTTGCCTTCTACACCAGGCGTTTTAGAGATTATTTGCTTCCCAAGGCCGCTGTAGCCTCCTGATCGGCTAACCGACAGGTGTATGGCTATACCGCCATTGCTCGGACGCCAGTGACTCGTTCGTTATCTAGCACTCCTGTGCCTCCGCACCACGATAGCCTGAAGGGCTGTCACCGCTGGCTATTCATACGAACCACCAGCGCGTGCAGGTGAGGTTGACATTTGGGTCAGCTAGATGTTATTGCTGTTCTCCCCTTACCTCCCTACATTACTGCAGCGGCCAAGCGGCCAGCAAAAGAGGCGTTGATGGAAGAACGTGTAAATGTGGGCCGAGGCGACGCCGAGGCACAAATACCTATGGTAGGGGAGCCCTAGGAGGGATTTTTGGATTTACTCGAGCGTGCCAGATTAATATAAGGGAGGTACCTTACATATTGATAAGTACCTTCAACCAGTATGAGCCCTTAACCACTCGGGCCCAACATGTGAAAATTCCCTAATATAAAGTAAATCTTATGTATATGTAAATAAACATTAAATTCGCGATTAATTCGCGACACACCGGTGTGTCGCCGGGGCCGGACAGGTATAGGTGGGTACGCTCAGGAGAACCCGTCAGATTAGTAAAAAAAATCGATTATCTGAAATACTCGAGCGCGTCAGATTAAGATATGGGGGATTAATTACTAGCTAAGAAGTGTCAATTTTGCGAATCTGAAAATTTCAGCGAAACCTAAGGAGGCGGGAGGGTAACAAAGTTGCAAAAAAAAACGATGTCTGGACAAGGATCGGGATCAAGATTGGGATTGAGATATATTATAGAAAGCGGCCGTAAAACACGACAGATATGGATTTTCATCTTACAACTTTTGCCGGCCGCTGCTCGCATTTATTTGGCCAGTACAGCAATTTCGAATTATCTTGAAGAAGGTTGTCAAAATAATGTTTGAGAAAACGTTATTTTTAGGGTTCCGTACCCAAAGGGTAAAACGGGACGCTATTACTAAGACTCCGCTGCGCTGTCCGTCCGCGCGAGTCCGACTCGCACTTGGCCGGTTTTTTAATGATTTAGAATAGAATAGAATAGCATTTATTTGCAAATATGGGTAATACATAAGTAGATAGTAGTAGGTATTCATCAGAGTTCTGCCATATTTCACCATTCGGCATGCAAACATTTTCATTATTAAAATTGTTGTTAAATTGTTGTTGTTGTTTTGTTTAATTCTTGTTTACTAAGAGAAAGAAGTGTTTTTTTTTTTAATTCCTATGGTGGTGGTTGTTCAGTAACGTTGTGTACTGTACAGGTGAGGCACGGGACGACATGTAGCGCGCGTACGGGGAGCGGGGAGAAAGTGAGCGGCGCGTGCGGCGCGTGCAGCCGGATGGCGCGGGCGGCGCGCGCGCTCTCCGTGGCGCTGCTGGCCGTGCTAGCCGCCGCCGCCGGCCCCGAGCCCGCCAGCCGTCAGTACTCACTCACTCCACACTGCAAAAGCTGATGTCATGAGATTGATAAGAGCGCTTTGGCGAGCTAAATACATTAACTGTTCAAGAGCGAGCGCGCCGCGTGCACCGCGACGCCACGTCCGTGGAGCTGCCGGGCACGGGCGCGGCTGGAGGTGCGGGCGATGGTGCGGGGGACGCGGACGGCGCGCTGGACGCGGCCGAGCTGGAAATGGCGGAGGTGGCGGGGGTGCCGGCGTGGCGCGAGCTGTGGTACGGCTCGCTGGAGGCGCTGCACCGCGAGCCCTCCATCAACAACACGCAGGAGGACTTGCTAGTGCAGCTTGGCGCCGTCGCCTTCTTGCACTGCCCCGTGCGTAACCTGGGCGAGCGCGGCGTGAGTACACCCTGCGCCTGTGCCATGGTGTGTGGGTGTGTGACGCTCTGCTGACGTGGCGCGCGTGTGTTGCAGGTGTCGTGGGTGCGGCGCCGCGACTGGCACATCATCAGCTCCGGCATGCTCATGTACACCAATGATGAACGCTTCCAGGTACGAAATCCATCCCAACCCGAGCTTGACACATTCAGCCAGCCCTGTGTAGACACAATCTCATTTCTTAAGACGAAATTAGATAAATCCAGGATGGGTGCAGGACTGGCACATCGTTTCAAGTCTGGCAGGTTGTTCATGTGTGTACGTTGTGTTATACACTCAGACCAACAAAAAAAGGTAGACGGCGCACTGCGAACATCAAAGATGAAGCCATCTTTTTATCTATGTGTGTCTCGAAGGGTTGCCATTTTTTATTTTTTTCCCTATAACTTGGGAAACAATACTTTATGGGTAAGCTAATGTTGTGCAAGTCAGCAAAAGTAAGATATTGTTGAGTATGGTATTGTAACTTAATTTTTTAGAAAGATCTATACCTAAGAAACAAATTTTTACATCACACATACCTACATTCAATTAAGTAAGTTAAGTTATAAAAGGTTGTCGAAGCGTAACAAGCGTAAGTCATTATGTAAATTGTTTTAAAATAAAATAGGTAATTATATCTTTAATCAACTTTAATAAATTAAAAAAGACCACCATAACAATAGAACAATGACGTGTAAATGTTATGTTTATCATGCTTACATAAGAAATATTATTTATCATGAACAAATAAAGTCTTTTTCAACACATTTGCTCAAAAAAATGCATTTACGAAGACTGTATACATTATTCGAAAGTTAAATCTAACGCACCATACAATGGAATGTGCGGTAAAATAGGTACTCTCACCTAAGTACATATTTTACCGCCTACTCCGTTGAATAGCGCCGTACGTATCCTTTACAGTCTTTTTTTAAATTTATTTAAAGGAGTTTAAATAAGAACTAGAATAAAATATAAGCTCAATGATTGAACCTACTTGGAAGCGCTTTTGCACAATACGTTCGTCTCAATTTAATACTAAAGAGAAAATAAGACGAAAGATGTAGTTCCATTTGCAAATTCGCGCTATTTTCATACTACAAACGTCAAAGATTGTTGCGACTTTCCGACTATCAAAAAACAAAAAGTTTTTTTCAATACCTATTGTACTGTTTTCTCGCAAATGTGTTGAAAAACTTCAAATCTAAAATATTTTATACATTAAAAAAAAAGAAAATAGGAATATAACTCGAAGAAAGAAATCATATATTGTTTAATCGAATGGGGAAATATTAAATCGTTTTATGGCAACCCTCACACTTAATGTCACTGCTTTCGTTTGTTGACGTTTTTGTTCCAAGTAACCTAAAATTCATAGTGAATTTATAATAAAAACGATGTTATTTCAAGTACTTACAAGTGAAAAGTAATTCCGTGAGACTTATTATGTGTTTTGCTATTGTTTTTACAAATTGTTACTACACAGGAAGGCATAATTATAGTTTTCTATAAATGTTTTCTAGACGACGGCTCGTGACGTACTAAGAGCGATGAGCATGGTTTTAGTGTAGGTGTGTGAGTGAGCTTGTGTATTTACTTGAAGGAGCACGGTTTGGTGGCTTCACTTTTGATGTTCGCGGTGCGCTGTCTACCTTTTTTTGTTGGTCTGAGGTTATACATATTTATGGATCAGTACCTACTCATCGGAATGGGTTTCGTTTAAAAAAAGTTGGTATCATTAGTATTAACTTTTTTTCTGTTTCTTTACTTTAGACTGTTCTAATCGTTATTCTATCTCGCTTAGTGAGATTTTTAGTAAAAAAAACTCTTTTACAAAAAAAACACAACCGACTTCCAAATTAAAAAAAACCAATTTCACTAATATTATAAACTAGCTTCTACCAGCCGCTTCGCCTGCGTGAATATGGAAAATAGGACGGTTTCCTGATTTGTATTGTAAATTTTTTACTCAGGAAACACCTTCCCTACACGGGTAGGTGCAGGGTAGGTGCAGGATAGGTGCAGGGTAGGTGCAGGGTAGGTGCAGGGTAGGTGCAGGGTAGGTGCAGGGTAGGTGCAGGGTAGGTGCAGGGTAGGTGCAGGTAGGTGCAGGATAGGGGCAGAGTAGGAGCAGGGTAGGTGCAGGGTAGGTGCAGGGTAGGTGCAGGGTAGGTGCAGGGTAGGTGCAGAGTAGGAGCAGGGTAGGTACAGGGTAGGTGCAGGGTAGGTGCAGGGTAGGTGCAGGGTAGGTGCAGGGTAGGTGCAGGGTAGATGCAGGGCAGGTGCAGGGCAGGGTAGGTGCAGGGTAGGTGCAGGGTAAGTGTAGGGTAGGTAGGTAGCCAGTTGACGAGAACGAAGCCGCGGGGGACAGCTAGTTTATAATATTAGTTGGATTTGGCACACATGTCGTTCAATATCCATTTATCCTGGCAAGTGGCATGAATTAATTGAGACTGAGGAGGAAGTGGAAATTCAGAGCCGCAGCTGCTGCCTTGTTACTACATATTCACAAGTACCAGGAGACCAGAAACATGTCACAGTATTTTTTGGGCTGGTTAGGGTAGGTGGAGTGTATAGGTATAGCGAGTTGACGGGAGCGAAATAATATACATTATTTTATAGAGGTCGCAAAAAGTCTGTAATACCATATATCTAACTATTATGGTTAAGTCACCATGACCGCATTTTGTTCAAATTAGTCAGGCAAATGAGGTGAAATAGAAAAATTATGATTTTGGTATCATGATATTAATCCTTATTCATTTAAATGGTTTTATAATTATTAAGGTTGATTATGTCCGTGTAAATTACACTTTAAATTAATAAAATCGGACCTTTCGTTCAAAAGTTACGACGGTAATAAACATACTCGAAGTAAAAAAAGTTTCGCGGCTTGAGCGAACAGAGGAGAATCGTATCAATGCTTGGTCCGATGAAGTTGAAACACTGCATAAATGATTTCGATTAAACAATAAGAATAACAAATGTTTGGATTTTTCGAAAATAAACTACATAATATATATAATAATAAGGGGTGAAGCAGGGGTCAATAAGTTTTTAAGGGAGGACATTATTGCTTGCTTCAATTTACGTCGGAATGCTATGAACAAACTAAAAGTGGGATAATTGAAACAGATGTACCTTACAATTTTTGCATATTCAACCCCTGACGGGCTGAACGGGGTGAACAGTTGCTCTGAACCTGGGCTCGAGACAAGTGAGGTTCTGTCAACGGTAGCGTGGCGAGGGCGATTGTCAATATGTCAAAAATGTATGGGATTAACAGATACTATCGAAATGTCACGTGATCAAATTCCTACATTTTGGCACTTAAAAAAAAAACAGGCCACCACATTTCAGAATGTTAACCTACATCATGTCATCATGTTGTTAATCTTTCATGCAAATTACTTTGATGTTCTTTCTCAAGCACGTCGTTTCTTTGTTTGATTTCATTCCATATTTATCACCAATCGCGTTGACGATAAAGTTATATTAAAAAAAAACGAGTCGTAGTTATCAGTTTTCATCAGCAGGTGACCCTGTACAACACTTTATAAGCCAGATACCCACATACCAAAGATATAGTTTTCCTTGTCCACCTAAAGATTAATGGGTGTTTTCAATTTCGGATATTCTTTGAACCTTCTTGTTGATTTTGATGTCGTAGCACAAACGATCCAGGACACGAAGTTTGATAAGCTGCTTCGTTCCAGGTACTTCACAGCGAGGGCTCCGACGACTGGATCCTTCAGATCAAGTACGTGCAGAAGCGAGACAACGGCACCTATGAGTGCCAGGTAAGCGTGCGAGCGAGCGAGAGCGCGCTAGTGTAGTGCGTGTGTGACGTGTGTGTGACATGGTGTGTGCGCAGGTGTCGACGGGGGCCGGCACGCTGTCGCGGCTGGTGCACCTGCACATCGCCGTGCCCGAGGCTTTCATCCTTGGCGCCGACGAGCACCACGTGGATGCCGGCTCCACCATCAACCTGGTCTGCATCATAGAGAAGGTACACGCCGCGCCGCCTCCGCCGCCATGTCGAGCGACCTTGCAGTGACGTCACAGTCAGCACTTGCGCTTGTGTTGCAGAGTCCGGTGCCGCCGCAGTACGTGTTCTGGTACCACAACGCGCGCATGATCAACTACGACGCGGCGCGCGGTGTCACCGTGCTCACGGAGCCGGGGCCCAAGACGCAGTCGGCGCTGGCCATCCGCGCGGCCGGCCCACAGCACTCCGGCAACTACACGTGCGCCGCCGCCAACACCGAGCCCGCGCACATCTACGTCTACGTTTCCGAAGGCAGTCAGTACACGCGTATACACACTGAGTCAGCCGCGGTGCACTGTGTCTGTGCAGTCAAGCAGTGCAACCTGTCCAACATGTGTTGTGTTGCAGGCGACAAGATGGCGGCCACGCTGAGCCGCAACACGTCGGGCGCGCGGCGCGGCGGCGGCGGCGCGGGGTGCGGGGCGGGCTGCGCGCTCGCCTGCCTGCTGCTCGCGCTCGCCGCCACATGACTCTCGTCCACTACAACAGTTATCTTATAAGTAGTCTGTACATATTAAGTACCTGTATTTACACAGGCCCAGGAAAATGATAATGATTACTACTTCAACTGTGTCGTAGGAACCGACATGATCTCATCCAATCTCACTGTTCTAATAAACTGGAGCCCCTTGGCGGGTAGCCGACTCGTGCGCGCGTGTACCTGGGCGACCTGGGCGAAAAGGAATGTATCACGCGGGGGTGAGGTAGTAAGATCTAGCGCGCACTGCCTTGCGTTTTTTAAACGCACAATCTGTGAAGTATGGAGTGTCATAGAAGTGCGCGCACTGCGGTGAAAAAAATGCATGCGGTCGAGTCACCTCACCGTTGTCCTCTCGCTGCAAATTTGCGGTGAATCTACCGCAAATATTTTTGTATCGCATAGAGTAGAGATCTATGAAGCGCCGCGCACTGCGGTGAAAAAACGCAGTGATGCCTACTTCATAGCTAGATCTGGCTATTTTTCGGTAAATGACATTGAATGCTTTTGTAAAGTGGTAAATATTGCTATAATTAATTGCGTTTTGCAAAAATAAATACTTAGGAAAATGGATACCTACTGTAGAAAAATACTCCAACTCAAAGTCAGGTAATGAACTTTTCACTAGGAGTGTGACGAATATATTACTATTAGTTAAGAGATTGATAATATTCTACGGATTCACATATTGGAAATCCGACGAATTGTCGTATCATGATAAGCTAATATTAAAATATTCACATAATCCACAGATTACTAACATGTACATATCATTCATCAAATAATAAAAAATACTACCACTTACACATCTTAGTTAAATATCACTGAGGCTCAAATATTATTTAAAATATGAACACTAATCTAATATGGAAGTGATACATAATATTATGTCTTAGTTAAATATCACTAATCCTCAAATATTAGTTAGAGAAATTATAACATTAACCCATCCCATGTGGTATTAACCCATCTATAAGTCACAGGAAAGCAGAATACGTAGGTACAAATTCGTATCAATGGATGATTTTTTCAACTATTTGGATTTAAAAACCAAACTGCTGAACTGATTTTGATAAAATTTTAATGGGATCGATCGAAAAGTAGGATATTCTTTCACATAAAACAACAATTTTTCAAATCGGTCCATATTATAACGGAGATAATAACAAACATAAAAAAACTTACGCCCGAAATGAGAACCTCCTCCTTTTTTTAAGTCTTTAAAAACGTGCGTTTTTTTCACCGCAGTGCGCGGCCCTGTGAATGCGTTTATTCTACCGTACGGTAGAAAAAACGCACCGCGGTGTGGTGGGTTTGAATGTTCTTAATGTCAGCGGCGCGCGGCGGAGGCGCTGTGAAAAGAAATCGTTGCTCACGTCACGACGCAGTCGGTACTCATCTATTTTTAATTTAAAAAACTTTTCAACTTTGATACTTATGTATTTAGGCGTTCGTCACTAAAACTCGTTAGCAAGGACCAAAGTACTGCTAAACCGCCTGGTATTATAAATTGCCAAAACTGTACCTTATTTTTGTGGTGAAATTGATCAAACACTTAATCATATTCACCACTGGTAGTACAACCTTGAGAATGACGTTTAGTGGCTGGCAGCGGTAGGCGTCGCGACGTGCTAGCTGTGGTGGCGCGACTGTTGCGCGACTGTTTCGCGATTGTTGCATGTGCGACACTTCTCGTTAATACTTTATTGTTCGTTAGGATGGTGAGCGCGGCGTCATCAGCAGTGTCATTCTGTAAACATGTCGAAGTGAGGGCTTGGGTGAAGTGATCACAAAGGGAGCTGCCCACCCATGTAATCAAGATGGAATGACAGCTCACTTCACGCTCACTTCCTGTACATAAATATGGCTGTCAGAACTGACATCATCTTGTAAATATGCGACTCGACGAATGCACAGTATAAATATGGACAGTAGGGAAACTAAGCTTAGTTGAGAACATAATTACCTACGCTCCATTGAAGCAATAGGGTTGTCACTTTTAATGTTTTTGATAAGTATATTTTTTTACATTTTTGTTCTGTAGTGATCAATCAATCGAATTTGAATAAATAGCTTACAAACATAATTTAAATAGATAATCTCATGGCGTCGGTTAACTTCAGCAAAAGACGATAGTTTAAACACGGAAATCAATTTAATGTTAACACACGTCGGTGTGCATGTTTGTGTGAGTGTGCCGTTTCGAGCGTTTGTAGGCAGTTTTCCTACTGTCCATATTTATATTGTGACGAATGTCTACTACGATTCAACCGTACCTTGTTAACTTAATTAATTAACTAAAATAGTCCATAAATTGTGTCGCGCCGTCTCTACAAGGTCTCGTTCGTATCTTGACGTCAGTAATGTTCAGGGGCAACATGGCAGTACACTCAAGTCAATAGTCAACAGTCGTTCCCAAACGCAAGCGTGCATGGCGCGGAGATTTACCTCAAGAATGAGTAAGACACTTGTGCGATCGCCTGTACAGCGGCAGTTGGCGCCTCGCGATAGTCGCGATCGCGATATTGCCCTAGAATGTTACTGACCTGTCACTTTCATACAGTGTTAAGATACAAAAACTATTGCTTCTTTCTGCCAATCTATTGGTATTTTAATGTAACTGTTCGGAATATTTTACAATTGTATGCAAGAAAATGGCAAAAAAAAAGTCAAGTCAAACAATTAGATAAACATTTAATATTTGTTTATTGGTTCACCAACAATTGTTCACACTGTTTTTAAGTTAAAAATATCATACAATGAGATAATATACCTACATCTGTGCAACAATCACTTTGGTAGGTATGCGATAACACCGCATGCATGAGGAAGTTGTACAAAAAATATATTAAATTAAACTATTCTAGTGTTAAGTTAAAGATTTAAATAATAATAAGTTATAATATTGTTAACTAACACGATGGATCATTGTTGTCTGAAAATAAAGAATATTATTATTATTCTTATAAAGAATGGCTTATGGCTAAATATTAGGTGCATTCTATTGACATGTAAAAATACTTAAATATAGTAACAATATACCTTTATCTACTTCCATGCTATAAATCCTCTATAAAAGTTTCTGAAACAGCTTATTGCCAACATTGAAACACCTAGTGTCATGTCATTTTCTTTTTTGCAAAACATGTATTAAGTACTTTTTTGTTAAAAAAATGAGTGATCCGAACTTTGATAACACACCACCAGATATTTATAATGCAGCAAAGGACTTTTCTAACCAATTGTTACCAGAAAATTCGAGAAATAATGAAAAGGCGTAAGTAACAAGATTTCGTGAATGAGAAAAGAACCTTATAGGTAAAGAGGATTCATATCATGGGTGTAGATAAAATCTTGTTTGCAACTATACATAATTCGATATTAAAACACTCAAAACCCCGTTTTATACAACAGTTGCGTAAATAACTATTATGAGAGAAAATAAACTATAATATTAGAAGTATTATTATGATTTATTTCTATTAGGTATGTTTCTAAATATGGTTACATCGTCGCAATTATTTCTCATGTGTGCCTGATTTTGTCAGAACGGTACCTGGGAGACGGCGTAACTGAAAACACTTTGTAAAAATAACATTTTACATCTCTGTTCATGACTTCCATTATACTTATAAAGAAATAAACAAACATTTTGAACAATAACTGAGTTTCAATTGAGCTTACCCTTCAGAATGGGTTCCCTATATCTGGCAGAATTCAAAGTCAAAGCATTTATTTAAATTAGACCATTTACAGGTACTTTTGAATTGTCAAGGTCGGTCGGTCAAAAAGATGAAGCTATTTGCACGTTCCAAAGCGTAGATCTCTATGGAGAAGAACGTGCAAGAAACTCCACTGACACTCTTTTAAAAATAATATTTTGTTACAAAATTATGGTTACATCATTCATATTGAAATTATACATATATGTGAGAACGATGTAAAAGACGAGCAGGATAAAAGAGTCCGGGGTAAAAAAGAAACAATTCAAAGAAATAATTAAAATAAACCATGGCAGCCGAGAGATGACCAGTCTCAGCTGACGGCGCCCGTTCACGAACATGACGCATACGCTAGCACCATTCGGCTCAACCATTTTTAAGGGAGCCAAATGATCCAACGCATGTGCCACCATCAGCCAGACTTTTGAGTGAGCGTGACATCCCCAATCGCCAGGGTACATTCAAGTCAAAGACCTACCCAAAATGGTCATTATAGTTTAAAGATACACAGTACTCACATATGTGCATGAAATTATACAATGCTTATTTAGCATTGTATAATTTCATGGTTTCCGGGGTCGCCAATAACGATTACCGGGTCAAAATCGAAATCCAAGATGGCGCCCACGAGATTTGACAACTTTTCATCATGGGTGTCATTTTCATGGTTTTCGGGGTCGCCAATAACGATTACCGGGTCAAAATCGAAATCCAAGATGGCGCCCACAAGATTTGACAACTTTTTATCATGGGTGTCATTTTCATGGTTTCCGGGGTCGCCAATAACGATTACCGGGTCAAAATCGAAATCCAAGATGGTGCCCATGAGAATTGACAACTCTTTTTGTCTTAGAAGCTCCGCTGTCACAGGGCTTCGCCACCTGTCCGTGGGTGTTATAATAATAAATGGCCCATCTTAGCGTTACTGTAGCTTATTAAGCTTAGGAAATGTAAAACGCACGCCTGGTGATAAAGATTGTAATAAATTGTCATTCTTCAAAATCATTCTTCCGCGGAGAATCTTAACACCGCAATTCTTAAAATGAGATCAAATGCACAACGCACATCACATCTATGGAAAATGGAGTTGAACGGTCAAAACATTAGTTTGGATTTCTTTTTTATTGTATTGATAAATAGGAATAATATATTTTTTAAATTTTTCATTTTTCTTAGATATAAATAATCACTTTTTTAAGACATTATAACTTTGACTTAAAACAAAAAAAAGTTTTTTGATGTAATTTATTAATCAGTCTGTTGTGGCGAAACTTGGGGGAGGCCTATGTCCAGTAGGTAGTGAACGTCTTTCGGCTAATATGATGATGAAACAAACAAAATTACCATTTAGACTTCTTACTCTACTATCTTATTACTATTTATTTATTTATTTTACAACTGCCTGTGATGGGAGACTAATGTATTATACCAAAAAAAGAGAAATTAACCATAATAAAAACAGGATTCCACGCGGACGAAGTCGCGGGTAGCAGCTAGTGCTAAATAAGTTGAGTCTATACAATGAAAAATATTGCATTCTTACAATCTTCAGCCGAGCCAACAATATTACCAAATGCTAACAGATTACTTTCGAGCCCCCCTAGTGGCGTTGTGGAGCAGGAAAAGCATTGAGCCAAGCATTTTTATCTTCAATATACTGCCCTAACTTATAATATGCTTGCTTGCATAGTGTGCGTTTAATACAGGATTTAAATTTCGTCTTTTGATTCTAGAAATATAAATATATGGGGAGGTATTTTATTATAACATTTTAAACAGTACCCCATGAAAGATGTGGCTACTTTAGCAAGTTTAAAACCTGGTTGAACTAATTGATTCCTATTTCTAGTGACATAGTTATGTCTGTCACTTTTTTTTTTTTTTTATTAGTGATGGGTTTGCTCTTAACTCTAGTCAATGTCAGAGATGGCAGAGACAAAGTCTACGATGGAGCGAGCTTACCCAGAAGGAGCCTGTTCACTCTAACTTTGAAGAGATTAGCGCTGTAAGCTTTTGGAAACACAGACGCAGGCAGAGAGTTCCACTCCTTTGCTGTGCGCATTATGAAAGACGTTTGGAAACGCTTAGTGCGAATTGGTGGAATAGCTACAAGGTAGGGATGGTAAGATGCAGTGCGTCTGGATGTCCGATGGTTGAAGGGGGCCGGTGGGATGAGGTCGTGGAGTTCTTGGGCACACTCACCGAAGTACAATCTGTAGAAGACCGATAAGCAGGCAACCTTACGGCGATGAGCCAAGCTATGTAGCTTGGCATCCACCAGTTTTGCGTCACCGATGAGCCTCTTAGCTCTGCGTTCCACCGAGTCAAGTGCGGCAAGCTGATACTTAGCTGAACCATCCCAAAGGTGGCTACAATACTCCATGCAGGATCGGACTTGTGCTTTGTAAAGGGTTAGAAGCTGTCCAGGCCTAAAGTATCGCTTCACCCTATTTAGGATGCCCAGCTTTTTGGCCGCAATTTGAGCTTTGTACTCGATGGTGGCGCCGAAGTTGAGACTGGATGTCAACTCCATGCCTAGGAGCTCGAGCCGATCAGTAACAGGAACAGATGCACCCCGAAAAGTAGGAGTTTGGTCAAAGCGACTCCTTTTTGCGGTAAAAAGACACGCCTGTGTTTTGGTGGCGTTAAAAGTGACCAGATTGTCATCACCCCACTGGGAGACAACGCTTAAGGTCAAATTTGTCCGCTCTACCATGGCCTCTCTCAAGGAACGGACTTCATCCCCGCCGGTTGTTGCGCTGGACAAGTATCTCTCTGAAACCGTACTGTCATCTGCGTACCCAACAATACCAGGCTGAAGTAGGTCATTGATGTGTAGCAGGAAAAGAGTTGCAGAGAGAACAGACCCCTGAGGAACTCCGGCATCAATAGCCATGAGGTCAGAGGAGCAGCCGTCAACGACTACTCGGATCGACCGTTCACTTAGGAAGTCTGATATCCAGCTACAAAAACCAGCTGGGATGCCATAAGCAGGAAGCTTGTTGAGTAGACCTGCGTGCCAGACCCTGTCAAAAGCCTTCGAGATATCGAGCGACACAGCACTTCGTTTACTAAAAAGATACAGAGTCTTCCTAACGTACATGATATTTTCATAGATATGCCGCGTCATGGATGGCCGAGACGCGAAGCACCGGGTCTTCTTCACAATCCAATATAGTTTTGGATGTGGACACTGTTGCAGGTACTCGAACGAACGATAATTTAAATTAAAATAACTTTATTCAGACCAACAGTTTACACAGGAAACAGACAATGTGCGTGGTTGGGCATTCAGCCGAGACTGCCTGAGCGCTAGAGCGACCACCTCTAGCCCCACCCGTACTCGCTGTCCCCTCTACCGACGATCGTGTCCAAGCGGTAGGCACGCTTGCGTTTCCGATCACGTGATGATTTGGTTTCTAAACAATTTGTTAGATGGCGCTGTCCGTAGTCCCACAGTAGCGCCATCATTCTACGACACGGCCATCACTGACTAGCACCCGTCCTCGGGTGTAGTACCTGTGGACAAAATATGCTCAGAGAGTAGCTCTCTCTCTCTTGCTCGGCTATTTCCTGCCCAAAACAGAAGGGCTGATTCACTAGGTACCACAATCATCTGTCCTAACTCTCATACTGTGTGAGGGTTTCGTGCACAATGCTCCCCGCACAACTTTACTCAATGAGAAAATGTCCGATCTGACAAATTTAATTTCATAAGAAAATGCAGTCAACTCATGAAACTCCCACTACAATCAGTGCACCAACACAGACCAGAATCGCACCAACGATTCCAACTAGGTCCATCGCTTCACGAGAAGGGGCAAATTAACACAGCAAAAGAAGTGACACAGCAATAAAAAAAATTCATATGAAAAACTTTAAAGCTTTAAAAGTCACAATCAAAATAAAATGGAAGCAACTTACTCGATATTCCAGTCGTCTTTGAACGCTCGTAACCCCACAGATGTTGACATGATGCTCGGCTATTGCAGCCTGAAAACTACTTGCCGACCTGCGGCCTGTCTCACTCAGAACTGTTCAGGAGTTGCAGCTGCACAGTAGTTACAGCAGCATGCAAACCGCTAGCGTCCTGCTGGCTTCATCCACCGATATACGATATCTGAAACTGAGAATCACTGCGAGACTACAAGTCCAATTAAAGCTGTGGTGGAAACAATGGTTCCAGGTTTTTTTTTTTTTTTTTTTGTTTTGGCAGGAGTGGGAAATCCTCATGGACGCCACAACTGCCTCACACTGTGAGACGGTTGTGGCAGTGCCGGACTCTTACCGGCTAAAACCCACTCCTGCCACGCTAGTTGTCCTCTGACATGATCAGAGCCTGTGTCAGCGACTTTTGACGTTATTTATTACGGCTTAATTTTTTGTCCATTTTGTGTGACGTAGACTAAAAATCTAAAGGGAAAGGCTAGGCAGATGATGAAACTACGAAATAACTTATTTCATAACATACTAAAACTAGTGTATATTCTACTTAAAAAGCTTGTACGAATAGTACCTATAGGACGTACGCTTTGTTTATTATTTTTTTTCATTTATATGTTAGGTACTTAAACTATATACTTACTATATACTTAAGTATCCTTATTAAATAATCTTATTCCTGTTTATTACTAAGTTACCTACTTCTCTACAATACTCTAAAAATATTTTTCTTTTGCGTCCTACCAGTAGACTTGGGAAATTTTGTACAGCAAGTTCTTCATCTAGCTGATGTTCTGCTTCGTATCTAATTGTGGCGGTTATGGGGCATTCTATCAGGACATGTAGAACTGTCTCATCTACACCAGGCTCACAGGCGCACGATGAATTCTCTTTACACTTGAAGCGTTTCAGGTATGCAGAGAATCCACCGTGCCCTGTGAGGATTTGAGTGGTTATGCTTGTGAGCTCCATCTTCCGAACTGTTCTGTATGCGGCTACTGCGTCAGGGAAGAACAGTTTTGTTCCGGAGGCTGTTGCCCCCGACTTGTATCTCTCGTTCCATTCGTCAAGCGACCCCATACGGATCTGCCGCTTGACGAATGAAACGGGGCACAGATCGTAGTCCGGCCTCCTCTTCGACCCCAGGGCGGCTTCCTTCGCGAGTTGGTCAGCTCGCTCGTTACCCTCCAGTCCTGCGTGGGCTTTGATCCAGAACAAGGAGACACTCTTGTTCTGGAGCTTGCAGCGTCTGATGGTGTCCCTGGTTTCCACGGCTAGAGGATGGGGGGCACTGACGTTGGTGATGGTCTGGAGAGCCGCCATAGAGTCGCTGAAGATGCCGAACGTACTTTCCCTGCGCTTGAGAGCTTCAGCGGCCGCTCTTTGCAGGGCCAACAGTTCAGCCTGATAGACGGTACAGTACGACGGCAAGGTAAGTTTGAGGGCCTTTGTTTCGGTAGCGCTATTCCACAAAGATAGCGCTGCTCCGACCTTGCACTCAATCTTACTGCCGTCGGTGAAGATGCGCACAGCGAAATCGCTGTGGGTGTTATATTGCTCCTCGTCTATCAGGCTGCCGAACTGTAGAGTGGTCTGTTCTGCGGGGTGCGGGGCCTCCAAGGCCGAAGCCATCCGCTCGACCTCCCTGTCTCCTAGTACGGGCTGGGGCACGCCTCTCCTGGCTTCGTAAAGCGAAGCAGCTTCCCTTATCCGAATGTCAAGAGGGAGTATCCCAGCCAGCACCAGTGCCGAGTTGAGGGAGACCGTGCGGTAGGCTTTGCACAACTTTTGCGCGAAACCTCTTTGGACCACGTTGAGCTGCTTGATGACCCCTTTTTTGTTGGCAGCTGGTGCCCATGCGCTTGCGGCGTACAGCAATGTCGGTTCCACTGCTGCTGTGTAAATAGTCCGGATCACTTCCGGGTGTAGACCCCAACTAACCCGAGCCGCTCTAGCCAGCTGCTTATACATAGCTATCGCCCTCTTACAGACGATAGCTACGTGTTTGTTGAAGGTGAGCTTCGCGTCGATAGTGAGGCCCAATATCTTGACATCTTGGGACACTCCAATGTCGACCCCACCCATGCTCAAGCGTGGCGTGTCGTATTTGAGCTTCCGCGTTAGAACCATCGCACAAGTTTTGTGCGGTGCGAAATTCAGCTTGTTTTTGACACCCCACGCTCGAACATGTTCGAGAGCGGCATTGGCGTGTCCCTCGATTTCCACTGCCGTTTCGCCGTCGAACACCATCACGACGTCGTCGGCGAACGCCTGACAGTGGAATGTGGATACCTCTGCTTTCCAGTTGCTTCAGTAGTGGGTCCAGCAACAGGTTCCAAAACATTGGTCCCCCAATCGACCCCTGGACGCATCCTTTGCTGGTCGACCTTCTGCTCTCCTCGCCAGCGTATCTCACTATGACCTCCCTGCCGCTGAGATAGCTGCTGACTACTCGTCTCAAATTTACAGGACACTTTTCCTCAGCCAAACGTAGCTTTATAACGGGCCACCACGCATTGTCGAAGGCTCCCCTCTATATCCAGCGACACTAGCGTGACCACTTTTTTGCCTTCCAGCTTTGTGCGTATGTGCTGCACCAGTATATAGAGGGAGTCCTCAGTGCTTTTTTGGGGCATAAAGCCGTATTGGCGAGTACTAATCCTTGGAAGGAGGTAGAATTTGAGACGAGCAACCAGCATCTTCTCGTACACTTTCCCTAAGACAGGCAAGAGCCCAATCGGCCTGTAGGACTTAGGTACAGTGTACGAGTCTTTGCCCGGCTTCTTGAGTACAACCACCGTCGCTTCCTTCCAGATCTTCGGGAAGTGGTGTTACGCCAGGCATTTGTTCAACAGTGACAGGAAGAAATCGGGGTCACACTTTATGGCCTGGGAGCAAATGTCAGCCGTGAGGCCGTCGGCTCCCGGGGCCTTTTTCGGGTTAAACGACGACACGGACCTGTCAAGCTCGCTTTGGGTAAACGGTGGGTCATGCCGTTCATCATGACTCCACTCGTTTACCATCGCGGCCAGATCTCTGGTTCGGCGATGGTCCAAGTCGTCGTCCGCCTCACGGTCCTCGGGATAGAAAGTCTCGGCCAACAGCCTCACCGAGCCCTTCGCGTCCAGGGTCTCCCCCTCAAACTGCAGCGGCAGATCCTCCTCTCTTTTGGAAGTTCTCCCCGGTATTACACGATAGATCCCCTCCCAGACCCCTTCTCTGGTCTGCTTACCGCAGAACCCCTTCCAGCTCTCCTCTATAGATCTCTTAACCGCTGTCTCATATTTTTCCTTCTCTTCCAGGTACAGACTGACGACCATCGCTCTCCGGACCCTCGCTGCGTTCCTGATTCGGCGTTTTCTGGTGGCGACCAGCCTCTTCATCTCAGCGAGTTCCTCGGACCACCACGGCATAGTGAGTATTTCTTTAGACTTTTTTGTCGGTATTGTAAGTGTAGATGTATTTATTATAGCTTGTGTATATGTGTTTATTGTTTGGTCTATTTTTTGTATACTGTTAATGTGTGTGAGTTCTTGTACGGTTAAATTGTTTTCCAGCATAATTTGAGACAGTTTCTCATGAAACTGTCTCCAATTAGCCTTCTTTGTATTAAATTTCCTAGTAGTGCGTTCGATGCTTACTCCTTTTGACTTTTCCAAACTAATGCCAAATGTTATGCCGTTGTGGTCGGAACTCGTGAGACCCTCCTCTATTCGCCAGCCGCCTACCAGTTCCAGCATGTCTTCCGAACACGCCGTCACGTCCACGTGGCTGCTGTACCTGGTGCCGCCCCTTACCGTATCAAAGGTTGGGGTGTCCCCGCTATTGAGGACGTGCAGACCCCACTCTCCCAAAGCCCCGCACATCAGCTCTCCCCTCGCATCCTCGCTACTGCTGCCCCACCAAGTACTCTTGGCATTGGCGTCTCCCTCAATGACCAACCTGCAGGAGCCAATCTCTCGCTCTAGGCGCTGCATATGCTCCAGGTATGGCTCCACGGGCTTGTCGGGTTCGAAATAGAAGGACACCAGCGTGATCGTCCAGGCTCTGGTTCGGACTCCCACCACAACGATGTTGTTTGTGGTGAGTTGCGGGTACTGTAATATGTCGAGATCGTGGTCAAGGACAGCGATTGCCGCCTTTACAGTCCCTTCTCCTCCCTCAGAGCTTTGGAAGACCCTTACGCCCCGGTAGCCCTTCATTCTCCTAATCCGACCCACGTAGGGCTCCTGGAGCAATGCCACCGCCACTTTGCGAGTTTGCGCTTCTAACAGGAGCTCGTCGGTTGCGAGTTGGCTGCGTTGCAGGTTGGCCTGGAACATTTTGTACCTGGGGGTAGCTACAGGGACCACCTTAGCAATAAGCTATTGACGGTCGTGCCAGCGAGTCCCACTTGCGGCGTACGGGGCACTCAGTGCTGAAGGCACTGTGCTCAGTGTTACCGATCTTGGCTCTGGTGCAGTTTATGCACTTCGCTGCCTCGCCAAGCTGTCTATCCGGGCAGTCCACCCTGAGATGCGGACCGCCACAGTGGCTGCACAGGTCAGCTGGATCTTTGCAGAAACGCTTTCCGTGACCGTATGCTAGGCAGCGTGTGCACTGCACCAGAGGCGTCTGGTCTTCGACGCGCACAATCTGGAGGTCTATGCGGAGCTTCCCTCTCTCAATGGCTCTCCTCCAGATTGTGGGGGACTGAGCACTACGTGGTTCTGATGGGGGTTGCGTGTCCTCCTGCGAAACTTGACACTCATCCTTGACTCCTCGCCATCGAGGCCGTGAAAGAGCTCCCGATTCTGATTTCTGAGGGCTTTCATGACTTCTTCGTTACTGTGTACGAGTAACACGTCCCTCAGAACCAGAAGCGGGTCCCTGTTTGCCACTTCCTCGACGACAAGGTTCTCTCCGACTGCCTCGAGTCTCTCCTTCACCTTCTGTCTTTCTTCTTTGGTCCGACAGCCCATAACGATCTTCCTATCCTTTGCCTTCCTCACTCTTTCCACCTGCACCCAGCCTTCCTTCGCATCTACCGCCCTCCTAACGTGCTCTAAGATTTCGTCCCCGGTTTCCATGTCCTTTGTTGAGGAGACAACTACGGAGTGCAGCGTCGCCCGCCCTTGTGCCTGAAACCCGATTTGGCTTGCGTGCGCTGCTACAGATGCGTACATCCTCTCCTCAGCAATGGACATGGTTTTTGTGTCCAACGCCTCTTTCAGCCCTTCCATTTTTGCAAAATGCTCGTTCATCAGGGCACTATTTTCCTCCAACCGCAATAGTAGCTCCTTTTGTTGGTCATTTACCTCGATTGGGGTGGGCAGGCCAGTATGGTCGGTTAATGGATTAGCCACTGGAATCTCGGCCGGTTTTCCTTTCTCCGCCTCCTTTACTATTTCATAGAGCCGGTTTATTGCCCCAAGCACCTCCGTTTTGAAAACCAGTTTTTTCAGGCAAAAAACATGTATGGAAATTGATTTATTTAAAATTTTTTGCAGATTCCCTGGAGCTAGACGCGCGTGCGAGGTGGTTAGGTTTTTTTTTTTTTTTTTTTTTTTTTTTTTTTTCTCTACTGGACCCATGCCGTGAGCATGGCCATTGTTTATCTACTCTTCTATTCTCATTCATTCCAGTTCTATCATCTATGCCTCTCGTACTTTTATTCCTCATACTTTATCTTTCTTTTATTCGTCATATTTCTTTCTCTTCTATGGGTGGGACTCCCATCTATCCATTTTTGGATACCTTCTCTGTTTTCTTACTTTATTTATTTTATTTACTAATAAACTCGGGGTAAATAATTTGGTGCTCAGTACTTTTATACTTATTTTCATTTACATTTTTCTTGTTTTTAAAACTTATTTTACTTCTATTTTATGTTCATATGCTATACAGGTTTTCTTAAAAATATTACATTTTTCTTATTTTTAACTTATTTTACTTATATTTATATTCTTATTCTATACAGGGTTTCTTAAATCTATTACATTGGTTCTTATTTCTATTTATTTATTCTACATTTTTAGTTTGAGTTTCATTCTTAAGTACTACTTTTTCCTATTTTTATCTATTAACAATACTAATATTTTTATGCTTATACAATATATTCTCACAATATATGTAAACCATAATTTCTTCTCAGCTATTTCTGATTTTAACGACCTTTATGATTTTTGAGCAGTATTCAAGAAAATCTGCTCTCTTTTTTCCTGAGATTAGAGCATTGAGTTTTTCGGGGACTATTTCGGTTTCTAGTCTGCATTCGATATCCAGGCGCTCCCTCGCGAAAACCGGGCAACTGGTTATAAGGTGTACCACTGTTTCATCCACCCCAGGTTCGCAGATGCACGATGGATCCTCCTTACACTTGAACCTGTTCAAGTATGCGGAGAATCCACCGTGCCCTGTCATAAGTTGCGTTGTTTCAGGCGTTGGAGGGATCTTCCTGATGATCCTGTATGCATCAGTAGCACTTGGGAAAAACAGCTTCGTTACCGCTGCTGTTGTGCCGGACCGGTACCTTTTGTCCCACTCGTCAATCGTCCGATTGCGAATCAGGCGCTTGACGAATGAGACAGGGCACCGGTCGTAGTCCGCTTTCTTCTTCGACCCCAAGGCGGCCTCTTTCGCGAGTTCGTCCGCCCTTTCGTTCCCCTCTAGACCCACGTGTGCTTTGATCCAAAACAGTTTAACTGTTTTGGCGTCAGAAGTGCACTTTTTAATATAACTTCGGAATTCTACTGCTAGTGGGTGAGAGGACTCTGGGTTTGTTGCGGTCTGAAGGGCCGCCTTGGAATCGCAGAAGATGCCAAATTTCTTGGCTTTCAGCTTCCCTATTTCCTTCGCTGCTCGGTTGAGAGCCAGGAGTTCCGCCTGGTAGACGGTTGAGTAGGACGGCAAAGCAAGCTTGAGGGTTTTGGTCTCGGCGCTACCATTCCATAATGTTAGCGCCGCTCCAACCTTGCCCTCAATCTTGCTGCCGTCCGTGAATATACGCACCTCTAGGTCTTGTACCGCGTCATACTGTTCCTGGTCTGCCAGGAGTTCAAACTCCATGCTCGTTCTTTCCGATGGGTGCGGAAGCTCTGTTGCCGGAGTCATCCGTTCGATCTCCCTGTCCCCAGGTATTGGCTGAGATACCCCCTTCTTGGCCTCGTATAGTGAAGCTACTTCACTGATACGTAGGTCAAGAGGGAGCAGCCCCGCCAACACCAGTGCGGAGTCCAGGGAGACCGTCCGGTAGGCTCGGCACAGCTTTTGTGCGAAACCCCTTTGGACAGCGTTAAGCTGCTTCTTAACCCCCAATTTATTCGCTGTTGGTGCCCACGCGCATGCAGCGTACATGATCGTGGGCTCCACTGCCGCCGTGTATATTGCCCTGATCACCTCCGGGTGCAGGCCCCAGCTGACTCTTGCTGCCCTGGCAAGCTGTTTGTAAATCGCGATTGCCTTTTTACAGGCAGTCGCGATGTGTGTGCCAAATGTCAATTTGCAGTCAATCGTCAGCCCTAGGAGTTTGACGTGGTCTGACATGCCAATGTCTACCCCGCCCATGCTAAGGCGCGGTACGTCGAACTTTAGCTTCCGCGTGATCGTCATGGCACATGTTTTGTGCGGCGCGAATTTTAGCTTGTTTTCGACGCCCCACGCCCTCACATGTTCGAGAGCGGCATTAACATGTCTTTCCACGTCAATAGCCTGCTCTCCGTCGAAGATCAGGACAACATCGTCGGCAAACGCCTGTGCGTAGACGCCAAGACCGTTCAGCTGTCTCAGAAGTGGGTCCAGTAATAGGTTCCACAATAGTGGGCCGCCTATTGAACCTTGCACGCACCCTTGCGATGTGCTCCTGCGCACCTCTTGTCCGGCATACCTGACTGTCACTGTCCTGTCGCTCAGGTAGCTGTCCATTGCTCGCCTCAAGTTTACAGGGCAGTTTTCCTCTGCCAGTCGCACTCGAATTTTTGGCCACCACGCGCTGTCGAAGGCGCCCTCTATGTCCAACGAGACCAACGTGACTAGCCTTTTTTTGGCTAGTAGGCCACGTATATGTTTCATCAGAACACGCCGACTGCTTTTGGCTCAACATTGCACCCTCCTTCTGTAAGGGCAGATCCTCTTCCCGCCTACATGTCCTACTTATTACCCTGTACAGTCCCTCCCATACCCCTTCCCTATCCTGCTTCCCACAGAACTCCTTCCAACTCTCGACCTGGGCGCTTTTAGCCGCTTCTAAATATTTCTCTTTTTGTTCTAGGTACAGCTTCACTACTGTGGCTCGGCGTATCGGTGCTGCGTTTCTGATTCTGCGCTTTCTGGTGGCAACCTCCTTCTTCATCGCTTCGAGTTCTTCGGTCCACCACGGCAAGGTAAGTGTTTCTGTGTTCTTTTTATTTGGTATTGTCTGTTTGCATGCTTGTGTTATTGCTTCTGTGTAGGCCTGGACTGTGTTTTCGAGTTGGTCGTGGTGTGTTATTGTATCTAGTGTCTGTGTGGTGAGGTGCTTGTCTAGCATAATTTGGGTCAGTTTCTCACGAAACTGACCCCAATTAGCTTTTCGTGTGTTGTATATTCGTGTGGTGCGTTGTATTTGTGTTCCTTTTGGTTTCTGTAGATGTACGTGGAATGTAATGCCGTTGTGGTCCGAACTCGTGAGGTCTTCCTCAACTTTCCAGTTGTCCACCAGGTCGAGCAGATTTTCCGAACATGCAGTCACGTCCACGTAGCTGCTGTGCCTTTTGTCTCCTCTGACTGTCGAAAGTTGGAAGGTTTCCCGTGTTCAGCACATGTAGCCCGAGCTCTCCGATGGCGCCGCAGAACTGCTTTCCGCGTTGGTCTTCGCTGGGACTACCCCACCAGATACTTTTGGCGTTCGAGTCCCCCCCGATGATCAGCTTCCGGCACACCGAGGATTCTGCAACTTTTCTCAGCTGCTCCAGGTACCCGTCCATGGGCAGGTCCGGCTCAAAGTAATAGGAGACCACGGTCACCGACCATGCCCTGGTTCGGACTCCTATGACCACGATGTTGTTGGTACATAGTTCCGGGTACTGTTCAATCTCAAGGCTGCTATCGTAGACTACGATTGCGGCCTTGACAGTCCCTTCTCCACCTTCCATGGCCTGGTAAGTCCGCGCCCCCCTATAACTCCTTAGCCTCTTGGCCCTGCCCACGTACGGCTCCTGGAGTAGTGCTATGGCTGCTTTGCGGTTTTTTGTCGCGAGCATCAGTTCCTCGGTGGCCAGTTGGCTGCGCTGCAGGTTCGCCTGAACGACTAGGTACTGGTGAGTTACTCCCGCGACCACCTTAGCAATACGCCACGGAGGCTCGAGCCAATGTGTCCCACCTCTTCTTTATCGGGCATTCTTCGCTAAAGGCGTTGTGGGTCTTGTCCGTGCGCTTAGCCAGGGTGCAGTTTCGGCATGCAGGAGGCTCTCCTAAAACTCTCTCAGGGCACTCCACTCTGAGATGCGGGCCGGCGCAGTGACTGCAAAGGTCCGCTGGCTCCTTGCATAGTCGCCGTCCGTGCCCGTATCCCAGGCACCGGGTGCACTGAACGAGTGGAGACTGATCTTCTACTTTCACCCTCTGGAGGTCTACCCGAAGTGACCCTCGGTCCATTGCCCTTCGCCAGATCGTCGGCGAAACGGTGAGGACAATGTGACAAATATGAGGGTTTCGGGCTCTCCTTCGGAACTTGATTTCGATTCGGTCGTGCTCTTTGTCGAGGCCACAAAAAACCTCACCATTCTGGTTTCGAAGGGCGCTGAGGATGTCCTCATCAGTGTGTACTGACAGCACGTCCCTCAAAACCAGAAGGGGATCTTTGTTCCTTATGTCCTCGACAATTAGGTGACCCCCCTTCTCGATCAGCCTCTCCTTGAGCTTCTCCCGCTCCTCCTTGGTACTGCAACCCATTATGATCTTGCGATCCTTGGCCTTGCGCACTCTCTCTACTTTCACCCAGCCTTCCTTGGCATCCACAGCCTTCCTCACCTCTTCAAGGACTACATCGCCTGTGGCCTCCTCGTCCCTGGATGTGACCACAATAGAGTGGAGGGCTGGTTGTTCCACTCTTGGCTTAGGTCCTGTGTATGCCACGACGCTGGCATATGAGCTTTCCCTTAGCAGGGTTTTTTGGTCTTCAAGCAGCCCCTGAACAGCTTGCAGCTTTTCGCTCTGGGCTTTCAGGAGCCGGTTGTTTTCCTCGACCCTGCCAAGGAGTTCACTCATTTGTTCTGCGGCAAGCGTTGGTGTTGGTGGTGCCGCTTCGCTTGGTGCGTCGTTTGGGGTGGGGAGGGGCTTGGGTGCTTCCTTTTTTTTCCCCGTGAGTTCGGCTTCCGCTGCTTTGTAGCAGCTGTACAGTTGGTCAATGGCCTGCATCACTTCCATCTTAATATCCGTCCTCAGGTTCCTAGAACGCTCAAGCCCTGCCTTAGCCCTGCTAATGCAGACTCTGGCTTCTTCCGGTCTCCCCGCTCGTTTTTCCCTCGGTGGCGATGGTGCTTTCACCTCTAGTGACTTCCTGATGGAAGATTTGGGCTTTGTCACTTCTAGAGGGCCTTCCCGAGGGGGTGCAGTGGTCGGCTGTTGTTTTGCCGTGGCTCCGGTGGTACTTGCTGGCTTTCGAGGTGAGTTCTTGGTGGGTTTTTCTGGCCTGCCAGTGTCCCACTCCTCGATGCTGCGCCGTACTCTGGAGCTCTGCCTTTGCGGGCTCACTTCCTCTACTTGAGGAGGAGTTTTTGGCTCCACTGCACCTGATTTTTTCGCTGGGGTGCGTTCGACGGTGTACATGGTGGGTACTTGTCAAAAAGTGGGACAGGTAATAGCACAATAGGGTGCTTTTGTCCTGTTTACTAGCCCAATAAGGCCAGCAACCTGTCTGGGTCAATAAAAAATTGTAGAGTTTTGGTGCTCTACCAGTCCTATCCTAATTTTTTCAGGCCAATAAGCCTGGGTCACTATCCTAAATGTCTTGGCCAATAAGCCCGTCCTTTTTTCAGCGAATTTTTCAAGACTGAAAAACCAGACTCTATGTAGAGACTTGATTCCAGCGCCAGAAGATAGGTCTCCCCGAGCCCTTTCTAGCGAACCCAAAGACGGCTACCCCAGCTCGAAGGGTCCCTGAGATACGGCTGCCCGAAATTCCGGTTGCCAATCCAAGATGGCGCCCGGAATACGGTAACCTGCAATTATCTCCGAGACCGGTCGGCCAAACACCACCGTGCTTGGGCTCCCCTGGCCGAGCTCGACGCAACCTATCTCTCTGTACAGTTTTCAGGCTGAAAATTTCAGGTCCTGAAAACCCCCGAAAAGATGCTAGCCAGGTAGGGAAGGGTAAACTAAAGTCCCAAAAGAAAACCCGATCGCTCCACGACCCCCGGTTCAGAAGTTATCCGAGTCCAAAAATCCACTTGACAGTTCCAGAACTGTCAAAGTCAATCCTAAACCCGAGCTAACTTCCCCCCAAATTGTCGTAGAACGTCCGTGTTTGGGCTTATCCGGCCAGGCTCCACCTGCCATAGCGCGCAAAATGGTTTTCAGGGTCCTGAAATTCTCCAACGCCAAAACGCTTAAAACTAAGTGGGATGGATGAATATTATCTTCCCAAGTTCTTTAGTGAAAACGGCAGCTTTCTACGATCACCGAGTCCGGAGTTACGTCAGGTTTAAGTTTTCCAAGATGGCGTCCAAGATGGCGGCCACTTGTATAAATTTGGCCCCCGTTGTCCAAAACTAGCCGAGTTTGGGCTCTTTGGATTGGGCTTGAAGAGTCCAGTCCAGATTTGTTAGTGTTACCCTTGAAAAACCAACCCCCTATTTTTAAAAGTCAAAAAACCCCCTAAATTCAACAAAAATGACAACCATACAAAATCTACACATCAAAAACAATTAAAACTTAATATTTATTCTAAATCTAGCTATATCTAATTTTTTGGTAGTAATTTTGGAGATGTCAAGCCCTTTTTCGGCAACCCTCGTGTCCAGCCCTAATTTTCAAAAAATCATAAGTCTAAAACTATAAAAGATAAAAATCTGAAATTTTGCAACCCGTTAGACACTACAAAGACCCTTCAATTGCCAAACTAAAAAAGGGGGGTCAACGCGACTAATATTAAAATACTGATTTTTGAAAATTTTGAGAAATTTGAAAACTTGATATCTCCGAAACCACCTTTTTTGATGATCGAAGCGGCGTCTTCATGGATTCAACGCCCTGCCTCGAAGCCGCTCGTTGATCTTCTCTGCACTCAGCCGGAACTGGTAGCACGTGGCCACGTGGTGAGTGGTTTTTCCCGATTTCCTCGAAGGGCGTGGTCCGGAAAAATCGGGAAGCAGCTCCAAGTTGTAGGCGTCAATAAGACGCGTCGTTTGACACCATAAAATATATGTGTCGCCGCTTTCGTTTTCGCAGCGTTCAATTTTGAAACTTTAAAATTTTTCACTTTTGCACTTTTTCGTGTCTATTTGCACTTTTTGTTGCACTTTAAGAAAAACACTTTGCACCATCGGGTAGCCCGCACTTTTCCGCAAATTTTGGTATATTGCACAATAAGATTCCGTTGAAAAATACCACTGTTGTGAATTTGTTACACAATTTTTTTTCGCAATTTCGAGCGTGGAGCCACCTTGGAAGCGTGTGTACGTCGCGGGGGGAAGCCGCGGACTCTAGGTGGTTAGGTTAGGTTAGGTTAGGTTAGGTTTGGGATTGGTGCTCGACAGCCGGTGGGATTTCGGACCCCACTTCCGACGGCTGGCGCCCAAGTTGATGGGCGCGGCTGGGGCGCTGTCAACGCTGCTTCCCAATCTGGGGGACCCGAGCACCGTCTGTAGGCGGTTGTACGTGGGGATCGTGCGATCGATGGCCCTGTATGGGGCCCCGATCTGGGCGGCTGACCTGACGGCCGGCACCATCTCTGTTCTGCGGAAGCCGCAGAGGGTGATGGCCGTCAGAGTCATCAGGGGTTATCGCACGATCTCCTACGAGGCGGCTTGTGCACTGGCCGGATCTCCGCCCTGGGACCTGGAGGCAAAAGTCCTCGCGTCAATGCATCGGTGGCGCGAGGACGCGCGGGCGCGCGGGGAGCGACTGACGCAGCGACATTTTGAGCTGCGTCGGTCGCAGCTGTGCGAGGTCCTGGTGGCGGAATGGCGGAACAGGCTTTCACGCCCTACCGCCGGCCTCGTCACTATCGAGGCCATCCGGCCAGTGCTCGACCTGTGGCTCGGGAGAAGGCACGGCTCCCTGTCGTTTCGTGCGACACAGGTCCTCACGGGGCATGGCTGCTTCGGGAGATTCCTGTGTCGCATAGGCAGGGAGCCGGACGCTCGGTGTCACCACTGCGTCGACTGTCGGGAGGACACGGCGCGGCATACGCTGGCAGAGTGTGCCGCTTGGGAGGAGCCGCGCCGTGCCCTCGTCTCTGTGGTAGGCAGTGACCTCTCGCTGCCGGCTGTAGTACGTTCTATGGTCGGCGGTGAGGAGTCCTGGGACGCGGTGGTCTCCTTCTGCGAAACTGTCATCGCGCAGAAGGAGGCTGCGGAAAGGGAGAGGGAGATATCGAGTGCTCTCCCGGCCCGCAGCAGGCGCACCGGGCGTCGGAGGAGGGCATACGCTGCCCTCCTTCTGCCCCCCTAACTGGGTCCAGGGGCGGCGGACTTGGGGATGTCCGTTGCCCCCCCAGTCATCCGGACCCGAGGTGGCGGCGCGTGGTGTTCCCTTGCGCCCCTCTGACGTCGCGGGGGGAGTTAAACACCTCACTCCCCCCGCGTACGAGATGTGGCCCGCAGAGGCGGGCCGGCACCAGCCGGGGATTACGGAAGTCGCATATGTTCCCGCGATCCCCGGCGTAGGTGGAAGATGGAACAACGGGGTGGTTTTAGTCAGTAAGTTATAATAGTTGTCTGGCATTTTGCTGAACTGGACCTATTTGGCGCAGCCGCGGGGCACACAATGTTTTGTTTTAAAATTAATGTTATTCTTGTCTGTACCTACATTGTGTGTATCTGTGTGTGCCAAATAAACTAATTTTCTTTCTTTCTTTCTTTCTTTCTAGAAGGGCCTTTGGGATGGCCCTGAGAAGGGCCTTTGGGTTGGCCCTGAGAAGGGCCTTTGGGTTGGCCCTGAGAAGGGCCTTTGGGTTGGCCCTGAGAAGGGCCTTTGGGTTCTAAAAACGCCCGAAGGCGTCCCGCGGGGTTGTTGGCACAGCCACCGCAAGAGAACCAATCAACCCTCACAGGGAAATGGCCACAGTGGCCCTCTGCCGGGAAACCGTGGCCATCTCCCCACACCCACCCATAAGGCAGGGCCACCGCTTCGCGTGAAATCCAGACCAAAGGGGGCGTGTTGCCTCACGGACACATTACCGCCAGTGCCGATCGGCTCAACCCCCCAGGACTCCTTCATCCTCGCTTAGAGGCGACCTCCGCGATCTCTTCCGCCATCCGCTGCAACTCGGCCAGAGAGTGGTCCGCGTACAGCACGCGGGACGCACCGTAACCGAGCTGCACGCGCCCGCTGCTCCTTCGCATGAGCTTTTGGGTTGGCCCTGAGAAGGGCCTTTGGGTTGGCTCTGAGAAGGGCCTTTGGGATGGCCCTGAGAAGGGCCTTTGGGGTTGGCCCTGAGAAGGGCCTTTGGGTTGGCCCTGAGAAGGGCCTTTGGGTTGGCCCTGAGAAGGGCCTTTGGGTTGGCCCTGAGAAGGGCCTTTGGGTTGGCCCTGAAAAGGGCCTTTGGGTTCCAAAAACGCCCGAAGGCGTCCCGCGGGGGTGCTGGCATAGCCACCGCAAGAGAACCAATCAACCCTCACAGGGAAATGGCCACAGTGGCCCGGCCTCTGTCGGGACACTGTGGCCACTCCCCTACCCCCGGTCAGAAGGCAGGGCCAGTGCCGATCGGCTCAACCCCTCAGGACACCTTCATCCTCGCTTACGGCGCTCGACCGAGCAGGTCCCAGCGCAGGTGACCGGCTTCCCCTATTCCGCCCGGTGGTTTCAGTTACGTCTATTTCATAAGGAATTAGACCAATAACGGGGTGGCAACCACGAGAAGGAATAACCACCGGACTTGCCTTGAGGATCTACACGACCGTTGCGCTCCCCCTCAAGACCTCGCCACCTTCCCGCCTCTGAAGGAGACGGCAAGGTAGGCCTGTATCTATACTACCAAGCAAAGCAAAGCTAAGCATGTCGTTGTGCAACCGCAAAAGCATACATACAGACCCTCCCCCCCCCAACCTAACCTTTTTTTTTTTTTTTTTTTTTACGGGGGGAAATCCTCATGGATGTCCTCCGCCCTGGGGCGGGCGGAGGGGTCTGTATACTTCTCAGGGCCAACCCAAAGGCCCTTCTCAGGGCCAACCCAAAAGCTCATGCGAAGGAGCAGCGGGCGCGTGTAGCTCGGTTACGGTGCGTCACGCGTGCTGTACGCGGACCACTCTCTGGCCGAGTTGCAGCGGATGGCGGAAGAGATCGCGGAGGTCGCCTCTAAGCGAGGATGAAGGAGTCCTGGGGGGTTGAGCCGATCGGCACTGGCGGTAATGTGTCCGTGAGGCAACACGCCCCCTTTGGTCTGGATTTCACGCGAAGCGGTGGCCCTGCCTTCTGGGTGGGGGTGGGGAGATGGCCACGGTGTCCCGGCAGAGGGCCACTGTGGCCATTTCCCTATGAGGGTTGATTGGTTCCCTTGCGGTGGCTGTGCCAACAACCCCGCGGGACGCCTTTGGGCGTTTTTGGAACCCAAAGGCCCTTCTCAGGGCCAACCCAAAGGCCCTTCTCAGGGCCAATCCAAGGGCCCTTCTCAGGGCCAACCCAAAGGCCCTTCTCAGGGCCCAACCCAAAGGCCCTTTTCAGGGCCAACCCAAAAGCTCATGCGAAGGAGCAGCGGGTGCGTGCAGCTCGGGTACGTACGGTGCGTTCCGCGTGCTGTACGCGGACCACTCTCTGGCCGAGCTGCAGCAGATTGCGGAGGAGGACAAAGAGGAGATCGCGGAGGTCGCCTCTAAGTCCTCAAACCTTAAGGGTACCTTCCAGAAGGCCTTTAAGTGCCGAAGAGGTCGGAGAAGACGCCGTCTTCTCCCTCCTCATGGTGGTGTAGGCGGGTGACAGGCGTGGGGGCGCCTCCACCCGCATTGCACTCTACACCACCTCCGCCGGTCGTTCCCGGTCCTCCCCTCACGGGGAGGGCGTGAAGGGCCCGCCGTGCCGTGCAGGCGGGCGGACGTCGGAGAGGGACTGGACGCAAAGGCTATGCCGATCTCCCAGTCCCCCTCCACTCAGACGTTGCGGGAATGTCGCTGGGTTGTTTTAGTGGGTATACCGGCTCAGCCCGGGGAGTCCCACATACCCCTCCCATTCCCCCAAATGGGAGGGTATGCGTAATGCATTTTTTCCCAGCGCAACCAAAAAAAAAAAAAAAAAAAAAAAAGGTTAGGTTGGGGGACCCCCCACAGAGCTTGCGTCCACGTCGCGTCCCCTGGAAACGACCCAGTTCTGTCACCGTAACGGAGTGGCAGACTGGGGTTCGGCCAAAGTGCTCTGTGCTTTCGTAGTTCACATATTCATCTTGCCTTTTTAACTACGATCCTGCGGTGGCTATGCCTACACCCCCGCGGGACGCCTTCGGGCGCTTTTTAAAACCCAAAGGCCCTTCTCAGGGCCAAACAAAAGGCCCTTCTCAGGGCCAACCCAAAGGCCCTTCTCAGGGCCAACCAAAAGGCCCTTCTCAGGGCCAACCAAAAGGCCCTTTTCAGGGCCACTCTGACGCTTCGGCGTCAGAGGCTAGCCGCGCGCCGTCTGCGGCTAGCTTCTCTGAAGGTGCAGTCGAGTTTTTGGACTCTGACGACCAGTCCGTCACGAGTGTCTCGGATGCGGGCGACTCCCGGTCGCGGAAGCGGGCCTTCCGTAAGGATGGGTCAGAGGGCTCTTCGGGCTCGTCCAGGCGGTCGAAAGCCAAAAGGCCGTCAATAGCTGCAGACACCCACGAGGTGGGTCTTGCGGACGCCCAACGTCAGCTCGACCTGGCTCGGCGGGAGCTGCACCAGCAGGAGCTGGAGGAGCGGGTCGTTGCAAAGGAGCAACGGGCGCGTGCTGCTCGGGCCAAGTCCGGGTACGGTGCGTCCCGCGTTCTGTACGCGGACCACTCCTTGGCCGAGCTGCAGCAGATGGCGGAGGAGGACGAAGAGGAGATCGTTGAGGTCGCCTCCAAGTCCTCAAATTTAAAAGGGACCTTCCAAAAGGCCCTTAAGTGTCGGGCCGCGAGCATGCGCGGTATCGTTATGGAGCTGGTCCAGCGCAAGGCGACTGACGAAACGCGGCAACTGCAGGCGACAGTCAATCGGCTGCAGTTGGAGGTCAGCCAGCTTCATACGAAGCTAGCTGAAGCCACGGCTCGGCCACATCAGACCGAACCAAGACCAGCGGCAGAGGCCCCCGCCTCCAACCTTGAGGATGTCATCCGCAAGGTGGTTATGGAGGAGAGGGCCTTCACGCGAGCCTGCTTAGCAGGAATAGAGGACCGGCTCTTGCCGGAGCAACGCCTCCGACCGCCGCTTGCCGCGGACAAGAGGCAAAGCGAGCCGGGGCCGTCCTCGCAAGGGGAGGACGCCCTTCTCCCTTCCACTACTCCGTCCAACCAGCAGGGTTGGACCGAAGTGGTCGGGAAGGGGAAGGGCAGAGGAAAGAATACGGCGACTGCCGCCCCTGCTGTCGCAGCCACCACGGCCACCACGACTCCCAGCCAGTCGCAGACGACCGGGAAGGGAAGGAGGAGGGGCAGGGGCAGAAAGGCGGCAACGGCCATCCCTGTCGCCCCCGTCACCACGCCTCCCAGCCAGTCGCAGGCGACCGGAACAGGGAAGAGAAAGGGGAAATTGGTTCCCCCGAAGTCCGCGGCCGTCGTCGTGACCCTCACCGCGGAGGCCGAGGAAAGAGGGGAGACGTACGCGTCAATATTGGTGCGGGCGCGTGCTAACGCCGATCCCACCCAACTCGGGATCGGCAAAGTCTCCTGCCGCAAGACCCAAGCCGGGGCTCGAATTTTCGAGTTCCCTGGCGCCGAGGGAAACGCAAACGCTGACCTCTTTGCAGCCAAGCTGCAGGAGGTCATTGCGGACGCGGCCAAGGTGGCCCGACCTGTCAAGTCGGCGACCATCGAGGTGACCGATCTTGACGACTCGGTCACCAAGGAGGAGGTGGTGGCGGCGGTCGCAGCTATTGGGGGCTGCAGCGTCACAGCGGTGCAGGGCCGGGACATCAGGCCCGGCCGCGGCGGCATGGGAACTATCCGTCTCGAGTGCCCGGTCGCCGCCGCCAAAGTCGTCCTTGGAAAGGGACGGCTCTTGGTCGGGTTCAGCTCGGGTGCAGTCCGAGCACTTGAAGACCAGCCCCTGCGCTGCTTCAGGTGCTGCGGCATAGGGCACACCCGAGCCCTGTGCACTTCAGCGGTCGACAGATCTCTGACCTGCTACCGCTGTGGCAAGGAGGGCCACAAAGCCGCCTCCTGCACGGCCGCCACGCCGCACTGCGCAGTGTGCGCCGCCAGTGGCTGCCCGGCAGGCCACGTGACGAGGGGGAGGATGTGCAATCCTCCCCCTAAGAGGGGCAAAGCGCAGGCGCCGATCGCGCCTGCTGCTAGCACCGTCGTTCCCGAGGCAGGAACGGCGGTGGCAGCGGAGGAGGAGGGTGCGATGTCGATTGATGGATAGGGTCGATCATCGCATCCTCCAGGCGAACACCAACCACTGCAGAACAGCCCAGGATCTGCTGATGCAGACCATGGCTGAGTGGTTGGTGGACTTGGCGGTGGTCGCCGAGCCCTACTCGGTCCCTGGCAATTGGCTGGGCGATCGGGACGGCCTGGTGGCAATGGTGACGCGGTCTTCCACAGACTCCCCTCCCCTCTCGCTTTTAGAGAGAGGACCGGGATACGTGGCCACCGCGTGGGGAGGTGTGGCCCTGGTAGGGGTCTATTTCTCCCCAAACCGCCCTCTCTCGGACTTTGAGGATTTCCTCGAAGTCCTCACTGCAGTCGTAGGGAGGGCGGCGCCGCGCCAGGTCGTGGTGTTGGGCGACCTGAACGCCAAGTCGGTGGCCTGGGGCAACCCGGCTGGCTCCTGCAACGTCCGGGGACGCGCCGTCTAGTTCTGGGCGGCGTCGTGCGGTGTGTCCCTCCTCAACAGGGGGGCGGTCCACACGTGTGTGCGGCAGCAGGGAGGGTCGGTGGTGGACGTCTCGTTTGCCACCCCCGTGCTGGCCGCACGCGTCGTGAACTGGCGGGTGGAGACGGTGGAGACCTTGTCGGACCACCGATATGTGCGGTTCGACATCTCCACCCAGGGCCCCCGGGGGGAGATGGCCCGCTCTAGCAGGTCTCCCTTCCCACGGTGGGCTCTCACTCGCCTGGACCGGGAGGCAGCCAAGGAGGCGGCCTTCCTCCAGGACTGGCTGTCGCCCCCCCCTGTTGAGGACGTCCCGGACGTTGACGCCGCAGCGGTCCGGCTCAAAAGATCCCTGACCGAGGTGTGCAACTCCAGCATGCCTCGGTCCCGTCGCCCGCCTCCCCGTCGCGCCGTCTATTGGTGGTCGGATGAACTGGCGGGGCTCCGGGCCACCTGTGTGGCGGCTAGGAGGGCCTACACGCGGAGCCGACGGCGCAGCGTCCGTTGCCAAGCGGACGAGGACCGCCTCTACGCCTCTTACAGAGAGGCTCAGACGGTCCTCAAGTCGGCTATGGGCGCTGCCAAGGACTCGGCGAGGGCCGAGATGCTGGAGGGTCTCGACAGGGATCCATATGGGAGACCATACAGGGCGGCGCGGAACCAACTGCGGCCCCATGGTCCCCCACTGACGGAGACCCTCGAGCCGGCGTTGCTGGATGGGGTGGTCCGGTCCCTGTTTCCGCGCAGGACCGACTTCACCCCACCAATGATGGACCCCCCGCAGGGGGCGGCTTCACCGCCGGAGGAGGAGGTACCCCCGGTGACGGCGGATGAATTCTACGCGGGGGTTCTAAGCCTCCGCGCTAAGAAGACGGCCCCTGGGCCGGACGGCGTCCCCGCACGGGTGGTGGCCATAGCCGCCGCTCAAATGGAGGACAGATTTCGGGAACTCTTCAGCGCGTGCCTTACGGCTGGGAGGTTCCCGAAACTGTGGAAGGAGGGGCGGCTATGCCTCCTCCGAAAAGAGGGACGCCCGGCGGATTCCCCCTCGGCATACCGGCCCATCGTTCTGCTCGATGAGGTCGGTAAATTGTTCGAGGGGATCATTGCCTCCCGGCTGAATGGCCACCTGCGGAGGGTAGGGCCGGACCTGTCGGACGCCCAGTTCGGTTTTCGACAGGGGCGTTCGACCATCGACGCGCTGGCCCTACTCAAGGGCCAGGTGAAGAGGGTGGTCGAGGCGGGGGACGGAGTGCTGGCGGTGTCATTCGACATAGCCAACGCCTTCAACTCCGTGCCCCACTCGACCATACTGGAGGCACTCCGATATCACGGAGTGCCCCAATACTTGCGGAGCCTTCTGGCCAGCTACCTGGAGGACCGAGAGGTCCTCCTTGTCGACAAAATGGCCAGGTTGCGCAGATACAGTGCGGAGTCTGGTGTTCCGCAGGGGTCAGTCTTAGGACCCCCCCTGTGGAACATCGGCTTCGACTGGCTGCTGCGGGGAGCCCTCCTCCAGGGCACGAGTGTCATCTGCTACGCGGATGACACTCTGCTCACTGCCCGGGGGAGGAACTTCGGGGAGGCGGCCTGCCTGGCATCGGCTGGCGGGTCATTGGTGGCGGGGAGGATACGCAGCCTGGGATTGAGGGTGGCGCTAAATAAGACCGAGGCCGTGTTCTTTCACGGGCCTCGGCAGCGCTGCCCTCCTGACGCCCACATTGTCGTGGAGGGCGCCAGGGTTGGTGTCCAGACCCAATTAAAATATCTGGGTCTGGTGTTGGACAGCAGGTGGCGCTTCGGCCCACATTTCAGCGGGCTGTCGACGCGCCTGCTGAGGGCTGCGGACGCCCTCTCCTGGCTCCTCCCGAACCTGGGAGGGCCCAGTGCGCGATGCCGGCGCCTATATGCCGGCATCTTGAGAAGCATGGCCCTGTACGGGGCCCCCATCTGGGCAGACTCCCTGCATAGGAGGGAGAACGCGACGGCGATGCGCCGGCCCCAAAGGGCCATTGCACTGCGGGTGGCGAGGGCCTACCGCTCGGTGGGCTTTTCGGCGGCGTGCGCTCTGGCTGGCACCCCTCCCTGGGAGTTGGAGGCGTGGGTGCTCGCCAGAGTGTACGAATGGACGGCGCGGCGGAAAGCCCTCGGGGAGCGCCCCGTCGCGGAAGAGCGGGAGGCCGTGCGGCGGGAGGCGAGGGACGCCATCATCGTCCATTGGACGCAGGACCTCGCCTCCGCCACTTTTGGCCGCCGAACCCTGGACGCGCTCGGCCCAGTCCTGCGGGACTGGCTCGAGCGGCCCCACGGTTTCCTCTCATTCCGTCTGGTGCAGGTGCTGTCAGGCCACGGCTGTTTCGGCACGCGCCTGCACCGGATCGGGAGGGAGGAGACTCCGGCGTGCCACGACTGCGGCGCGGCGGAGGACACGGCACAGCACACGCTCGAAGTGTGCCCGGCTTGGTCTGAGCCGCGCCGCATTCTGACTGCGGAGATCGGACAGGACCTCTCACTTCCCAGCGTGGTCAACTCTATGCTGGAGAGTGAGGGGTCCTGGGCAGCGGTCGCTTCCTTTTGCGAGGACGTCATCTCGCAAAAGGAGGCGGCGGAGCGCGCGCGTGAGGACGACCCTCTCGCAGCGCCGCTCCGAAGGCGGAGAAGAGGTCGGAGAAGACACCGTCTTCTCCCTCCTCATGGTGGTGATAGGCGGGCGACAGGCGCGGGGGCGCCTCCGCCCGCATTGCACTCTACACCACCTCCGCCGGTCATTCCCGGCCCTCGCCCCTCACGGGGTGGGCGCGTAGGGCCCGCCGTGCAGGCGGGCGTACGTCGGAGAGGGACTGGACGTAAAGGCTATGCCGATCTCCCAGTCCCCCTCCACTCAGACGATGCGGGAATGCCGCTGGGTTGTTTTAGTGGGTATACCGGGCCTTGGCCCGGGGAGTCCCACATACCCCTCCCATTCCCCCAATGGGAGGGTATGCGTAATGCATTTTTTCCCAGCGCAAAAAAAAAAAAAAAAAAAAAAAAAAAAAAAAAAAAAAAAAAAAAAAAAAAAAAGGTTACGTTACGTTGGGGGACCCCCCACAGAGCTTGCGTCCACGTCGCGTCCCCTGGAAACGACCCAGTTCTGTCACCGTAACGGAGTGGCAGACTGGGGTTCGGCCAAAGTGCTCTGTGCTTTCGTAGTACACATTCATCTTGCCTTTTTAACTACGATCCTGCGGTGGCTATGCCAACTACCCCGCGGGACGCCTTCGGGCGCTTTTTAAAACCCAAAGGCCCTTCTCAGGGCCAACCAAAAGGCCCTTCTCAGGGCCAACCCAAAGGCCCTTCTCAGGGCCAACCCAAAGGCCCTTCTCAAGGCCAACCAGAAGGCCCTTCTCAGGGCCACTCTGACGCTTCGGCGTCAGAGGCTAGCCGCGCGCCGTCTGCGGCTAGCTTCTCTGAAGGTGCAGTCGAGTTTTTGGACTCTGACGACCAGTCCGTCACGAGTGTCTCGGATGCGGGCGACTCCCGGTCGCGGAAGCGTGCCTTCCGTAAGGATGGGTCAGAGGGCTCTTCGGGCTCGTCCAGGCGGTCGAAAGCCAAAAGGCCGACAATAGCTGCAGACACCCACGAGGTGGGTCTTGCGGACGCCCAACGTCAGCTCGACCTGGCTCGGCGGGAGCTGCACCAGCAGGAGCTGGAGGAGCGGGTCGTCGCGAAGGAGCAACGGGCGCGTGCTGCTCGGGCCAAGTCCGGGTACGGTGCGTCCCGCGTTCTTTACGCGGATCACTCCTTGGCCGAGCTGCAGCAGATGGCGGAGGAGGACGAGGAGGAGATCGTTGAGGTCGCCTCCAAGTCCTCAAATTTAAAAGGGACCTTTCAAAAGGCCCTTAAGTGTCGGGCCGCGAGAATGCGCGGTATCGTTATGGAGCTGGTCCAGCGTAAGGCGACTGACGAAACGCGGCAACTGCAGGCGACAGTCAATCGGCTGCAGTTGGAGGTCAGCCAGCTTCATACGAAACTAGCTGAAGCCACGGCTCGGCCACATCAGACCGAACCAAGACCAGCGGCAGAGGCCCCCGCCTCCAACCTTGAGGATGTCATCCGCAAGGTGGTTATGGAGGAGAGGGCCTTCACGCGAGCCTGCTTAGCAGGAATAGAGGACCGGCTCTTGCCGGAGCAACGCCTCCGACCGCCGCTTGCCGCGGACAAGAGGCAAAGCGAGCCGGGGCCGTCCTCGCTAGGGGAGGACGCCCTTCTCCCTTCCACTACTCCGTCCAACCAGCAGGGTTGGACCGAAGTGGTCGGGAAGGGGAAGGGCAGAGGAAAGAAGACGGCGACAGCCACCCCTGCTGTCGCAGCCACCACGGCCACCACGACTCCCAGCCAGTCGCAGACGACCGGGAAGGGAAGGAAGAGGGGCAGGGGCAGAAAGGCGGCAACGGCCGTCCCTGTCGCCTCCGTCACCACGCCTCCCAGCCAGTCGCAGGCGACCGGCACAGGGAAGAGAAGAGGAAAATTGGTTCCCCCAAAGTCCGCGGCCGTCGTCGTGACGCTCACTGCGGAGGCCGCGGAACGAGGGGAGACGTACGCGTCCATATTGGTGCGGGCGCGTGCTAACGCCGATCCCACCCAACTGGGGATCGGCAAAGTCTCCTGCCGCAGGACCCAAGCCGGGGCTCGAATTTTCGAGTTCCCTGGCGCGGAGGGAAACGCAAACGCTGACCTCTTTGCAGCCAAGCTGCAGGAGGTCATTGCGGACGCGGCCAAGGTGGCCCGACCTGTCAAGTCGGCGGCCATCGAGGTGACCGATCTTGACGACTCGGTCACCAAGGAGGAGGTGGTGGCGGCGGTCGCAGCTATTGGGGGCTGCAGCGTCACAGCGGTGCAGGGCCGGGACATCAGGCCCGGCCGCGGCGGCATGGGAACTATCCGTCTCGAGTGCCCGGTCGCCGCCGCCAAAGTCGTCCTTGGAAAGGGACGGCTCTTGGTCGGGTTCAGCTCGGGTGCAGTCCGAGCACTTGAAGACCAGCCCCTGCGCTGCTTCAGGTGCTGCGGCATAGGGCACACCCGAGCCCTGTGCCCTTCAGCGGTCGACAGATCTCTGACCTGCTACCGCTGTGGCAAGGAGGGCCACAAAGCCGCCTCCTGCACGGCCGCCACGCCGCACTGCGCAGTGTGCGCCGCCAGTGGCTGCCCGGCAGGCCACGTGACGAGGGGGAGGATGTGCAATCCTCCCCCTAAGAGGGGCAAAGCGCAGGCGCCGGTCGGGCCTGCTGCTAGCACCGTCGTTCCCGAGGCAGGAACGGCGGTGGCGGCGGAGGAGGAGGGTGCGATGTCGATTGATGGATAGGGTCGATCATCGCATCCTCCAGGCGAACACCAACCACTGCAGAACAGCCCAGGATCTGCTGATGCAGACCATGGCTGAGTGGTTGGTGGACTTGGCGGTGGTCGCCGAGCCCTACTCGATCCCTGGCAATTGGCTGGGCGATCGAGACGGCCTGGTGGCAATGGTGACGCGGTCTTCCACAGACTCCCCTCCCCTCTCGCTTTTAGAGAGAGGACCGGGATACGTGGCCACCGCGTGGGGAGGTGTGGCCCTGGTAGGGGTCTATTTCTCCCCAAACCGCCCTCTCTCGGACTTTGAGGATTTCCTCGAAATCCTCACTGCTGTCGTAGGGAGGGCGGCGCCGCGCCAGGTCGTGGTGTTGGGCGACCTGAACGCCAAGTCGGTGGCCTGGGGCAACCCGGCTGCCTCCTGCAACGTCCGGGGACGCGCCGTCGAGTTCTGGGCGGCGTCGTGCGGTGTGTCCCTCCTCAACAGGGGGGCGGTCCACACGTGTGTGCGGCAGCAGGGTGGGTCGGTGGTGGACGTCTCGTTTGCTACCCCCGTGCTGGCCGCACGCATCGTGAACTGGCGGGTGGAGACGGTGGAGACCTTGTCGGACCACCGATATGTGCGGTTCGACATCTCCACCCAGGGCCCCCGGGGGGAGATGGCCCGCTTTAGCAGGTCTCCCTTCCCACGGTGGGCTCTCACTCGCCTGGACCGGGAGGCAGCCAAGGAGGCGGCCTTCCTCCAGGACTGGCTGTCGCCCCCCCCTGTCGAGGACGTCCCGGACGTTGACGCCGCAGCGGTCCGGCTCAAGAGATCCCTGACCGAGGTGTGCAACTCCAGCATGCCTCGGTCCCGTCGCCCGCCTCCCCGTCGCGCCGTCTATTGGTGGTCGGAGGAACTAGCGGGGCTCCGGGCCACCTGCGTGGCGGCTAGGAGGGCCTACACGCGGAGCCGAAGGCGCAGCGTCCGTAGCCAAGCAGACGAGGACCGCCTCTACGCCTCTTACAGAGAGGCTCAGACCGTCCTCAAGTCGGCTATGGGCGCTGCCAAGGACTCGGCGAGGGCCGAGATGCTGGAGGGTCTCGACAGGGATCCATATGGGAGACCATACAGGGCGGCGCGGAACCAACTGCGGCCCCATGGTCCCCCACTGACGGAGACCCTCGAGCCGGCGTTGCTGGATGGGGTGGTCCGGTCCCTGTTTCCGCGCAGGACCGACTTCACCCCACCAACGATGGACCCCCCGCAGGAGGCGGCTTTATCGCCGGAGGAAGAGGTACCCCTGGTGACGGCGGATGAGTTCTACGCGGGGGTTCTCAGCCTCCGCGCTAAGAAGACGGCCCCTGGGCCGGACGGCGTCCCCGCACGGGTGGTGGCCATAGCCGCCGCTCAAATGGAGGACAGATTTCGGGAACTATTCAGCGCGTGCCTTACGGCTGGGAGGTTTCCGAAACTGTGGAAGGAGGGGCGGCTATGCCTCCTCCGAAAAGAGGGACGCCCGGCGGATTCCCCCTCGGCATACCGGCCCATCGTTCTGCTCGATGAGGTCGGTAAATTGTTCGAGGGGATCATTGCCTCCCGACTGAATGGCCACCTGCGGAGGGTAGGGCCGGACCTGTCGGACGCCCAGTTCGGTTTTCGACAGGGGCGTTCGACCATCGACGCGCTGGCCCTACTCAAGGGCCAGGTGAAGGGGGCGGTCGAGGCAGGGGACGGAGTGCTGGCGGTGTCATTCGACATAGCCAACGCCTTCAACTCCGTACCCCACTCGACCATACTGGAGGCACTCCGATATCACGGAGTGCCCCAATACTTGCGGAGCCTCCTGGCCAGCTACTTGGAGGACCGAGAGGTCCTCCTTGTCGACAAATTGGCCAGGTTGCGGCGATATGGCGCGGAGTCTGGTGTTCCGCAGGGGTCAGTCTTAGGACCCCCCCTGTGGAACATCGGCTTTGACTGGCTGCTGCGGGGAGCCCTCCTCCAGGGCACGAGTGTCATCTGTTACGCGGATGACACTCTCCTCACTGCCCGGGGGAGGAACTTCGGGGAGGCGGCCTGTCTGGCATCGGCCGGCGGGTCATTAGTGGCGGGGAGGATCCGCCGCCTGGGGTTGAAGGTGGCGCTGAATAAGACCGAGGCCGTGTTCTTTCACGGGCCTCGGCAGCGCTACCCTCCTGACGCCCACATTATAGTGGAGGGCGCCAGGATAGGCGTCCAGACCCAGATCAAATATCTGGGTCTAGTGCTGGACAGCAGGTGGCGCTTCGGCCCGCATTTCAGCGGGCTGTCGACGCGCCTGTTGAGGGCTGCGGACGCCCTCTCCTGGCTCCTCCCGAACCTGGGAGGGCCCAGTGCGCGATGCCGGCGCCTATATGCCGGCATCTTGCGGAGCATGGCCCTTTACGGGGCCCCCATCTGGGCAGACTCCCTCCATAGGAGGGAGAATGCGACGGCGATGCGCCGGCCCCAAAGGGCCATTGCACTGCGGGTGGCGAGGGCCTACCGCTCGGTGGGCTTTTCGGCGGCGTGCGCTCTGGCCGGCACCCCTCCTTGGGAGCTGGAGGCGTGGGTGCTCGCCAGAGTGTACGAATGGACGGCGCGGCGAAAAGCCCTCGGGGAGCGCCCCGTCGCGGAAGAGCGGGAGGCCGTGCGGTGGGAGGCGAGGGACGCCATCATCGTCCATTGGACGCAGGACCTCGCCTCCGCCACTTTTGGCCGCCGAACCCTGGACGCGCTCGGCCCAGTCCTGCGGGACTGGCTCGAGCGGCCCCACGGTTTCCTCTCATTCCGTCTGGTGCAGGTGCTGTCAGGCCACGGCTGTTTCGGCACGCACCTGCACCGGATCGGGAGGGAGGAGACTCCGGCGTGCCACGACTGCGGCGCGGCGGAGGACACGGCACAGCACACACTCGAGGTGTGCCCGGCTTGGTCTGAGCCGCGCCGTAGTCTGACTGCGGAGATCGGACAGGACCTCTCACTTCCCAGCGTGGTCAACTCTATGCTGGACAGTGAGGGGTCCTGGGCTGCGGTCGCCTCCTTTTGCGAGGACGTCATCTCGCAAAAGGAGGCGGCGGAGCGCGCGCGGGAGGACGACCCTCTCGCAGCGCCGCTCCGAAGGCGGAGAAGAGGTCGGAGAAGACGCCGTCTTCTCCCTCCTCATGGTGGTGATAGGCGGGCGACAGGTGCGGGGGCGCCTCCGCCCGCATTGCACTCTACACCACCTCCGCCGGTCATTCCCGGCCCTCCCCCCTCACGGGGAGGGCGCGTAGGGCCCGCCGTGTAGGCGGGCGTACGTCGGAGAGGGACTGGACGCAAAGGCTATGCCGATCTCCCAGTCCCCCTCCACTCAGACGTTGCGGGAATGCCGCTGGGTTGTTTTAGTGGGTATACCGGGCCTTGGCCCGGGGAGTCCCACATACCCCTCCCATTCCCCCAATGGGAGGGTATGCGTAATGCATTTTTTCCCAGCGCAAACAAAAAAAAAAAAAAAAAAAAAAAAAGGTTAGGTTGGGGAGGGTCTGTATGTATGCTTTTGCGGTTGCACAACGACATGCTAAGCTTTGCTTTGCTTGGTAGTATAGATACAGGCCTACCTTGCCGTCTCCTTCAGAGGCGGGAAGGTGGCGAGGTCTTGAGGGGGAGCGCAACGGTCGTGTTGATCCTCAAGGCAAGTCCGGTGGTTATTCCTTCTCGTGGTTGCCACCCCGTTATTGGTCTAATTCCTTATGAAATAGACGTAACTGAAACCACCGGGCGGAATAGGGGAAGCCGGTCACCTGCGCTGGGACCTGCTCGGTCGAGCGCCGTAAGCGAGGATGAAGGTGTCCTGGGGGGTTGAGCCGATCGGCACTGGCGGTAATGTGTCCGTGAGGCAACACGCCCCCTTTGGTCTGGAATTCACGCGAAACGGTGGCCCTGCCTTCTGGCCGGGGGTAGGGGAGTGGCCACAGTGTCCCGACAGAGGCCGGGCCACTGTGGCCATTTCCCTATGAGGGTTGATTGGTTCTCTTGCGGTGGCTATGCCAACACCCCCGCGGGACGCCTTCGGGCGTTTTTGGAACCCAAAGGTCCTTTTCAGGGCCAACCCAAAGGCCCTTCTCAGGGCCAATCCAAAGGCCCTTCTCAGGGCCAACCCAAAGGCCCTTCTCAGGGCCAACCCAAAGGCCCTTCTCAGGGCCAACCCAAAGGCCCTTCTCAGGGCCAACCCAAAGGCCCTTCTCAGGGTCAATCCAAAGGCCCTTCTCAGGGCCATCCCAAAGGTCCTTCTCAGGGCCAACCCAAAAGCTCATGCGAAGGAGCAGCGGGCGCGTGCAGCTCGGCTACGGTGCGTCCCGCGTGCTGTACGCGGACCACTCTCTGGCCGAGCTGCAGCGGATGGCGGAGGAGATCGCGGAGGTCGCCTCTAAGCGAGGATGAAGGAGTCCTGGGGGGTTGAGCCAATCGGCACTGGCGGTAATGTGTCCGTGAGGCAACACGCCCCCTTTGGTCTGGATTTCACGCGAAGCGGTGGCCCTGCCTTCTGGGTGGGGGTGGGGAGATGGCCACGGTGTCCCGACAGAGGGCCACTGTGGCCATTTCCCTATGAGGGTTGATTGGTTCCCTTGCGGTGGCTGTGCCAACAACCCCGCGGGGCGCCTTTGGGCGTTTTTGGAACCCAAAGGCCCTTCTCAGGGCCAACCCAGAGGCCCTTCTCAGGGCCCAACCCAAAGGCCCTTCTCAGGGCCAACCCAAAAGCTCATGCGAAGGAGCAGCGGGTGCGTGCAGCTCGGGTACGTACGGTGCGTTCTGCATGCTGTACGCGGACCACTCTCTGGCCGAGCTGCAGCAGATTGCGGAGGAGGACAAAGAGGAGATCGCGGAGGTCGCCTCTAAGTCCTCAAACCTTAAGGGTACCTTCCAGAAGGCCTTTCAGTGCCGAAGAGGTCGGAGAAGACGCCGTCTTCTCCCTCCTCATGGTGGTGTAGGCGGGTGACAGGCGTGGGGGCGCCTCCACCCGCATTGCACTCTACACCACCTCCGCCGGTCGTTCCCGGTCCTCCCCTCACGGGGAGGGCGTGAAGGGCCTGCCGTGCCGTGCAGGCGGGCGGACGTCGGAGAGGGACTGGACGCAAAGGCTATGCCGATCTCCCAGTCCCCCTCCACTCAGACGTTGCGGGAATGCCGCTGGGTTGTTTTAGTGGGTATACCGGCTCAGCCCGGGGAGTCCCACATACCCCTTCCATTCCCCCAATGGAGGGTATGCGTAATGCATTTTTTCCCAGCGCAAACAAAAAAAAAAAAAAAAAAAAAAAGGTTAGGTTAGGTTAGGTTAGGTTTTTTTTTTTTTTTAAATGAGTCTACTACCGCGGACATGGTGGTCCGCGCCTTTTTTTAATTTGAATTATTGTTTGCTGTTTTTACTTCTTAAAATTACATCGTGCTCTTACATCAGACAGATTAAACTAAGAATTAATATAATAACTTAGAACTACGTGAGTCCATCACTTTAAACATTTTTTTTTTTTTTTTTTTTTTTTTTTTATTTTTTTTTATATTTTTTTTTTTATTTAATTTTTTTTTTTTTTTTTAGTATTTATTTATTTTTTTAATTAATTAAGTTTTTAAGAATATAGGATTTACTACTATGGATTTTAATTTAACTACTAATATTACACTTTTTAGGGGACATTTTAACGTTTAGGTATTTGTTAACTGCATGGCAATGTGAGCTGACCGGCACCGACCGACGGCATCCGTTCACAGACATGACCCGCACGCCCGCGCCGCTCAGCTCAACCATTTTTTAGGGAACTCAACGACCGGACGCGCAGCGCCACCATCGGCAGTGCTTTTACGTGAGTATGACAGACTCACTCTGCCATGCAGTTTTACATAATTTACTTTTTAGTTACAGGAAGAATTGATTTCGGTTTTGTATTTCTTTTTTGACGTTGGGTTTTGGGATGGGGACTATGTGGGTCGTCTGACCAGGGACTTCGCTAGCCTGAGCAAGGCTTCTACAACGACTGAGTCTCGATGCTGCATGGCCGTCTTTAAGTTGTACTCGACGACCGTTTTAGTAGGCGCATCCATCGCCCTCTTTGCAAAGCGGCCCGTGGCGTCATCGGCGTCATCGGTGTAGTAGACGCAACTGACTGTATGTCTAGACACCGCCACTACCGCGTGGGAGATGCTGTCGTGGATCTGGAGTCTCCTAGACTTGGTGTTGATGATGATTACGCTGTCGTAGGTCAGGCCCTGGGCCTCGTGGATGGTTAGGGTGCGCGACCCTTCGCCGGACCCATATCCCTGGCTGAGGAGAGAAGCTTTCTCCTCTTGCGTATGAACCAGGAACAGGGTATTCTGGGCTGTGCTCGGTATTTGCGCTCCTGTGTACCCCCTTACGCTCAGCGAGTGAACCCGCGACAGCGACGATTTGGAGGAGTATATACCGGAGTATATCTCGCTCAGTGCATATGCCACATCCATTGGATTACGGTGCGTACAAAGCAGCTCCTGGGTGATACCAGCCACCAGGTTTGGACGGGTATACCTTAGCTCGAAAAGGTTCTCTCTGTCCAAAAATGGTAACTGGTTTATGTCTCCGATGAGGACAACCTCGCTGGCTCCTGACAACTTTACTGCCATGACTATGGCCCCAAAATGGTTCATAAGAGCCTCGTCTACCGTTAGGCGGTAGCATTTCTCTTCTTTCTTGAACCCGTTGACTAAGATTGAGGCCATAGTGCGCACCTTTGTCTTTACTCGGTCTCCTAAGCGGTGCGCAAGCTTTTCTCTGAGGTCTTTGGCAGCTTCGGTCGTCGTGGTGGCTACAACGTCTTTCTCCCCATCGAAGTGTTTTACCACCCAGGTTGTCTTGCCGCAACCTGGAACTCCGTTTACCCACCTGATGTTGGGTACCGTCCAAATTTCCTTCGATGCGATGGTATCCGGGGTCCCCAAAATGGACTGTGCCATTTCAAGGATCCTATCGTCCAGCATGATCTTGGTACACTTGGCGGTAACCACTATCGGGTCGTCATTTGGTGTGCTGAATTTTAGTTTTCCCACGCGCTCCGTTTCCTCCTCGTCCAGGGTCACAAAACCGTTCTTCGCGCTATAGGCTGCCATGTACAACCCCGTCATTTCCCCTTTGATGACTTGGGATGTGACGTTGTCGTACACTGCCGCCTCTGCCTCCTCGAGAAGTACCCCTAGCAGTCCTTCTGTATTCCTTTGGAAGGTCTGCAGGATCTTCCTGCATGTCGTGAGATTGACCTCTCTGGTCGCTCTTACGATCGCTACGTACTCGAGGAAAGCGCTCTTCACGTGGTCTGTGGTGCCCGAGTTCACTGCGAGGACAGGCGGGCTGACTTGCCCTTTGTCGGCTCTCGTTGGTGTAGGCTTAGTTTGTACCGGATTTGTGGGTGTTTTCCTAAAGAACCTCTCCACTGCTGCCTCCTGTTTCTGTGTTGGTGATGCGCGGCTGGTGCTTGGGAGCAGTGCGCTGAGAAAAGTGCCGACGGCCTCCAGGCGACTCCTCAACTGGGCCCGGGCGTCGGGACTGGTGGTATCACTCTGCTCCTCTGCAGCTTTTTCGGCGGCTGCTTTCTGCTGGGCCCTCTCTGATCCGCTTAGTTTGGTCGGGTTTGTTGTGGAGCTCGTCGCGCTGGCTGTTGGATCTTTGGGGGCTTTAAGGAAACTTAGAGTTTCCCCTCTGTCCTCATAAACGACTACCTCATGATGTTCTGAGGCTTTTAAGCAGCCGAAGCGGTCAGCGACGTCTCCTCTCTCTCCTCCGACCTCCATCGCGTCAACGCTTATGGTACGGGCTGTAAGCGGCGTGTGTTCTCCGGCTTCCCTGATCCTTTGAAGCAACGAGCTTGCCTGAACGACTGGAGTCTCCTCTCGCCACTCGAGTAGTGCGATCATCTTACCTTTGAATCGCATTAAACGGCATCGGTGAGAGGCTACTTCTACCTGTGGAAGTGCAGCATACTTACTGCCTTTCATGCTCGTTTTAGTGGTGCTTCCGTTGATCAAGGCGGCAAGGCCTGGTGATATTGGAATTCGGGCTGCAGCTCGGCTTGAGCCTATACAGAAGCTTATGCCTAGCCTTTCTGTTCCTTTGTTCATGAACAAAGCGACGCCTCGCAGTCTGATGCCAGGGGCGCCGTCTCCTCCGCATGCCAGGAATTCCGTGATGGGCATGGCGCTGAGGGCTGATTGTAGGCTGGCATCTGCTGCTACCGCTGGTGCTGGATGTTCATTGGTGTTTGAGTGTGTGCCTTGTGTTATGGTGAGTGGTGTGCGTGTTCTATTTTGTGTTGTTGTTGTCGTCTGTGTTGTGGTTGTCGTCTGTGTTGTGGTTGTCTGTGTTGTTGTTGTCTGTGTTATTGTTGTTGTGGTTATTGTTGTGGTCGGGACTGTTTGCCTAGGTGGTAGTCGGCTTCGACTTTGTGAGGTTGTGTCCGTTTTGTTAGCCTCCGCTGCGACTTTGGCGACTTTGCTCGCGAATGCCAAGAACGGTTTTCTGGTAGCCGGTCTCCCCATGATGGTGTGGAGTGTGGACTGGCTCAGCTGGGTTTCGATGTTGATTTCCAGCTCCATTCGGTCATGACAGAATCTAGGGCATTCAAAGAGTAGATGCCATACTGTTTCATCGCAGCTGGGGTCACAGACACACGAGGGACTGTCTTTGAGGTGAAAGCGATGGAGATACGCTGAGAACCCCCCGTGTCCCGTTAGGACTTGTACATGGACCGGTGTGAGAACGGCGTCTCTGAGTGTCCTTTTCGCCGCTAAGACGTCTGGGAAGAACACTTTCGTGACCGATCCTGTACTCGAGGATTCGTAGCGCGTCTGCCACTTCCTTACAGTCTCCTCCCGTATTTTCCTTCTCACGAACGATACGGGGACCTTGTTGTAGTCTGCTGTCTCTTTTGTTAGGGCTGCCTCCTTGGCCAGCTCGTCCGCTCTCTCGTTTCCGGCGGTTCCCACGTGAGCCCTTAGCCAAAAGAACCTCACTTCTCGGCCCTCCTCTCTGATCTCGTGGACGCGTCTCTTGATTTGCAATGCCAGGTGGTGAGTGACAGACGGACTCCTCAGCAGGTCGAGTGACGATCTTGAGTCACTCAAGATGCTTACGGAGGCCGCGCTGGAATCTCTTGCCATACTGACCGCTCTGAAGAGAGCGTACATTTCAGATTGGAAGACCGTGTTGTGGGGCTCCAGGCCAAAAGTGCCGGACTTGGTCTCCTTTCCGTTTTCCCACCAAGTTAGGGCAGCTCCGACTTTCCCCTCTATCTTGCTACCGTCGTTGTATATTTGGGGGCCGATTACTTGATGGGTTTCCAGAGTCTCGGGAGTCAAGTCCTCTAGGCGTGCAAACTCTGTTGTTATGAGTAGCGCTGGGTGGGGGTTTTGGGAGTGGTGCACGTTGCGCTCCAACTCGCGGCCCGGCGGTATATGTTCCTGTGAATGTCCTTTTTTGATCTGGAAAAGGGTTGCGGCCTCGATTACCCGGAGATCTAGTGGGAGTTGGCCTGACAGGATTAGTGCCGATGTCAGAGACACCGTTCGGTACGCTTTGCAGATCTTCTGCGCAAAGCCTCTCTGCAGCGAGTCAAACTGATTCCTTGTCATCAGTTTCTCGGCTGCGGGGGCCCACGCGCTTGCTGCGTACATCACGATAGGCTCTATCACCGACACGTATATCGTCCTTATTATGTCTCTGTTGAGATCCCATGTCACCTTTGCCGCGCATGCAAGCTGCTTGTAGATGTCTGTGGCCCTTTTACAGGTCGCAGACACGTGCGCGTTGAAGGTGAGTTTGGAGTCTATTGTGAGACCCAGCAGCTTGACCTCTTTGACTAGGTTCAGCTGGGTGCCCGACATGTGTAGTACCGGATCTTCGTACTTTAGCTTTCTCGTTAACACCATCGCATTGGTCTTGTGCGCGGCGAAACGTAGCTTATTTTGGACGCCCCATTCCGATACTTTTTCTAACGTGTCGTTTGCTGTTTGCTGCAGGGGACCGGTTGAAAAGTCCGAAAAGACAAGGACAACATCGTCCGCGAAGGCTTGGCAGTATACTCCCATACTAGCCATTTTGTGTAGGAGTGAGTCTAGGATAAGGTTCCAAAACGTCGGTCCGGCGATTGAGCCCTGGACGCATCCTTTCGTGGTACCCTTCTCACTAGTCGCTCTGGCGTAGTTGACCCTGATGTTCCGGTCTTCCAGGTACGAGGCGACGAGAGCGTAGATGTTTTTGGGACAGTTCTTGACTACCATCTGTCTTTTGAGTGCCGGCCACCACGCGTTATCGAAGGCCCCCTCTATGTCCAATGATATCAAAAGCACGATCTTTTTGGCTTTGATTTCGGCACGCAAGTGTCCCATTAGAGCATAGAGGGCGTCCTCGGTGCCGCGCTGCGGCATGAAACCGTATTGGTTTGTGTTGAGTGTTGGAAGGAAGTGCCACTGGAGTCTGCCTACTAGGAGCTTCTCGACGATTTTTCCTAGGACCGAGAGCAGACCTATTGGTCTGTAGGACTTTGGGTTGGTATAGTCGTCCTTTCCTGGCTTGCGGAGTATGCACACGTGGGCGACCTTCCACTGCTTTGGGAAATGTGAAAGCGACAGGCATCTGTTGGCTATCGCTAGGAACACCTCCCTGTCGCAGTTTATTGCCGCTGTGCAAATGTCTGCTGTTAATCCATCGGGACCGGGAGCTTTTTTCGGGTTTTGGTTTTGGAGAACCATTTCCAGCTCCGCAGTTGTGAAGGGTGGATCGTCGGCAGATAGACCTTGGGGATTCTTTACCTCCGCTAGCCTCCTCAGTGCTGTGTGGTATGGCTGTTCGGCATCCGTTGAGTCATCAGGGTAGAAGGTTTTTGCCAGAAGATCCGCGGATTGCTCTGGACTGAGCGTCTCGCCTGCGATGTTTCTCAGAAGCGCATCGTCCTGTCTTCTGGCTGTCTTCCTTAGTACCCTGTAGATGCCGTCCCACATACTTTCTCGATCCTGCTTCGAGCAGAACTCCTTCCAGTTTGTTGTGGCTGCTTCCGTCGCAGCTGTGGTATACGTATTCTTAGCCAGCACGTATTCTTGGATGGTGAATTGTCTCCGGCTTGCGGCTGCGTTCCGGATCCTTCTCTTCTTCGTCCTCGCGTCCTTTTGGAGACGATCTAGAGAAGGGTTCCACCATGGGGGCTTTGCGTTGTGTTTAGGCAACCCCAGTTTTGGGATCGCTTCCTCACATGAGCGGTGGATGTTGTCTACATATGTTGTGATGAGTGACTCCAGATCCCCCGGGTTCGAGACGGCCGATACTCTGACTGGTGTTATGTCGTCGTCCGCCAGGCCGGTCTTGAAGTGCGTGCTGAAGTCTGACCACTTTGCCTTCTTGGTGTTGTAGATGCGCGTCGAGATTGGCCTTAAGGGTTCCAGGGCCTTTTCTAAACGCATCGAGAAGGTTATTGCATTGTGGTCCGAAGTTATCAGACTCCTTTCAACCCGCCACTCTTCGACCTTGCCTAGCAGCGACAGGCTACATACCGTCACGTCGACGTGACTTGTGCACCATCTGTCGCCTCTATAGGTTTCGAACGTAGGTGTTTGGCCCGTGTTTAGGATCTGGAGATCCCGCTCATTGAGAAATGAGTTATACGCCGCCCCGCGATGGTTTTCGGAGACGCTTCCCCACCACTGGCTCCAGGCGTTTATGTCTCCTCCCACTATGATGTTGTTTGTGTGTAGTTTTTGTAGTGTGGTGTGTGTTTCCAAAAGGTAGGGTTCGATTTCTTGGTCACCTTCAAAATAGACCGATAGCACCCCAAAGGTGAGCTGGCCCGCCTTCAGCAAGACCGCGGAGATGTTCTCGGTAACAAGCTGGGGGTCGTGGATGACCTCCAGGTTGTTACCGAAGACAACGATCGCTGCCTTAACTGGTTTTTGACGGTTGAGGCTGCACTGGATGACTTGTGTGCCAAGGCTTTGTTTCATCACACCTGTTCTTCCTACATAGGGCTCTTGAACAAGTGCTACAGAAACTCCCTTTGTCTGAGCCGCCATGTTGAGTTCTTCCGTGGCCAGCTTGGAGCGCTGAAGATTAACTTGGATGAAACGTAATCTTGAGTTCGGTCTTATTGTGTTTTGAAGGGTGACTGGTTGACTTGTTGTGTTATCTTGGTCGCCCTTAGCAATAGGAAACGCGCGACCTCGCTATACCATCCCATTTTTGCCGTTCCGGGCAGTCTTCGCTGAACGCTGTATGTGCCAGGTCGGTGTCCATCCTGTGTGCCAACTTGCAGTTGATGCAAGTGGGCATCCCGCCGTCAGCTCGAGTGAGGCAGTCCCCACTGCCATGCGCACCGCTGCAGTAGCTGCATGCTTCTTTGCCGGCCTTGCATAAGGTTCTGTTATGACCGTATGCAAGGCATTTTGAGCACTGTACCAGCGGGGACTGGTCCTCGATCGAGCAGCGCCTGATGCCCACGTGCACCTTCTGCACCTGCGTATAGCACTTCCAGAGCTCCGGGGAGAGTTCCAGAACAGGGTGGCACTCATGGGGGTTTCTCGCGCGCTTCCTGTAACGCACTCTTATGGTGTGTCCATCCACAGCGACGTCCTTCAGAAGGTGTTTGTTCTGAGCCTGCAGAAGTTCGACTATCTCCTCGTCGCTGTAGCTGGACAGCACTCCCTTGATGCACACTAAGGGATTTTGTGGTTTCGGCTCCTGGACCTTCAGCCCCGCGTTTGACTTGAACTGATCTCTGATCATGTTCAAATCTGACTTGCTGGCGCACCTCAGTACCACTTTCTGGTTCCGTGCCTTCCGGACTGTGTCAACGCGGGCTCCACTAGTCTTAAGGTCCAGGGCAGTTCTGATCCTCTCGATTACGTTGTCCCCAGTGTGCCGGGGGTCCGTTGACGAGACGATCAAAGTATGGTTGGGTTGGGTAGGTGGTTTCGGGGGCTTTGGAGTGCTGGCGACCTGGGCAAAGGTTTTCGGGCTCTGTTGTTGTTGTAAGAGCGGTTTGTCCGCTTTGCCCAATTCCGCTACCCCTTTTTCAATATTTAGGAGGGTCTTTTTTACCTCCGTGACTGCTAGTTCCGCTTCCAGATTCAGCGCCAGAGGCGCCTGGATCGTCGGTTCTTTCTCGCGCAGTTCGCGGAGATCTGCTGAGACCATCTCCAGCCTTTCGGTCAGTGGTTGCAGGTGTGGTGTGATGTTGAGTGGTGGTTGTGGTGGTGGGAGGGAGACCATAGGCCTGCTCTCGATGGCCTCCAATTGTGCACGCAGCTTCCCCATCTCCTCTTCGAAAAGTGCGGCAGTCAGTAAGCCCGTCTCTGTCTCTGGGCTACTAAAGTTCGGCTGCACGGTCCTAGGCTGGCTTAGGTCTTCCTTGAGCCTTTCCAGAGCCTTTCGGAGCACGTCCAGCTGGTTTGCAATGCTGGTCACGTTTGTTTCGAGACGTGAAAGGCCGGTCCCCGTTGAATCCGACTTAGGATCCCCCGGAGCTCTTGCACTTTCTTGTCTCGTCTTCTCGTGCTCCTTCTGGTTCTGGAGACTCGCAGATGTTAGTTCCTTCTTTACCTCCTTGATGCCGTTGAAAGCTTCAAGGGTCTCGTGACCCAGCCATTCCCGGATCCCTTTTGCCTCTTTTCTGGTTTCAGAGACGTCGGTCTTCAAGAGGGAGAGCTCGACCTTCATCGTCATTAATTCGCGAGTATGAGCTCTCTCGACCCGCACAAGCTCTTGTGCGTGTCGAGAGCGCTCCTTCTCGAGGTTGAATTTGTGACGTGCTCTCGAGTCAGCGAGTGACAGGGCTATCTCGTAGAGGCCCTGAAGGCATTCATGGGCTGTGGCCTTGCACTCCCTCTTCATATTGCCTGCTGCTTCCAAGGCGTCCTTCCCTTTTTGGAGGAGATCGTTGGCCTCACGCGTGGCGAGATCCATCTCCACCCCTGTACCTCTTCTCGGCGTTCGGTAGAGGAGGCTCGGTCGCCCACTGGTGGGGGCTTGGCTCACTGAGGAGGCCACCGAGCTTTCCTCGTCCGAGATGATCTGGCGGGGGGGGGAGATACCACACTGTTCCCAGTTTATGATTATTTCTGCGACCCTACGATCTTCGGAGTTTGTCTCGGACATTGCTGGTACTGGTGGTGTCCTGTTGGTTATGTCCGGTTCCGACGAAGCCTATGACACCTGGGGCGTATGCGACGGACGCGCCGACTGTTCCGAGACAACTGACTTGGCCGTATTTTTGAGTACTTTCTCCCTAAGGGATTTAGGGGCTTTTGCGGCTTCCGTGGTCAGTTTTCGGGAGGTGGTGGACTGCTTGGAAGACATGTTGTTATACGAGTTATTTGGAAAAGGGGGTTATAAAGTTGGTTAGTACGGTTACAAAAATGGGTAAAAAGAAAAGCAAAATACAAAATAAAAACGGCTGTGCTGTACTTTAGTTACAATATACGAAAAATTCGTAAAGATGACTTCTTTGTTTTGGTAATCTATGGTTGTTGATATTATAATTATTTTTTTTTTATTATTATTATTATTATTTTTTTTTTTTTTTTAAATTATTATATATATATATTTTTTTTTTTTTTTTTTTTTTATACAAATTTGATGGACTCACGGATACGTCCGCTGGTGTTCTGCGTCTGGTGTCCGATGAGGAGCCCGATGCTATCAGAGCTCGATGTTGTGAGCTCTGTGTGCGCTCTGATGGTGGTTCCCAGTGGAATCCTACGGTGCCACCGGATTGATGCTCGTGTGTGGTGCCGAATTTTTCGATTCGGGTGGGGCCAGATGAAAGAACTCTTCAAGCCCTTTCAAACGAGCCCAAACTCGGCCTTCTAGCTCCAACAGGAAAGAAGTTAGACCGCGGGGGGGTGAGGTAGCCCTGAGGGGTGAGGGGGGAGGGGGAGGGGGGGGGTTTCGTGGGGAGGCCGATGGGGGGGGCTCGGGGGGGGAGTCGGGGGGGGAGTCAAGGGTAGGTGGGGTCGAGGGGGAGGGGGGGTCGTGGGGGGGTTAGTGTTTGAGGGGGGATTTATACACGGGTGGGGGGGATGGGGAGGGTTTGAGGGGAGTGCGGGGGGTGTAGGGGTGATGGAACCCCTGTCGGTTGGGGTAAGATCTCGAAGTCCCAAGTAGGATGAGCCCAAGCTCGAGGGGGCTACGACAAGGGGTTCAGGAGTTCCCTCGGGGCTTACCTTGATGTGATTTGCGGAGTCGTCACGCTGATGGCTGGTCTGCAGAGAGATTCCTCGGCCGGCTTCGGAGTCTTCAGTACTGGCAGGTATGACTGGCTTTTACGTCGCGCCTCGTGTCGGAGAAAACACGTGGTGAAAAGTGAGGTTGTTTTTAACACAAAACCACGTGTTTTTGGTGTTTTTTGCGCCTCAATAACTCCCAAGTCCCTGCTCCGATTTTGATGATCCTGATGTCGATGGATTTGCCCTTGCCGCGTCTTCCAGGAATATTGTTTGCAAAACGATTCCTATTACCTTTCCCGCGTTATTCCTCTCTGAAGATCTGAAGGTCCTGCTCCGCAACCCAAGGTGGTAGACACTTGCCCACACGTTTCCCGGTGAATCAACACTGCACAATTCCACTGGTAAACTTTTGGCGCACTTAACTCAACGCGTGTAATTTTAGCGAATTTTTAACTCGGAGCTGATGTTGATGTGACGTAATCGAGAGGATCAGAACTGCCCTGGACCTTAAGACTAGTGGAGCCCGCGTTGACACAGTCCGGAAGGCACGGAACCAGAAAGTGGTACTGAGGTGCGCCAGCAAGTCAGATTTGAACATGATCAGAGATCAGTTCAAGTCAAACGCGGGGCTGAAGGTTAGGTTAGGTTAGGTTAGGTTAGGTTGCGCCGGGGGACCCCCCACAGAGCTTGCGTCCACGTCGCGTCCCCTGGAAACGACCCAGTTCTGTCACCGTAACGGAGTGGCAGACTGGGATCGGCCAAAGTGCTCTGTGCTTCGTAGTTATCATTTTCTCCTTGCGTTTTTAACTGCGATCTTGCGGTGGCTATGCCAAAACCCCCGCGGGACGCCCTCGGGCGTTTTTTAAAACCCAAAGGCCCTTCTCAGGGCCAAACAAAAGGCCCTTCTCAGGGCCAACCAAAAGGCCCTTCTAAGGGCCAACCCAAAGGCCCTTCTCAGGGCCACTCCGACGCTTCGGCGTCAGAGGCTAGCCGCGCGCCGTCTGCGGCTAGCTTCTCTGAAGGTGCGGTAGAGTTTTTGGACTCTGACGACGAGTCCGTCTTAAGCGTCTCGGACGCGGGCGACTTCCAGTCGCGAAAGCGGGCCTTCCATAAGGATGGGTCAGAGGGCTCCTCGAGCTCGGCCAGGCAGTCGAAGGCCAAAAGGCCGACGATAGCCGCGGACACCCACGAAGTGGGTCTCGCTGACGCCCAACGCCAGCTTGACCTATCACGGCGGGCGCTGCACCAGCAAGAGCTGGAGGAGCGGGTGGCTGCGAAGGAGCAGCGAGCACGTGCAGCTCGGGCCAAGTCCGGGTACGGCGCGTCCCGCGTGCTGTACGCGGACTTCTCCCTGGCTGAGCTACAGCAGATGGCAGAGGAGGACGAGGAGGAGATCGCGGAGGTCGCCTCTAAGTCCTCCAACCTTAAGGGCACCTTTCAAAAGGCCCTTAAGTGCCGGGCCGCCAGCATGCGCGGCATCATAGAGGAGCTCGTCAAGCGGAAGACGAGCGAGGAAACGCGGCAGCTGCAGGCGAGGGTCGATCGCCTGCAGTCGGAGGTCAGCCAGCTTCATCAGAAGCTGGCCGATGTTACGGCTCGGCCAGTTCTTGCCGATCCGACACCTGCGGCAGAGGCCCCTACCTCCACCAACCTTGAGGACGTCTTCCGCAAGGTGGTTATGGAGGAGCGGGCCTTTACAAGAGCCTGCCTTGCAGGCATTGAGGACCGGCTCTTGCCGGAGAAACGCCTTCGACCGCCGCTTGCCGCGGACGAGAGGCGAGGCGAGCCGGGTCCGTCCTCGCAAGGGGAGGACGCCCTTCTCCCTTCGGCTACTCCGTCTGACCAGCCGGGTTGGACCGAAGTGGTCCGGAAGGGGAAGGGCAAGGGGAAGAAGACGGCGACTGCAGTCCCTGCCGTTGCCGCCACCACGCAGCCCAGCCAGTCACAGGCGACTGGAAAGAGAAAGAGGAGGGCCAGGGGCAGAAAGGCGGCAACGGCCGTGCCTGCCGTCCCCGCCACCACGCCGCCCAGCCAGTCGCAGGCGACCGGCAGGTTTCAGAGGAAGGGGAAACTGTTTCCCCCAAAGACCGCGGCCGTCGTAGTGACGCTCACTGCAGAGGCCGCGGAGCGAGGGGAGACATATATGTCAATATTAATGCGGGCGCGTGCGAATGCTGATCCCACTCAGTTGGGGATCGGCAAAGTTTCTTGCCGGAGGACCCAAACCGGGGCTCGCCTTTTCGAGTTTCCTGGGGCGGAGGGCAGTGCCAACGCTGACCTCTTTGCAGCCAAGCTGCAGGAGGTCATCGCGGACGCTGCCAAGGTGGCCCGACCGGTCAAGTCGGCGGCCATCGAGGTGACCGACCTCGACGATTCGGTCACCAAGGAGGAGGTGGTAGCGGCGGTCGCAGCCATTGGGGGCTGCGGCGTCACAGCGGTGCAGGGCCGGGACATCAGGCCCGGCCGCGGTGGCATGGGCACTATTCGTCTCCAGTGCCCAGTCGCCGCTGCCAAAGCCGTCCTTGATAAAGGACGGCTTCTTGTGGGCTTCAGCTCGGGTGCGGTCCGGGCACTTGTAGACCAGCCTCTGCGCTGCTACAGGTGCTGCGGCATCGGACACACCCGAGCCCTTTGCCCGTCAGCGGTCGACAGGTCTCTGACCTGTTACCGCTGCGGCAAAGAGGGCCACAAAGCCACCTCCTGCACGGCCGCAACTCCGCACTGCGCAGTCTGTGCCGCCAGTGGCTGCCCGGCAGGCCACGTGATGAGGGGGAGGATGTGCAATCCACCCCAAAAGAGGGGTAAAGCACAGGCGCCGGTCGTGCCTGCTGCTAGCACCGTCGTTCGCGAGGCTGGAACGGCGGTGGCAGCGGAGGAGGGGGATGCGATGTCGACTTAATTAGGTCGAACATCGCATCCTCCCAATAGTGTCGCGGTCTTCCACAGACTCCCCTCCCCTCTCGCTTTAGAGAGGGGACCGGGATACGTGGCCGCCGCGGCAGCATTCGCCTCCTTTTGCGAGGACGTCATCTCGCAAAAGGAGGCGGCGGAGCGCGCGCGGGAGGTGAACCCTCTCGCTGCGCCGCTCCGAAGGCGGAGAAGAGGTTGGAGAAGAAGCCGTCTTCTCCCTCCTCATGGTGGTGTAGGCGGGCGACAGGCGCGGGGGCGCCTCCGCCCGCACTTCACTCTACACCACCCTCGCCGGTCATTCCCGGCCCTCCCCCAACGGGGAGGGCGTGAAGGGCCCGCCGTGCAGGCGGGCGTACGTCGGAGAGGGACTGGACGTAAAGGCTATGCCGATCTCCCAGTCCCCCTCCACTCTGACGATGCGGGAATGCCGCTGGGTTGTTTTAGTGGGTATACCGGGTCAGCCCGGGGAGTCCCACATACCCCTCCCATTCCCCCAATGGGAGGGTATGCGTAATGCATTTTTTCCCAGCGCAAACAAAAAAAAAAAAAAAAAAAAAAAAAAAAAAAAAAAAAAGGTTAGGTTGCGCCGCCCTTCTCAGGGCCACTCCGAGGCTTCGGCGTCAGAGGCTAGCCGCGCGCCGTCTGCGGCTAGCTTCTCTGAAGGTGCGGTAGAGTTTTTGGACTCTGACGACGAGTCCGTCTTAAGCGTCTCGGACGCGGGCGACTTCCAGTCGCGGAAGCGGGCCTTCCATAAGGATGGGTCAGAGGGCTCCTCGAGCTCGGCCAGGCAGTCGAAGGCCAAAAGGCTGACGATAGCCTCGGACACCCACGAAGTGGGTCTCGCTGACGCCCAACGCCAGCTTGACCTATCACGGCGGGCGCTGCACCAGCAAGAGCTGGAGGAGCGGGTGGCTGCGAAGGAGCAGCGAGCACGTGCAGCTCGGGCCAAGTCCGGGTACGGCGCGTCCCGCGTGCTGTACGCGGACTTCTCCCTGGCTGAGCTACAGCAGATGGCGGAGGAGGACGAGGAGGAGATCGCGGAGGTCGCCTCTAAGTCCTCCAACCTTAAGGGCACCTTTCAAAAGGCCCTTAAGTGCCGGGCCGCCAGCATGCGCGGCATCATAGAGGAGCTCGTCAAGCGGAAGACGAGCGAGGAAACGCGGCAGCTGCAGGCGAGGGTCGATCGCCTGCAGTCGGAGGTCAGCCAGCTTCATCAGAAGCTGGCCGATGTTACGGCTCGGCCAATTCTGGCCGAACCGACACCTGCGGCAGAGGCCCCTACCTCCACCAACCTTGAGGACGTCTTCCGCAAGGTGGTTATGGAGGAGCGGGCCTTCACAAGAGCCTGTCTTGCAGGCATTGAGGACCGGCTCTTGCCGGAGAAACGCCTTCGACCGCCGCTTGCCGCGGACGAGAGGCGAGGCGAGCCGGGTCCGTCCTCGCAAAGGGAGGACGCCCTTCTCCCTTCGGCTACTCCGTCTGACCAGCCGGGTTGGACCGAAGTGGTTCGGAAGGGGAAGGGCAAGGGGAAGAAGACGGCGACTGCAGTCCCTGCCGTCACCGCCACCACGCAGCCCAGCCGGTCGCAGGCGACTGGAAAGAGAAAGAGGAGGGGCAGGGGCAGAAAGGTGGCAACGGCCGTGCCTGCCGTCTCCGCCACCACGCCGCCCAGCCAGTCGCAGGCGACCGGCAGGTTTCAGAGGAAGGGGAAACTTTTTCCCCCAAAGACCGCGGCCGTCGTAGTGACGCTCACTGCAGAGGCCGCGGAGCGAGGGGAGACATATATGTCAATATTAATGCGGGCGCGTGCGAATGCTGATCCCACTCAGTTGGGGATCGGCAAAGTTTCTTGCCGGAGGACCCAAACCGGGGCTCGCCTTTTCGAGTTTCCTGGGGCGGAGGGCAGTGCCAACGCTGACCTCTTTGCAGCCAAGCTGCAAGAGGTCATCGCGGACGCTGCCAAGGTGGCCCGACCGGTGAAGTCGGCGGCCATCGAGGTGACCGACCTCGACGATTCGGTCACCAAGGAGGAGGTGGTAGCGGCGGTCGCAGCCATTGGGGGCTGCGGCGTTACAGCGGTGCAGGGCCGGGACATCAGGCCCGGCCGCGGTGGCATGGGCACTATTCGTCTCCAGTGCCCAGTCGCCGCTGCCAAAGCCGTCCTTGATAAAGGACGGCTTCTTGTGGGCTTCAGCTCGGGTGCGGTCCGGGCACTTGTAGACCAGCCTCTGCGCTGCTACAGGTGCTGCGGCATCGGACACACCCGAGCCCTTTGCCCGTCGGCGGTCGACAGGTCTCTGACCTGTTACCGCTGCGGCAAAGAGGGCCACAAAGCCGCCTCCTGCACGACCGCAACTCCGCACTGCGCGGTCTGTGCCGCCAGTGGCTGCCCGGCAGGCCACGTGATGAGGGGGAGGATGTGCAATCCTCCCCAAAAGAGGGGTAAAGCACAGGCGCCGGTCGTGCCTGCTGCTAGCACCGTCGTTCGCGAGGCTGGAACGGCGGTGGCAGCGGAGGAGGGGGATGCGATGTCGACTTAATTAGGTTGAACATCGCATCCTCCCAATAGTGTCGCGGTCTTCCACAGACTCCCCTCCCCTCTCGCTTTAGAGAGGGGACCGGGATACGTGGCCGCCGCGGCAGCATTCGCCTCCTTTTGCGAGGACGTCATCTCGCAAAAGGGGGCGACGGAGCGCGCGCGGGAGGAGGACCCTCTCGCTGCGCCGCTCCGAAGGCGGAGAAGAGGTCGGAGAAGAAGCCGTCTTCTCCCTCCTCATGGTGGTGTAGGCGGGCGACAGGCGCGGGGGTGCCTCCGCCCGCACTGCACTCTACACCACCCTCGCCGGTCATTCCCGGCCCTCCCCTTTCATGGAGAGGGCGTGTAGGGCCCGCCGTGCAGGCGGGCAAACGTCGGAGAGGGACTGGACGTAAAGGCTACGCCGATCTCCCAGTCCCCCTCCACTCAGACGATGCGGGAATGCCGCTGGGTTGTTTTAGTGGGTATACCGTGCCTGGCCCGGGGAGTCCCACATACCCCTCCCATTCCCCCAATGGGAGGGTATGCGTAATGCATTTTTTCCCAGCGCAAACAAAAAAAAAAAAAAAAAAAAAAAAAAAAAAAAAAAAGGTTAGGTTGCGCCGGGGGACCCCCCACAGAGCTTGCGTCCACGTCGCGTCCCCTGGAAACGACCCAGTTCTGTCACCGTAACGGAGTGGCAGACTGGGATCGGCCAAAGTGCTCTGTGCTTCGTAGCTATCATTTCATTCTTGCCTTGTTTTGAGCTGCGACCTTGCGGAATGTCTAAACCCTCGCGGGACGCCCTCGGGCGTTTCCTCAAAGGCCCTTCTAAGGGCCAACCAAAAGGCCCTTCTCAGGGCCAACCAAAAGGCCCTTCTCAGGGCCAACCCAAAGGCCCTTCTCAGGGCCAACCCAAAGGCCCTTTTCAGGGCCACTCCGACGCTTCGGCGTCAGAGGCAAGCCGCGCGCCGTCTGCGGCAAGCTTCCGTGGAAGAGCGGGCGAGTTGTCGGACTCCGACGACGAGTCCCTTATTAGCGTCTCGGACGCAGGCGACTCTCAGTCGCGAAAGCGGGCCTTCCTGAAGGATGGGTCCGAGGGTTCCTCGGGCTCAGCCAGGCGGTCAAAGGCCAAAAGGCCAACGGTAGCCGCGGATACCCACGTGGTGGGTCTCGCGGACGCCCAGCGCCAGCTCGACCTGGCTCGGCGTGTGCAGCACCAGCAAGAGCTGGAAGAGCGGGTGGCTGCGAAGGAGCAGCGGGCGCGTGCAGTTCGAGCCAAGTCTGGCTACGGCGCGTCCCGCGTGCTGTACGCGGACCATTCTTTGGCCGAGCTGCAGCAGATGGCGGAGGAGGACGAAGAGGAGATTGCGGAGGTCGCCTCCAAGTCCTCCAATCTAAAGGGCACTTTTCAGAAGGCCCTTAAGTGCCGGGCCGCGAGTATGCGCGGTATAGTTGAGGAGCTCGTCAAGCGCAAAACGAGCGAAGAGACGCGGCAACTGCAGGCGAGGGTCGATCGCCTGCAATCAGAGGTGAGCCAGCTGCACCAGAAGCTGGCCGACGTCACGGCTCGGCCGATCCAGACCGAACCGACACCTGCGGCGGAGGCCCCTACCTCCACCAACCTTGAGGATATACTCCGCAAGGTTGTAATGGAGGAGCGGGCCTTCACACGAGCCTGTCTTGCAGGCATTGAGGACCGGCTCTTGCCGGAAAAGCGCCTCCGACCGCCGCTTGCCGCTGACGAGAGGCGAGGAGAGCCGGGTCCGTCCTCGCAAGGAGCGGACGCCCTTCTCCCTTCCACTACCCCGTCCAACCAGCAGGGTTGGACCGAAGTGGTCAGGAAGGGGAAGGGCAAAGGAAAGAAGACGGCGACAGCCGCCCCTGCTGTCGCAGCCACCACGGCCACCACGACTCCCAGCCCGTCGCAGACGACTGGGAAGGGAAGGAGGAGGGGTAGAGGCAGAAAGGCTGCAACGGGCGTCCCTGCCGCCCCCGCCACCACGCCTCCCAGCCAGTCGCAGGCGACCGGCAGAGGAAAGAGGAAGGGGAAATTGGTTCTCCCAAAGACTGCGGCCGTCGTAGTGACGCTCACCGCGGAGGCCGCGGAGCGAGGGGAAACATACGCGTCCATATTGGTGCGGGCGCGTGCTAACGCCGATCCCACCCAACTGGGGATCGGCAAAGTCTCCTGCCGCAGGACCCAAACCGGGGCTCGAATCTTCGAGTTCCCTGGGGCGGAGGGCAGTGCCAACGCTGACCTCTTCGCAGCCAAGCTGCAGGAGGTCATCGCGGACGCAGCCAAGGTGGCCCGACCCGTCAAGTCGGCGGCCATCGAGGTGGCCGACCTTGACGACTCCGTCTCCAAAGAGGAGGTGGTGGCGGCGGTCGCAGCAATAGGGGGCTGCAGCGTCGCAGCGGTGCAGGGCCGGGACATCAGGCCCGGCCGCGGTGGCATGGGCACTATCCGTCTCGAGTGCCCAGTCGCCGCGGCCAAAGCCGTCCTTGAAAAAGGACGGCTCTTAGTCGGATTCAGCTCGGGTGCAGTCCGAGCCCTTGAGGACCAGCCCCTGCGCTGCTTCAGGTGCTGCGGCATAGGGCATACCCGAGCCCTTTGCCCATCAGCGGTCGACAGGTCCCTGACCTGCTACCGCTGCGGCAAGGAGGGCCACAAAGCCGCCTCCTGCACGGCCGCCACGCCGCACTGCGCAGTGTGTGCCGCCAGTGGCTGCCCGGCAGGCCACGTGACGAGGGGGAGGATGTGCAATCCTCCCCCCAAGAGGGGCAAAGCGCAGGCGCCGATCGCGCCTGCTGCTAGCACCGTCGTTCCCGAGGCAGGAACGGCGGTGGCGGCGGAGGAGGAGGGTGCGATGTCGATTGATGGATAGGGTCGATCATCGCATCCTCCAGGCGAACACCAACCACTGCAGAACAGCCCAAGACCTGCTGATGCAGACCATGTCTGAGTGGTTGGTGGACTTGGCGGTGGTCGCCGAGCCCTACTCGGTCCCTGGCAATTGGCTGGGCGATCGGGACGGCCTGGTGGCAATTGTGACGCGGTCTTCCACAGACTCCCCTCCCCTCTCGCTCTTAGAGAGAGGACCGGGATACGTGGCCGCCGCGTGGGGAGGTGTGGCCCTAGTTGGGGTCTATTTCTCCCCAAACCGCCCTCTCTCGGACTTTGAGGATTTTCTGGAAGTCCTCACTGCTGTCGTAGGGAGGGCGGCGCCGCGCCAGGTCGTGGTGTTGGGCGACCTGAACGCCAAGTCAGTGGCCTGGGGCAACCCGGCTGCCTCGTGCAACGTCCGGGGACGCGCCGTCGAGTTCTGGGCGGCGTCATGCGGTGTGTCCCTCCTCAACAGGGGGGCGGTCCACACATGTGTGCGGCAACAGGGAGGGTCGGTGGTGGACGTCTCGTTTGCCACCCCCGTGCTGGCCGCACGCATCGTGAACTGGCGGGTGGAGACGGTGGAGACCCTGTCGGACCACCGATATGTGCGGTTCGACATCTCCACCCAGGGCCCCCGGGGGGAGATGGCTCGCTCTGGCAGGTCTCCCTTCCCACGGTGGGCTCTAACTCGCCTGGACCGGGAGGCAGCCAAGGAGGCGGCCTTCCTCCAGGACTGGCTGTCACCCCCCCTTGTCGAGGACGTCCCGGACGTTGACGCCGCAGCGGTCCGGCTAAGGCGATCCCTGACCGAGGTCTGCAACTCCAGCATGCCTCGGTCCCGTCGCCCGCCTCCCCGTCGCGCCGTCTATTGGTGGTCGGAGGAACTGGCGGGGCTCCGGGCCACCTGCGTGGCGGCCAGGAGGGCCTACACACGGAGCCGACGGCGCAGCGTCCGTAGCCAAGCAGACGAGGACCGCCTTTACGCCTCTTACAGAGAGGCTCAGACGGTCCTCAAGTCGGCTATGGGCGCTGCCAAGGACTCGGCGAGGGCCGAGATGCTGGAGGGTCTCGACAGGGATCCATATGGGAGACCATACAGGGCGGCGCGGAACCAACTGCGGCCCCATGGTCCCCCACTGACGGAGACCCTCGAGCCGGCGTTGCTGGATGGGGTGGTCCGGTCCCTGTTTCCGCGCAGGACCGACTTCACCCCACCAACGATGGACCCCCCGCAGGGGGCGGCTTCACCGCCGGAGGAGGAGGTACCCCCGGTGACGGCGGATGAGTTTTACGCGGGGGTTCTCAGCCTCCGCGCCAAGAAGACGGCCCCTGGGCCGGACGGCGTCCCTGCACGAGTGGTGGCCATAGCTGCCGCTCAAATGGAGGACAGTTTTCGGGACCTCTTCAGCGCATGCCTTACGGCTGGGAGGTTCCCAAAACTGTGGAAGGAGGGGCAGCTATGTCTCCTCCGAAAGGAGGGACGCCCGGCGGATTCCCCCTCGGCATACCGGCCCATCGTTCTGCTCGATGAGGTCGGTAAATTGTTCGAGGGGATCATTGCCTCCCGGCTGAATAGACACCTAAGGAGGGTAGGGCCGGACCTGTCGGACGCCCAGTTCGGTTTCCGACAGGGGCGTTCGACCATCGACGCGCTGGCCCTACTCAAGGGCCAGGTGAAGGGGGCGGTAGAGGCCGGGGACGGAGTGCTGGCGGTGTCATTCGACATAGCCAACGCCTTCAACTCCGTCCCCCACTCGACCATATTGGAGGCACTCCGATATCACGGAGTGCCCCAATACTTGCGGAGCCTTCTGGCCAGCTACCTGGAGGACCGAGAGGTCCTCCTTGTCGACAAAATGGCCAGGTTGCGCAGATACAGCGCGGAGTCTGGTGTTCCGCAGGGGTCAGTCTTAGGACCCCCCCTGTGGAACATCGGCTTCGACTGGCTGCTGCGGGGAGCCCTCCTCCAGGGCACGAGTGTCATATGTTACGCGGATGACACTCTGCTCACTGCCCGGGGGAGGAACTTCGGGGAGGCGGCCTGCCTGGCATCGGCTGGCGGGTCATTGGTGGCGGGGAGGATACGCAGCCTGGGATTGAGGGTGGCGCTAAATAAGACCGAGGCCGTGTTCTTTCACGGGCCTCGGCAGCGCTGCCCTCCTGACGCCCACATTGTCGTGGAGGGCGCCAGGGTTGGTGTCCAGACCCAATTAAAATATCTGGGTCTGGTGTTGGACAGCAGGTGGCGCTTCGGACCACATTTTAGCGGGCTGTCGACGCGCCTGCTGAGGGCTGCGGACGCCCTCTCCTGGCTCCTCCCGAACCTGGGAGGGCCCAGTGCGCGATGCCGGCGCCTATATGCCGGCATCCTGAGGAGCATGGCCCTGTACGGGGCCCCCATCTGGGCGGACTCCCTCCATAGGAGGGAAAATGCGACGGCGATGCGCCGGCCCCAAAGGGCCATTGCACTGCGGGTGGCGAGGGCTTACCGCTCGGTGGGCTTTTCGGCGGCGTGCGCTCTGGCTGGCACCCCTCCTTGGGAGCTGGAGGCGTGGGTGCTCGCCAGAGTGTACGAATGGACGGCGCGACGAAAAGCCCTCGGGGAGCGCCCCGTCGCGGAAGAGCGGGAGGCCGTGCGGCGGGAGGCGAGGGACGCCATCATCGTCCATTGGACGCAGGACCTCGCCTCCGCCACCTTTGGCCGCCGAACCCTGGACGCGCTCGGCCCAGTCCTGCGAGACTGGCTCGAGCGGCCCCACGGTTTCCTCTCATTCCGTCTGGTGCAGGTGCTGTCAGGCCACGGCTGTTTCGGCACGCACCTGCACCGGATCGGGAGGGAGGAGACTCCGGCGTGCCACGACTGCGGCGCGGCGGAGGACACGGCACAGCACACGCTCGAAGTGTGCCCGGCTTGGTCTGAGCCGCGCCGTAGTCTGACTGCGGAGATCGGACAGGACCTCTCACTTCCCAGCGTGGTCAACTCTATGCTGGAGAGTGAGGGGTCCTGGGCAGCGGTCGCCTCCTTTTGCGAGGACGTCATCTCGCAAAAGGAGGCGGCGGAGCGCGCGCGTGAGGACGACCCTCTCGCAGCGCCGCTCCGAAAGCGGAGAAGAGGTCGGAGAAGACGCCGTCTTCTCCCTCCTCATGGTGGTGATAGGCGGGCGACAGGCGCGGGGGCGCCTCCGCCCGCATTGCACTCTACACCACCTCCGCCGGTCATTCCCGGCCCTCGCCCTTCACGGGGTGGGCGCGTAGGGCCCGCCGTGTAGGCGGGCGTACGTCGGAGAGGGACTGGACGTAAAGGCTATGCCGATCTCCCAGTCCCCCTCCACTCAGACGATGCGGGAATGCCGCTGGGTTGTTTTAGTGGGTATACTGGGCCTTGGCCCGGGGAGTCCCACATACCCCTCCCATTCCCCCAATGGGAGGGTATGCGTAATGCATTTTTTCCCAGCGCAAACAAAAAAAAAAAAAAAAAAAAAAAAAAAAAGGTTAGGTTGCGCCGGGGGACCCCCCACAGAGCTTGCGTCCACGTCGCGTCCCCTGGAAACGACCCAGTTCTGTCACCGTAACGGAGTGGCAGACTGGGATCGGCCAAAGTGCTCTGTGCTTCGTAGCTATCATTTTATTCTTGCCTTGCGTTTAGCTGCGACCTTGCGGAATGTCGAAACCCTCGCGGGACGCCTTCGGGCGTTTCCTCCCAAAAGGCCCTTCTCAGGGCCAACCAAAAGGCCCTTCTCAGGGCCAACCAAAAGGCCCTTCTCAGGGCCAACCCAAAGGCCCTTCTCAGGGCCAACCCAAAGGCCCTTTTCAGGGCCACTCCGACGCTTCGGCGTCAGAGGCAAGCCGCGCGCCGTCTGCGGCAAGCTTCCATGGAAGAGCGGGCGAGTTGTCGGACTCCGACGACGAGTCCCTCATCAGCGTCTCGGACGCAGGCGACTCTCAGTCGCGAAAGCGGGCCTTCCTGAAGGATGGGTCCGAGGGTTCCTCGGGCTCAGCCAGACGGTCAAAGGCCAAAAGGCCAACGGTAGCCGCGGATACCCACGTGGTGGGTCTCGCGGACGCCCAGCGCCAGCTGGACCTGGCTCGGCGTGTGCAGCACCAGCAAGAGCTGGAAGAGCGGGTGGCTGCGAAGGAGCAGCGGGCGCGTGCAGCTCGAGCAAAGTCTGGTTACGGTGCGTCCCGCGTGCTGTACGCGGACCATTCTTTGGCCGAGCTGCAGCAGATGGCGGAGGAGGACGAGGAGGAGATCGCGGAGGTCGCCTCCAAGTCCTCCAATCTAAAGGGCACATTCCAGAAGGCCCTTAAGTGCCGGGCCGCGAGCATGCGCGGCATAGTTGAGGAGCTCGTCAAGCGCAAGACGAGCGAGGAAACGCGGCAACTGCAGGCGAGGGTCGATCGCCTGCAATCAGAGGTAAGCCAGCTACATCAGAAGCTGGCCGACGTCACGGCTCGGCCGATCCAGGCCGACCCGACACCTGCGGCAGAGGCCCCTGTCTCCACCAACCTTGAGGAAATACTCCGCAAGGTTGTAATGGAGGAGAGGGCCTTCACCAGAGCCTGCATAGCAGGCATTGAGGACCGGCTCCTGCCGGAGCAGCGCCTCCGACCGCCGCTTGCCGCGGACAAGAGGCAAAGCGAGCCGGGGCCGTCCTCGCAAGGAGCGGACGCACTTCTCCCTTCCACTACCCCGTCCAACCAGCAGGGTTGGACCGAAGTGGTCAAGAAGGGGAAGGGCAGAGGGAAAAAGACGGCGACAGCCGCCCCTGCTGTCGCAGCCACCACGGCCACCACGACTCCCAGCCAGTCGCAGACGACTGGGAAGAGAAGGAGGAGGGGCAGGGGCAGAAAGGCGGCGACGGCCGTCTCTGCCGCCCCCGCCACCACGCCTCCCAGCCAGTCGCAGGCGACTGGCAGGGGGAAGAGGAAGGGGAAATTGGTACCCCCAAAGACCGCGGCCGTCGTTGTGACGCTCACCGCGGAGGCCGCGGAACGCGGGGAGACGTACGCGTCCATATTGGTGCGGGCGCGTGCTAACGCCGATCCCACCCAACTGGGGATCGGCAAAGTCTCCTGCCGGAGGACCCAAACCGGGGCTCGAATCTTCGAGTTCCCTGGGGCGGAGGGCAGTGCCAACGCTGACCTCTTCGCAGCCAAGCTGCAGGAGGTCATCGCGGACGCAGCCAAGGTGGCCCGACCCGTCAAGTCGGCGGCCATCGAGGTGGCCGACCTTGATGACTCCGTCACTAAGGAGGAGGTGGTGGCGGCGGTCGCAGCAATAGGGGGCTGCAGCGTCGCAGCGGTGCAGGGCCGGGACATCAGGCCCGGCCGCGGTGGCATGGGCACTATCCGTCTCGAGTGCCCAGTCGCCGCGGCCAAAGCCGTCCTTGAAAAAGGACGGCTCTTAGTAGGATTCAGCTCGGGTGCAGTCCGAGCCCTTGAGGACCAGCCCCTGCGCTGCTTCAGGTGCTGCGGCATAGGGCATACCCGAGCCCTGTGCCCATCAGCGGTCGACAGGTCCCTGACCTGCTACCGCTGCGGCAAGGAGGGCCACAAAGCCGCCTCCTGCACGGCCGCCACGCCGCACTGCGCAGTGTGTGCCGCCAGTGGCTGCCCGGCAGGCCACGTGACGAGGGGGAGGATGTGCAATCCTCCCCCCAAGAGGGGCAAAGCGCAGGCGCCGATCGCGCCTGCTGCTAGCACCGTCGTTCCCGAGGCAGGAACGGCGGTGGCGGCGGAGGAGGAGGGTGCGATGTCGATTGATGGATAGGGTCGATCATCGCATCCTCCAGGCGAACACCAACCACTGCAGAACAGCCCAAGACCTGCTGATGCAGACCATGGCTGAGTGGTTGGTGGACTTGGCGGTGGTCGCCGAGCCCTACTCGGTCCCTGGCAATTGGCTGGGCGATCGGGACGGCCTGGTGGCAATAGTGACGCGGTCTTCCACAGACTCCCCTCCCCTCTCGCTTTTAGAGAGAGGACCGGGATACGTGGCCGCCGCGTGGGGAGGTGTGGCCCTGGTAGGGGTCTATTTCTCCCCAAACCGCCCTCTCTCAGACTTTGAGGATTTCCTTGAAGTCCTCACTGCTGTCGTAGGGAGGGCGGCGCCGCACCAGGTCGTGGTGTTGGGCGACCTGAACGCCAAGTCGGCGGCGTGGGGCAACCCAGCTGCCTCGTGCAACGTCCGGGGACGCGCCGTCGAGTTCTGGGCGGCGTCGTGCGGTGTGTCCCTCCTCAACAGGGGGGCGGTCCACACGTGTGTGCGGCAACAGGGAGGGTCGGTGGTCGACGTCTCGTTTGCCACCCCCGTGCTGGCCGCACGCATTCTAAACTGGCGAGTGGAGACGGTGGAGACCCTGTCGGACCACCGATATGTGCGGTTCGACATCTCCACCCAGGGCCCCCGGGGGGAGATGGCCCGCTCTAGCAGGTCTCCCTTCCCACGGTGGGCTCTGACTCGCCTGGACCGGGAGGCAGCCAAGGAGGCGGCCTTCCTCCAGGACTGGCTGTCTCCCCCCCCTGTCGAGGACGTCCCGGACGTTGACGCCGCAGCGGTCCGCCTCAGGAGATCCTTGACCGAGGTGTGCAACTCCAGCATGCCTCGGTCCCGTCGCCCGCCTCCCCGTCGCGCCGTCTATTGGTGGTCGGAGGAACTGGCGGAGCTCCGGGCCACCTGCGTGGCGGCCAGAAGGGCCTACACGCGGAGCCGACGGCGCAGCGTCCGTAGTCAAGCAGACGAGGACCGCCTCTACGCTTCTTACAGAGAGGCTCAGACGGTCCTCAAGTCGGCTATGGGCGCTGCCAAGGACTCGGCGAGGGCCGAGATGCTGGAGGGTCTCGACAGAGACCCGTATGGGCGACCATACAGGGCGGCGCGGAACCAACTGCGGCCCCATGGTCCCCCTCTGACAGAGACCCTCGAGCCAGCGTTGCTGGATGGGGTGGTCCGGTCCCTGTTTCCGCGCAGGACCGACTTCACCCCACCAACGATGGACCCCCCGCAGGAGGCGGCTTCACCGCCGGAGGAGGAGGTGCCCCCGGTGACGGCAGAGGAGTTTTACGCGGGAGTACTCAGCCTCCGCGCCAAGAAGACGGCCCCTGGGCCAGACGGCGTCCCTGCACGAGTGGTGGCCATAGCTGCCGCTCAAATGGAGGATAGATTTCGGGACCTCTTCAGCGCGTGCCTTACGGCTGGGAGGTTCCCGAAACTGTGGAAGGAGGGGCAGCTATGCCTCCTCCGAAAGGAGGGACGCCCGGCGGATTCCCCTTCGGCATACCGGCCCATCGTTCTGCTCGATGTGGTCGGTAAATTGTTCGAGGGGATCATTGCCTCCCGGCTGAATAGCCACCTGCGGAGGGTAGGGCCGGACCTGTCGGACGCCCAGTTCGGTTTCCGACAGGGGCGTTCGACCATCGACGCGCTGGCTCTACTCAAGGGCCAGGTGAAGGGGGCGGTCGAGGCGGGGGACGGAGTGCTGGCGGTGTCATTCGACATAGCCAACGCCTTCAACTCCGTGCCCCACTCGACCATACTGGAGGCACTCCGATATCACGGAGTGCCCCAATACTTGCGGAGACTCCTGGCCAGCTACTTGGAGGATCGAGAGGTCCTCCTTGTCGACAAACTGGCCAGGTTGCGGCGATATGGCGCGGAGTCTGGTGTTCCGCAGGGGTCAGTCTTAGGACCCCCCCTGTGGAACATCGGCTTTGACTGGCTGCTGCGGGGAGCCCTCCTCCAGGGCACGAGTGTCATCTGTTACGCGGATGACACTCTCCTCACTGCCCGGGGGAGGAACTTCGGGGAGGCGGCCTGTCTGGCATCGGCCGGCGGGTCATTGGTGGCGGGTAGGATACGCAGCCTGGGATTGAGGGTGGCGCTGAACAAGACCGAGGCCGTGTTCTTTCACGGGCCTCGGCAGCGCTGCCCTCCTGACGCCCACATTGTCGTGGAGGGCGCCAGGGTAGGCGTCCAGACCCAGCTGAAATATCTGGGTCTAGTGCTGGACAGCAGGTGGCGCTTCGGCCCGCATTTCAGCGGGCTGTCGACGCGCCTGCTGAGGGCTGCGGACGCCCTCTCCTGGCTCCTCCCGAATCTGGGAGGGCCCAGTGCGCGATGCCGGCGCCTATATGCCGGCATCCTGAGAAGCATGGCCCTGTACGGGGCCCCCATCTGGGCAGACTCCCTGCATAGGAGGGAGAACGCGACGGCGATGCGCCGGCCCCAAAGGGCCATTGCACTGCGGGTGGCGAGGGCCTACCGCTCGGTGGGCTTTTCGGCGGCGTGCGCTCTGGCTGGCACCCCTCCTTGGGAGCTGGAGGCGTGGGTGCTCGCCAGAGTGTACGAATGGACGGCGCGGCGAAAAGCCCTCGGGGAGCGCCCCGTCGCGGAAGAGCGGGAGGCCGTGCGGCGGGAGGCGAGGGACGCCATCATCGTCCATTGGACGCAGGACCTCGCCTCCGCCACTTTTGGCCGCCGAACCCTGGACGCGCTCAGCCCAGTCCTGCGGGAATGGCTCGAGCGGCCCCACGGTTTCCTCTCATTCCGTCTGGTGCAGGTGCTGTCAGGCCACGGCTGTTTCGGCACGCACCTGCACCGGATCGGGAGGGAGGAGACTCCGGCGTGCCACGACTGCGGCGCGGCGGAGGACACGGCACAGCACACGCTCGAAGTGTGCCCGGCTTGGTCTGAGCCGCGCCGCATTCTGACTGCGGAGATCGGACAGGACCTCTCACTTCCCAGCGTGGTCAACTCTATGCTGGAGAGTGAGGGGTCCTGGGCAGCGGTCGCCTCATTGCACTCTACACCACCTCCGCCGGTCATTCCCGGCCCTCCCCCCTCACGGGGAGGGCGTGTAGGGCCCGTGTAGGCGGGCGAACGTCGGAGAGGGACTGGACGCAAAGGCTATGCCGATCTCCCAGTCCCCCTCCACTCAGACGATGCGGGAATGCCGCTGGGTTGTTTTAGTGGGTATGTACACCGTCTGTAGGCGGTTGTACGTGGGGATCGTGCGATCGATGGCCCTGTATGGGGCCCCGATCTGGGCGGCTGACCTGACGGCCGGCACCATCCCTGTTCTGCGGAAGCCGCAGAGGGTGATGGCCGTCAGAGTCATCAGGGGTTATCGCACGATCTCCTACGAGGCGGCTTGCGCACTGGCCGGATCTCCGCCCTGGGACCTGGAGGCAAAAGTCCTCGCGTCAATGCATCGGTGGCGCGAGGACGCGCGGGCGCGCGGGGAGCGACTGACGCAGCGACATTTTGAGCGGCGTCGGTCGCAGCTGCGCGAGGTCCTGGTGGCGGAATGGCGGAACAGGCTTTCACGCCCTACCGCCGGCCTCGTCACTATCGAGGCCATCCGGCCAGTGCTCGACCTGTGGCTCGGGAGAAGGCACGGCTCCCTGTCGTTTCGTGCGACGCAGGTTCTCACGGGGCATGGCTGCTTCGGGAGATTCCTGTGTCGCATAGGCAGGGAGCCGGACGCTCGGTGTCACCACTGCGTCGACTGTCGGGAGGACACGGCGCGGCATACGCTGTCAGAGTGTGCCGCTTGGGAGGAGCCGCGCCGTGCCCTCGTCTCTGTGGTAGGCAGTGACCTCTCGCTGCCGGCTGTAGTACGTTCTATGGTCGGCGGTGAGGAGTCCTGGGACGCGGTGGTCTCCTTCTGCGAAACTGTCATCGCGCAGAAGGAGGCTGCGGAAAGGGAGAGGGAGATGTCGAGTGCTCTCCCAGCCCGCAGCAGGCGCACCGGGCGTCGGAGGAGGGCATACGCTGCCCTCCTTCTGCCCCCCTAACTGGGTCCAGGGGCGGCGGACTTGGGGATGTCCGTTGCCCCCCATTTATCCGGACCCGAGGTGGCGGCGCGTGGTGTTCCCGTGCGCCCCTCTGACGTCGCGGGGGGAGTTAAACACCTCACTCCCCCCGCGTACGAGATGTGGCCCGCAGAGGCGGGCCGGCACCAGCCGGGGATTACGGAAGTCGCCTATGTTCCCGCGATCCCCGGCGTAGGTGGAAGATGGAACACCGGGGTGGTTTTAGTCAGTAAGAGTCTGACAGACCCCTCCGCCCGCCCCAGGGCGGAGGACATCCATGAGGATTTCCCCCCATTAAAAAAAAAAAAAAAAAAAAGGTTAGGTTAGGTTAGGTTAGGTTGGGGGACCCCCCACAGAGCTTGCGTCCACGTCGCGTCCCCTGGAAACGACCCAGTTCTGTCACCGTAACGGAGTGGCAGACTGGGATCGGCCAAAGTGCTCTGTGCTTCGTAGCTATCATTTTATTCTTGCGGTTTTAAGCTACGATCTTGCGGAATGTCAAAACCTTCGCGGGACGCCTTCGGGCGTTTCCTCCCAAAAGGCCCTTCTCAGGGCCAACCAAAAGGCCCTTCTCAGGGCCAACCAAAAGGCCCTTCTCAGGGCCAACCCAAAGGCCCTTTTCAGGGCCAACCAAAAGGCCCTTCTCAGGGCCACTCAGACGCTTCGGCGTCAGAGGCTAGCCGTGCGCCGTCTGCGGCTATCTTCTCTGAAGAAGCGGTCGAGTTTTTGGACTCTGACGACGAGTCCGTCACAAGCGTCTCGGATGCGGGCGACTCCCGGTCGCGGAAGCGGGCCTTCCTCGGGTCCGAGGGCTCTTCGGGCTCGGCTAGGCAGTCGAGGGCCAAACGGCCAACGACAGTCGCGGACACCCATGTGGTGGGTCTCGCTGACGCCCAACGCCAGCTTGACCTGTCTCGGCGGGCGCTACACCAGCAGGAGCTGGAGGAGCGGGTCGTCGCGAAGGAGCAACGGGCGCGTGCTGCTCGGGCCAAGTCCGGGTACGGCGCGTCCCGCGTTCTGTACGCGGACCACTCCTTGGCCGAGCTGCAACGGATGGCGGAGGAGGACGAAGAGGAGATCGCGGAGGTCGCCTCCAAGTCCACCAATCTAAAGGGCACCTTCCAGAAGGCCCTTAAGTGCCGGGCTGCAAGCATGCGCGGCATCATAGAGGAGCTCGTTAAGAGGAAGACGAGCGAAGAAACGCGGCAGCTGCAGGCGAGGGTCGATCGCCTGCAGTCGGAGGTCAGCCAGCTTCATCAGAAGCTGGCCGATGTCACGGCTCGGCCAATTCAGGCCGAACCGACACCTGCGGCAGAGGCCCCCGCCTCCAACCTTGAGGAAGTCTTCCGCAAGGTGGTTATGGAGGAGAGGGCCTTCACTAGAGCCTGCTTAGCAGGCATTGAGGACCGGCTCTTACCGGAGAAGCGCCTCCGACCACCGCTTGCCGCGGACGAGAGGCGAGTCGAGCCGGGTCCGTACTCGCAAGGGGAGGACGCCCTTCTCCCTTCGGCTACTCCGTCCGACCAGCAGGGTTGGACCGAAGTGGTCCGAAAGGGGAAGGGCAAAGGGAAGAAGACGGCGACGGCCGTACCTGCCGTCACCGCCACACAGCCCAGCCAGTCGAAGGCGACTGGGAAGGGAAAGAGGAGGGGCAGGGGCAGGGGCAGAAAGGCGGTAACGGCCGTCCCTGCCGTCCCCGCGACCACGCCGCCCAGCCAGCCGCAGGCGACTGGCAAGGAGCAGAGCAGGAGGAAACTTGTTCCCCCAAAGACCGCGGCCGTCGTAGTGACGCTCACCGCGGAGGCCGCGGAGCGAGGGGAGACATACATGTCTATTTTAATGCGGGCGCGTGCCAACGCCGATCCCACCCAACTGGGGATCGGCAAAGTTTCTTGCCGGAGGACCCAAACCGGGGCTCGGCTTTTCGAGTTTCCTGGGGCGGAGGGCAGCGCCAACGCTGACCTCTTTGCAGCCAAGCTCCAAGAGGTCATCGCGGACGCTGCAAAGGTGGCCCGACCGGTCAAGTCGGCGGCCATCGAGGTGACCGACCTCGACGATTCGGTCACCAAGGAGGAGGTGGTAGCGGCGGTCGCAGCCATTGGGGGCTGCGATGTCACAGCGGTGCACGGCCGGGACATTAGGCCCGGCCGCGGTGGCATGGGCACTATTCGTCTCCAGTGCCCAGTCGCCGCTGCCAAAGCCGTCCTTGATAAAAGACGGCTTCTTGTGGGCTTCAGCTCGGGTGCGGTCCGGGCACTTGTAGACCAGCCTCTGCGCTGCTACAGGTGCTGCGGCATCGGACACACCCGAGCCCTTTGCCCGTCAGCGGTCGACAGGTCTCTGACCTGTTACCGCTGCGGCAAAGAGGGCCACAAAGCCGCCTCCTGCACGGCCGCCACTCCACACTGCGCAGTGTGTGCCGCCAGTGGCTGCCCGGCAGGCCACGTGACGAGGGGGAGGATGTGCAATCCTCCCCCCAAGAGGGGCAAAGCACAGGCACCGGTCGCGCCTGCTGCTAGCACCGTCGTTCGCGAGGCTGGAACGGCGGTGGCAGCGGAGGAGGGGGATGCGATGTCGACTTAATTAGGTCGAACATCGCATCCTCCCAACAGTGTCGCGGTCTTCCACAGACTCCCCTCCCCTCTCTCGCCGCCCGATCCCACCCAACTGGGGATCGGCAAAGTCTCCTGCCGGAGAACCCAAACCGGGGCTCGAATCTTCGAGTTCCCTGGGGCGGAGGGCAGTGCCAACGCTGACCTCTTCGCAGCCAAGCTGCAGGAGGTCATCGCGGACGCAGCCAAGGTGGCCCGACCCGTCAAGTCGGCGGCCATCGAAGTGGCCGACCTTGACGACTCCGTCACTAAAGAGGAGGTGGTGGCGGCGGTCGCAGCTATTGGGGGCTGCAGCGTCGCAGCGGTGCAGGGCCGGGACATCAGGCCCGGCCGCGGTGGCATGGGCACTATCCGTCTCCAGTGCCCAGTCGCCGTTGCCAAAGCCGTCCTTGAAAAAGGACGCCTTCTTGTGGGCTTCAGCTCTGGTGCGGTCCGAGCACTTGAAGACCAGCCTCTGCGCTGCTTCAGGTGCTGCGGCATAGGGCACACCCGAGCCCTATGCCCTTCAGCGGTCGACAGGTCTCTGACCTGCTACCGCTGCGGCAAGGAGGACCACAAAGCCGCCTCCTGCACGGCCGCGACGCCGCACTGCGCAGTGTGCGCCGCCAGTGGCTGCCCGGCAGGCCACGTGACGAGGGGGAGGTTGTGCAATCCTCCCCCTAAGAGGGGCAAAGCGCAGGCGCCAATCGCGCCTGCTGCTAGCACCGTCGTTCCCGAGGCAGGAACGGCGGTGGCGGCGGAGGAGGAGGGTGCGATGTCGATTGATGGATAGGGTCGATCATCGCATCCTCCAGGCGAACACCAACCACTGCAGAACAGCCCAAGACCTGTTGATGCAGACCATGGCTGAGTGGTTGGTGGACTTGGCGGTGGTCGCCGAGCCCTACTCGGTCCCTGGCAATTGGCTGGGCGATCGGGACGGCCTGGTGGCAATAGTGACGCGGTCTTCCACAGACTCCCCTCCCCTCTCGCTTTTAGAGAGAGGACCGGGATACGTGGCCGCCGCGTGGGGAGGTGTGGCCCTGGTAGGGGTCTATTTCTCCCCAAACCGCCCCCTCTCAGACTTTGAGGATTTCCTTGAAGTCCTCACTGCTGTCGTAGGGAGGGCGGCGCCGCGCCAGGTCGTGGTGTTGGGCGACCTGAACGCCAAGTCGGCGGCCTGGGGCAACCCGGCTGCCTCGTGCAACGTCCGGGGACGCGCCGTCGAGTTCTGGGCGGCGTCGTGCGGTGTGTCCCTCCTCAACAGGGGGGCGGTCCACACGTGTGTGCGGCAACAGGGAGGGTCGGTGGTCGACGTCTCGTTTGCCACCCCCGTGCTGGCCGCACGCATTGTTAACTGGCGAGTGGAGACGGTGGAGACCCTGTCGGACCACCGATATGTGCGGTTCGACATCTCCACCCAGGGCCCCCGGGGGGAGATGGCCCGCTCTAGCAGGTCTCCCTTCCCACGGTGGGCTCTGACTCGCCTGGACCGGGAGGCAGCCAAGGAGGCGGCCTTCCTCCAGGACTGGCTGTCTCCCCCCCCTGTCGAGGACGTCCCGGACGTTGACGACGCAGCGGTCCGCCTCAGGAGATCCTTGACCGAGGTGTGCAACTCCAGCATGCCTCGGTCTCGTCGCCCGCCTCCCCGTCGCGCCGTCTATTGGTGGTCGGAAGAACTTGCGGGGCTCCGGGCCACCTGCGTGGCGGCCAGAAGGGCCTACACGCGGAGCCGACGGCGCAGCGTCCGTAGACAAGCAGACGAGGACCGCCTCTACGCCTCTTACAGAGAGGCTCAGACGGTCCTCAAGTCGGCTATGGGCGCTGCCAAGGACTCGGCGAGGGCCGAGATGCTGGAGGGTCTCGACAGAGACCCGTATGGGAGACCATACAGGGCGGCGCGGAACCAACTGCGGCTCCATGGTCCCCCTCTGACAGAGACCCTCGAGCCAGCGTTGCTGGATGGGGTGGTCCGGTCCCTGTTTCCGCGCAGGACCGACTTCAACCCACCATCGATGGACCCCCCGCAGGAGGCGGCTTCACCGCCGGAGGAGGAGGTACCCCCGGTGACGGCGGATGAGTTTTACGCGGGGGTTCTCAGCCTCCGCGCCAAGAAGACGGCCCCTGGGCCGGACGGCGTCCCTGCTCGAGTGGTGGCCATAGCTGCCGCTCAAATGGAGGACAGATTTCGGGACCTCTTCAGCGCATGCCTTACGGCTGGGAGGTTCCCGAAACTGTGGAAGGAGGGGCAGCTATGCCTCCTCCGAAAGGAGGGACGCCCGGCGGATTCCCCCTCGGCATACCGGCCCATCGTTCTGCTCGATGAGGTCGGTAAATTGTTCGAGGGGATCATTGCCTCCCGGCTGAACAACCACCTGCGGAGGGTAGGGCCGGACCTGTCGGACGCCCAGTTCGGTTTCCGACAGGGGCGTTCGACCATTGACGCGCTGGCCCTACTCAAGGGCCAGGTGAAGGGGGCGGTCGAGGCAGGGGACGGAGTGCTGGCGGTGTCATTCGACATAGCCAACGCCTTCAACTCCGTCCCCCACTCGACCATACTGGAGGCACTCCGGTATCACGGAGTGCCCCAATACTTGCAGAGCCTCCTGGCCAGCTACTTGGAGGACCGAGAGGTCCTCCTTGTCGACAAACTGGCCAGGTTGCAGCGATATGGCGCGGAGTGTGGTGTTCCGCAGGGGTCAGTCTTAGGACCCCCCCTGTGGAACATCGGCTTCGACTGGCTGCTGCGGGGAGCCCTCCTCCAGGGCACGAGTGTCATCTGCTACGCGGATGACACTCTCCTCACTGCCCGGGGGAGGAACTTCGGGGAGGCGGCCTGTCTGGCATCGGCCGGCGGGTCATTAGTGGCGGGGAGGATCCGCCGCCTGGGGTTAAAGGTGGCGCTGAATAAGACCGAGGCCGTGTTTTTTCACGGGCCTCGGCAGCGCTGCCCTCCTGACGCCCACATTGTCGTGGAGGGCACCAGGGTAGGCGTCCAGACCCAGATCAAATATCTGGGTCTAGTGCTGGACAGCAGGTGGCGCTTCGGCCCACATTTCAGCGGGCTGTCGACGCGCCTGCTGAGGGCTGCGGACGCCCTCTCCTGGCTCCTCCCGAACCTGGGAGGGCCCAGTGCGCGATGCCGGCGCCTTTATGCCGGCATCCTGAGGAGCATGGCCCTGTACGGGGCCCCCATCTGGGCGGACTCCCTCCATAGGAGGGAGAATGCGACGGCGATGCGCCGGCCCCAAAGGGCCATTGCACTGCGGGTGGCGAGGGCTTACCGCTCGGTGGGCTTTTCGGCGGCGTGCGCTCTGGCTGGCACCCCTCCTTGGGAGCTGGAGGCGTGGGTGCTCGCCAGAGTGTACGAATGGACGGCGCGGCGGAAAGCCCTCGGGGAGCGCCCCGTCGCGGAAGAGCGGGAGGCCGTGCGGCGAGAGGCGAGGGACGCCATCATCGTCCATTGGACGCAGGACCTCGCCTCCGCCACTTTCGGCCGCCGAACCCTGGACGCGCTCGGCCCAGTCCTGCGGGACTGGCTCGAGCGGCCCCACGGTTTCCTCTCATTCCGTCTGGTGCAGGTGCTGTCAGGCCACGGCTGTTTCGGCACGCACCTGCACCGGATCGGGAGGGAGGAGACTCCGGCGTGCCACGACTGCGGCGCGGCGGAGGACACGGCACAGCACACGCTCGAAGTGTGCCCGGCTTGGTCTGAGCCGCGCCGCATTCTGACTGCGGAGATCGGACAGGACCTCTCACTTCCCAGCGTGGTCAACTCTATGCTGGAGAGTGAGGGGTCCTGGGCAGCGGTTGCCTCCTTTTGCGAGGACGTCATCTCGCAAAAGGAGGCGGCGGAGCGCGCGCGTGAGGACGACCCTCTCGCTGCGCCGCTCCGAAGACGGAGAAGAGGTCGGAGAAGACGCCGTCTTCTCCCTCCTCATGGTGGTGATAGGCGGGCGACAGGCGCGGGGGTGCCTCCGCCCGCATTGCACTCTACACCACCTCCGCCGGTCATTCCCGGCCCTCCCCCCTCACGGGGAGGGCGTGTAGGGCCCGTGTAGGCGGGCGAACGTCGGAGAGGGACTGGACGCAAAGGCTATGCCGATCTCCCAGTCCCCCTCCACTCAGACGATGCGGGAATGCCGCTGGGTTGTTTTAGTGGGTATACCGGGTCTTAGGCCCGGGGAGTCCCACATACCCCTCCCATTCCCCCAATGGGAGGGTATGCGTAATGCATTTTTTCCCAGCGCAAACAAAAAAAAAAAAAAAAAAAAAAAAAAAAAAAGGTTAGGTTAGGTTGGGGGACCCCCCACAGAGCTTGCGTCCACGTCGCGTCCCCTGGAAACGACCCAGTTCTGTCACCGTAACGGAGTGGCAGACTGGGATCGGCCAAAGTGCTCTGTGCTTCGTAGTTATCATTTTCTTCTTGCGTTTTTAACTGCGATCTTGCGGTGGCTATGCCAAAACCCCCGCGGGACGCCCTCGGGCGTTTTTTAAAACCCAAAGGCCCTTCTCAGGGCCAAACAAAAGGCCCTTCTCAGGGCCAACCAAAAGGCCCTTCTAAGGGCCAACCCAAAGGCCCTTCTCAGGGCCACTCCGACGCTTCGGCGTCAGAGGCTAGCCGCGCGCCGTCTGCGGCTAGCTTCTCTGAAGGTGCGGTAGAGTTTTTGGACTCTGACGACGAGTCCGTCTTAAGCGTCTCGGACGCGGGCGACTTCCAGTCGCGGAAGCGGGCCTTCCATAAGGATGGGTCAGAGGGCTCCTCGAGCTCGGCCAGGCAGTCGAAGGCCAAAAGGCCGACGATAGCCGCGGACACCCACGAAGTGGGTCTCGCTGACGCCCAACGCCAGCTTGACCTATCACGGCGGGCGCTGCACCAGCAAGAGCTGGAGGAGCGGGTGGCTGCGAAGGAGCAGCGAGCACGTGCAGCTCGGGCCAAGTCCGGGTACGGCGCGTCCCGCGTGCTGTACGCGGACTTCTCCCTGGCTGAGCTACAGCAGATGGCGGAGGAGGACGAGGAGGAGATCGCGGAGGTCGCCTCTAAGTCCTCCAACCTTAAGGGCACCTTTCAAAAGGCCCTTAAGTGCCGGGCCGCAAGCATGCGCGGCATCATAGAGGAGCTCGTCAAGCGGAAGACGAGCGAGGAAACGCGGCAGCTGCAGGCGAGGGTCGATCGCCTGCAGTCGGAGGTCAGCCAGCTTCATCAGAAGCTGGCCGATGTTACGGCTCGGCCAGTTCTTGCCGATCCGACACCTGCGGCAGAGGCCCCTACCTCCACCAACCTTGAGGACGTCTTCCGCAAGGTGGTTATGGAGGAGCGGGCCTTTACAAGAGCCTGCCTTGCAGGCATTGAGGACCGGCTCTTGCCGGAGAAACGCCTCCGACCGCCGCTTGCCGCGGACGAGAGGCGAGGCGAGCCGGGTCCGTCCTCGCAAAGGGAGGACGCCCTTCTCCCTTCGGCTACTCCGTCTGACCAGCCGGGTTGGACCGAAGTGGTCCGGAAGGGGAAGGGCAAGGGGAAGAAGACGGCGACTGCAGTCCCTGCCGTTGCCGCCACCACGCAGCCCAGCCAGTCACAGGCGACTGGAAAGAGAAAGAGGAGGGCCAGGGGCAGAAAGGCGGCAACGGCCGTGCCTGCCGTCCCCGCCACCACGCCGCCCAGCCAGTCGCAGGCGACCGGCAGGTTTCAGAGGAAGGGGAAACTGTTTCCCCCAAAGACCGCGGCCGTCGTAGTGACGCTCACTGCAGAGGCCGCGGAGCGAGGGGAGACATATATGTCAATATTAATGCGGGCGCGTGCGAATGCTGATCCCACTCAGTTGGGGATCGGCAAAGTTTCTTGCCGGAGGACCCAAACCGGGGCTCGCCTTTTCGAGTTTCCTGGGGCGGAGGGCAGTGCCAACGCTGACCTCTTTGCAGCCAAGCTGCAGGAGGTCATCGCGGACGCTGCCAAGGTGGCCCGACCGGTCAAGTCGGCGGCCATCGAGGTGACCGACCTCGACGATTCGGTCACCAAGGAGGAGGTGGTAGCGGCGGTCGCAGCCATTGGGGGCTGCGGCGTCACAGCGGTGCAGGGCCTGGACATCAGGCCCGGCCGCGGTGGCATGGGCACTATTCGTCTCCAGTGCCCAGTCGCCGCTGCCAAAGCCGTCCTTGATAAAGGACGGCTTCTTGTGGGCTTCAGCTCGGGTGCGGTCCGGGCACTTGTAGACCAGCCTCTGCGCTGCTACAGGTGCTGCGGCATCGGACACACCCGAGCCCTTTGCCCGTCGGCGGTCGACAGGTCTCTGACCTGTTACCGCTGCGGCAAAGAGGGCCACAAAGCCGCCTCCTGCACGGCCGCAACTCCGCACTGCGCAGTCTGTGCCGCCAGTGGCTGCCCGGCAGGCCACGTGATGAGGGGGAGGATGTGCAATCCTCCCCAAAAGAGGGGTAAAGCACAGGCGCCGGTCGTGCCTGCTGCTAGCACCGTCGTTCGCGAGGCTGGAACGGCGGTGGCAGCGGAGGAGGGGGATGCGATGTCGACTTAATTAGGTCGAACATCGCATCCTCCCAATAGTGTCGCGGTCTTCCACAGACTCCCCTCCCCTCTCGCTTTAGAGAGGGGACCGGGATACGTGGCCGCCGCGGCAGCATTCGCCTCCTTTTGCGAGGACGTCATTTCGCAAAAGGGGGCGACAGAGCGCGCGCGGGAGGAGGACCCTTTCGCTGCGCCGCTCCGAAGGCGGAGAAGAGGTCGGAGAAGAAGCCGTCTTCTCCCTCCTCATGGTGGTGTAGGCGGGCGACAGGCGCGGGGGCGCCTCCGCCCGCACTGCACTCTACACCACCCTCGCCGGTCATTCCCGGCCCTCCCCTAACGGGAAGGGCGTGAAGGGCCCGCCGTGCAGGCGGGCGTACGTCGGAGAGGGACTGGACGTAAAGGCTATGCCGATCTCCCAGTCCCCCTCCACTCTGACGATGCGGGAATGCCGCTGGGTTGTTTTAGTGGGTATACCGGGTCAGCCCGGGGAGTCCCACATACCCCTCCCATTCCCCCAATGGGAGGGTATGCGTAATGCATTTTTTCCCAGCGCAAACAAAAAAAAAAAAAAAAAAAAAAAAAAAAAAAAAAAGGTTAGGTTAGGTTGGGGGACCCCCCACAGAGCTTGCGTCCACGTCGCGTCCCCTGGAAACGACCCAGTTCTGTCACCGTAACGGAGTGGCAGACTGGGGTTCGGCCAAAGTGCTCTGTGCTTTCGTAGTTCACATATTCATCTTGCCTTTTTAACTACGATCCTGCGGTGGCTATGCCTACACCCCCGCGGGACGCCTTCGGGCGCTTTTTAAAACCCAAAGGCCCTTCTCAGGGCCAACCAAAAGGCCCTTCTCAGGGCCAACCAAAAGGCCCTTTTCAGGGCCACTCTGACGCTTCGGCGTCAGAGGCTAGCCGCGCGCCGTCTGCGGCTAGCTTCTCTGAAGGTGCAGTCGAGTTTTTGGACTCTGACGACCAGTCCGTCACGAGTGTCTCGGATGCGGGCGACTCCCGGTCGCGGAAGCGGGCCTTCCGTAAGGATGGGTCAGAGGGCTCTTCGGGCTCGTCCAGGCGGTCGAAAGCCAAAAGGCCGTCAATAGCTGCAGACACCCACGAGGTGGGTCTTGCGGACGCCCAACGTCAGCTCGACCTGGCTCGGCGGGAGCTGCACCAGCAGGAGCTGGAGGAGCGGGTCGTTGCGAAGGAGCAACGGGCGCGTGCTGCTCGGGCCAAGTCCGGGTACGGTGCGTCCCGCGTTCTGTACGCGGACCACTCCTTGGCCGAGCTGCAGCAGATGGCGGAGGAGGACGAGGAGGAGATCGTTGAGGTCGCCTCCAAGTCCTCAAATTTAAAAGGGACCTTCCAAAAGGCCCTTAAGTGTCGGGCCGCGAGCATGCGCGGTATCGTTATGGAGCTGGTCCAGCGCAAGGCGACTGACGAAACGCGGCAACTGCAGGCGACAGTCAATCGGCTGCAGTTGGAGGTCAGCCAGCTTCATACGAAGCTAGCTGAAGCCACGGCTCGGCCACATCAGACCGAACCAAGACCAGCGGCAGAGGCCCCCGCCTCCAACCTTGAGGATGTCATCCGCAAGGTGGTTATGGAGGAGAGGGCCTTCACGCGAGCCTGCTTAGCAGGAATAGAGGACCGGCTCTTGCCGGAGCAACGCCTCCGACCGCCGCTTGCCGCGGACAAGAGGCAAAGCGAGCCGGGGCCGTCCTCGCAAGGGGAGGACGCCCTTCTCCCTTCCACTACTCCGTCCAACCAGCAGGGTTGGACCGAAGTGGTCGGGAAGGGGAAGGGCAGAGGAAAGAAGACGGCGACAGCCGCCCCTGCTGTCGCAGCCACCACGGCCACCACGACTCCCAGCCAGTCGCAGACGACCGGGAAGGGAAGGAGGAGGGGCAGGGGCAGAAAGGCGGCAACGGCCGTCCCTGTCGCCCCCGTCACCACGCCTCCCAGCCAGTCGCAGGCGACCGGAACAGGGAAGAGAAAGGGGAAATTGGTTCCCCCAAAGTCCGCGGCCGTCGTCGTGACGCTCACCGCGGAGGCCGCGGAAAGAGGGGAGACGTACGCGTCAATATTGGTGCGGGCGCGTGCTAACGCCGATCCCACCCAACTCGGGATCGGCAAAGTCTCCTGCCGCAGGACCCAAGCCGGGGCTCGAATTTTCGAGTTCCCTGGCGCCGAGGGAAACGCAAACGCTGACCTCTTTGCAGCCAAGCTGAAGGAGGTCATTGCGGACGCGGCCAAGGTGGCCCGACCTGTCAAGTCGGCGACCATCGAGGTGACCGATCTTGACGACTCGGTCACCAAGGAGGAGGTGGTGGCGGCGGTCGCAGCTATTGGGGGCTGCAGCGTCACAGCGGTGCAGGGCCGGGACATCAGGCCCGGCCGCGGCGGCATGGGAACTATCCGTCTCGAGTGCCCGGTCGCCGCCGCCAAAGTCGTCCTTGGAAAGGGACGGCTCTTAGTCGGGTTCAGCTCGGGTGCAGTCCGAGCACTTGAAGACCAGCCCCTGCGCTGCTTCAGGTGCTGCGGCATAGGGCACACCCGAGCCCTGTGCACTTCAGCGGTCGACAGATCTCTGACCTGCTACCGCTGTGGCAAGGAGGGCCACAAAGCCGCCTCCTGCACGGCCGCCACGCCGCACTGCGCAGTGTGCGCCGCCAGTGGCTGCCCGGCAGGCCACGTGACGAGGGGGAGGATGTGCAATCCTCCCCCTAAGAGGGGCAAAGCGCAGGCGCCGATCGCGCCTGCTGCTAGCACCGTCGTTCCCGAGGCAGGAACGGCGGTGGCGGCGGAGGAGGGTGCGATGTCGATTGATGGATAGGGTCGATCATCGCATCCTCCAGGCGAACACCAACCACTGCAGAACAGCCCAGGATCTGCTGATGCAGACCATGGCTGAGTGGTTGGTGGACTTGGCGGTGGTCGCCGAGCCCTACTCGGTCCCTGGCAATTGGCTGGGCGATCGGGACGGCCTGGTGGCAATGGTGACGCGGTCTTCCACAGACTCTCCATAGGAGGGAAAATGCGACGGCGATGCGCCGGCCCCAAAGGGCCATTGCACTGCGGGTGGCGAGGGCCTACCGCTCGGTGGGCTTTTCGGCGGCGTGCGCTCTGGCCGGCACCCCTCCTTGGGAGCTGGAGGCGTGGGTGCTCGCCAGAGTGTACGAATGGACGGCGCGACGATAAGCCCTCCGGGAGCGCCCCGTCGCGTAAGAGCGGGAGGCCGTGCGGCGGGAGGCGAGGGACGCCATCATCGTCCATTGGACGCAGGACCTCGCATCCGCCACTTTTGGCCGCCGAACCCTGGACGCGCTCGTCCCAGTCCTGCGGGACTGGCTCGAGCGGCCCCACGGTTTCCTCTCATTCCGTCTGGTTCAGGTGCTGTCAGGCCACGGCTGTTTCGGCACGCACCTGCACCGGATCGGGAGGGAGGAGACTCCGGCGTGCCACGACTGCGGCGCGGCGGAGGACACGGCACAGCACACGCTCGAAGTGTGCCCGGCTTGGTCTGAGCCGCGCCGTAGTCTGACTGCGGAGATCGGACAGGACCTCTCACTTCCCAGCGTGGTCAACTCTATGCTGGAGAGTGAGGGGTCCTGGGCAGCGGTCGCCTCCTTTTGCGAGGACGTCATCTCGCAAAAGGAGGCGGCGGAGCGCGCGCGGGAGGACGACCCTCTCGCTGCGCCGCTCCGAAGGCGGAGAAGAGGTCGGAGAAGACGCCGTCTTCTCCCTCCTCATGGTGGTGATAGGCGGGCGACAGGCGCGCCGCTCCGCCCGCATTGCACTCTACACCACCTCCGCCGGTCATTCCCGGCCCTCCCTCCTCACGGGGAGGGCGTGCAGGGCCCGCCGTGTAGGCGGGCAGACGTCGGAGAGGGACTGGACGCAAAGGCTGTGCCGATCTCCCAGTCCCCCTCCACTCAGACGATGCGGGAATGCCGCTGGGTTGTTTTAGTGGGTATACCGGGCCTTGGCCCGGGGAGTCCCACATACCCCTCCCATTCCCCCAATGGGAGGGTATGCGTAATGCATTTTTTCCCAGCGCAAACAAAAAAAAAAAAAAAAAAAAAAGGTTAGGTTAGGTTGGGGGACCCCCCACAGAGCTTGCGTCCACGTCGCGTCCCCTGGAAACGACCCAGTTCTGTCACCGTAACGGAGTGGCAGACTGGGGTTCGGCCAAAGTGCTCTGTGCTTTCGTAGTTCACATATTCATCTTGCCTTTTTAACTACGATCCTGCGGTGGCTATGCCTACACCCCCGCGGGACGCCTTCGGGCGCTTTTTAAAACCCAAAGGCCCTTCTCAGGGCCAAACAAAAGGCCCTTCTCAGGGCCAACCCAAAGGCCCTTCTCAGGGCCAACCCAAAGGCCCTTCTCAGGGCCAACCAAAAGGCCCTTCTCAGGGCCAACCAAAAGGTCCTTTTCAGGGCCACTCCGACGCTTCGGCGTCAGAGGCTAGCCGCGCGCCGTCTGCGGCTAGCTTCTCTGAAGGTGCAGTCGAGTTTTTGGACTCTGACGACCAGTCCGTCACGAGTGTCTCGGATGCGGGCGACTCCCGGTCGCGGAAGCGGGCCTTCCGTAAGGATGGGTCAGAGGGCTCTTCGGGCTCGTCCAGGCGGTCGAAAGCCAAAAGGCCGTCAATAGCTGCAGACACCCACGAGGTGGGTCTTGCGGACGCCCAACGTCAGCTCGACCTGGCTCGGCGGGAGCTGCTCCAGCAGGAGCTGGAGGAGCGGGTCGTTGCGAAGGAGCAACGGGCGCGTGCTGCTCGGGCCAAGTCCGGGTACGGTGCGTCCCGCGTTCTGTACGCGGACCACTCCTTGGCCGAGCTGCAGCAGATGGCGGAGGAGGACGAGGAGGAGATCGTTGAGGTCGCCTCCAAGTCCTCAAATTTAAAAGGGACCTTCCAAAAGGCCCTTAAGTGTCGGGCCGCGAGCATGCGCGGTATCGTTATGGAGCTGGTCCAGCGCAAGGCGACTGACGAAACGCGGCAACTGCAGGCGACAGTCAATCGGCTGCAGTTGGAGGTCAGCCAGCTTCATACGAAGCTAGCTGAAGCCACGGCTCGGCCACATCAGACCGAACCAAGACCAGCGGCAGAGGCCCCCGCCTCCAACCTTGAGGATGTCATCCGCAAGGTGGTTATGGAGGAGAGGGCCTTCACGCGAGCCTGCTTAGCAGGAATAGAGGACCGGCTCTTGCCGGAGCAACGCCTCCGACCGCCGCTTGCCGCGGACAAGAGGCAAAGCGAGCCGGGGCCGTCCTCGCAAGGGGAGGACGCCCTTCTCCCTTCCACTACTCCGTCCAACCAGCAGGGTTGGACCGAAGTGGTCGGGAAGGGGAAGGGCAGAGGAAAGAAGACGGCGACAGCCGCCCCTGCTGTCGCAGCCACCACGGCCACCACGACTCCCAGCCAGTCGCAGACGACCGGGAAGGGAAGGAGGAGGGGCAGGGGCAGAAAGGCGGCAACGGCCGTCCCTGTCGCCCCCGTCACCACGCCTCCCAGCCAGTCGCAGGCGACCGGCACAGGGAAGAGAAAGGGGAAATTGGTTCCCCCGAAGTCCGCGGCCGTCGTCGTGACGCTCACCGCGGAGGCCGCGGAACGAGGGGAGACGTACGCGTCAATATTGGTGCGGGCGCGTGCTAACGCCGATCCCACCCAACTGGGGATCGGCAAAGTCTCCTGCCGCAGGACCCAAGCCGGGGCTCGAATTTTCGAGTTCCCTGGCGCGGAGGGAAACGCAAGCGCTGACCTCTTTGCAGCCAAGCTGCAGGAGGTAATTGCGGACGCGGCCAAGGTGGCCCGACCTGTCAAGTCGGCGACCATCGAGGTGACCGATCTTGACGACTCGGTCACCAAGGAGGAGGTGGTGGCGGCAGTCGCAGCTATTGGGGGCTGCAGCGTCACAGCGGTGCAGGGCCGGGACATCAGGCCCGGCCGCGGCGGCATGGGAACTATCCGTCTCGAGTGCCCGGTCGCCGCCGCCAAAGTCGTCTTTGGTAAGGGACGGCTCTTGGTCGGGTTCAGCTCGGGTGCAGTCCGAGCACTTGAAGACCAGCCCCTGCGCTGCTTCAGGTGCTGCGGCATAGGGCACACCCGAGCCCTGTGCCCTTCAGCGGTTGACAGATCTCAAACCTGCTACCGCTGTGGCAAGGAGGGCCACAAAGCCGCCTCCTGCACGGCCGCCACGCCGCACTGCGCAGTGTGCGCCGCCAGTGGCTGCCCGGCAGGCCACGTGACGAGGGGGAGGATGTGCAATCCTCCCCCTAAGAGGGGCAAAGCGCAGGCGCCGGTCGGGCCTGCTGCTAGCACCGTCGTTCCCGAGGCAGGAACGGCGGTGGCGGCGGAGGAGGAGGGTGCGATGTCGATTGATGGATAAAATCGATCATCGCATCCTCCAGGCGAACACCAACCACTGCAGAACAGCCCAGGATCTGCTGATGCAGACCATGGCTGAGTGGTTGGTGGACTTGGCGGTGGTCGCCGAGCCCTACTCGGTCCCTGGCTATTGGCTGGGCGATCGGGACGGCCTGGTGGCAATGGTGACGCGGTCTTCCACAGACTCCCCTCCCCTCTCGCTTTTAGAGAGAGGACCGGGATACGTGGCCACCGCGTGGGGAGGTGTGGCCCTGGTAGGGGTCTATTTCTCCCCAAACCGCCCTCTCTCGGACTTTGAGGATTTCCTCGAAGTCCTCACTGCAGTCGTAGGGAGGGCGGCGCCGCGCCAGGTCGTGGTGTTGGGCGACCTGAACGCCAAGTCGGTAGCATGGGGCAACCCGGCTGCCTCCTGCAACGTCCGGGGACGCGCCGTCGAGTTCTGGGCGGCGTCGTGCGGTGTGTCCCTCCTCAACAGGGGGGCGGTCCACACGTGTGTGCGGCAGCAGGGAGGGTCGGTGGTGGACGTCTCGTTTGCCACCCCCGTGCTGGCCGCACGCGTCGTGAACTGGCGGGTGGAGACGGTGGAGACCTTGTCGGACCACCGATATGTGCGGTTCGACATCTCCACCCAGGGCCCCCGGGGGGAGATGGCCCGCTCTAGCAGGTCTCCCTTCCCACGGTGGGCTCTCACTCGCCTGGACCGGGAGGCAGCCAAGGAGGCGGCCTTCCTCCAGGACTGGCTGTCGCCCCCCCCTGTCGAGGACGTCCCGGACGTTGACGCCGCAGCGGTCCGGCTCAAGAGATCCCTGACCGAGGTGTGCAACTCCAGCATGCCTCGGTCCCGTCGTCCGCCTCCCCGTCGCGCCGTCTATTGGTGGTCGGAGGAACTAGCGGGGCTCCGGGCCACCTGCGTGGCGGCTAGGAGGGCCTACACGCGGAGCCGAAGGCGCAGCGTCCGTAGCCAAGCAGACGAGGACCGCCTCTACGCCTCTTACAGAGAGGCTCAGACCATCCTCAAGTCGGCTATGGGCGCTGCCAAGGACTCGGCGAGGGCCGAGATGCTGGAGGGTCTCGACAGGGATCCATATGGGAGACCATACAGGGCGGCGCGGAACCAACTGCGGCCCCATGGTCCCCCACTGACGGAGACCCTCGAGCCGGCGTTGCTGGATGGGGTGGTCCGGTCCCTGTTTCCGCGCAGGACCGACTTCACCCCACCAACGATGGACCCCCCGCAGGAGGCGGCTTCACCGCCGGAGGAGGAGGTACCCCCGGTGACGGCGGATGAGTTTTACGCGGGGGTTCTCAGCCTCCGCGCCAAGAAGACGGCCCCTGGGCCGGACGGCGTCCCCGCTCGGGTGGTGGCCATAGCCGCCGCTCAAATGGAGGACGAGTCCGTCTTAAGCGTCTCGGACGCGGGCGACTTCCAGTCGCGGAAGCGGGCCTTCCATAAGGATGGGTCAGAGGGCTCCTCGAGCTCGGCCAGGCAGTCGAAGGCCAAAAGGCCGACGATAGCCGCGGACACCCACGAAGTGGGTCTCGCTGACGCCCAACGCCAGCTTGACCTGTCGCGGCGGGCGCTGCACCAGCAAGAGCTGGAGGAGCGGGTGGCTGCGAAGGAGCAGCGAGCGCGTGCAGCTCGGGCCAAGTCCGGGTACGGCGCGTCCCGCGTTCTGTACGCGGACCACTCCGTGGCCGAGCTGCAGCGGATGGCGGAGGAGGACGAGGAGGAGATCGCGGAGGTCGCCTCTAAGTCCACCAACCTTAAGGGCACCTTTCAAAAGGCCCTTAAGTGCCGGGCCGCCAGCATGCGCGGCATCATAGAGGAGCTCGTCAAGCGGAAGACGAGCGAGGAAACGCGGCAGCTGCAGGCGAGGGTCGATCGCCTGCAGTCGGAGGTCAGCCAGCTTCATCAGAAGCTGGCCGATGTTACGGCTCGGCCAGCTCTGGCCGAACCGACACCTGCGGCAGAGGCCCCTACCTCCACCAACCTTGAGGACGTCTTCCGCAAGGTGGTTATGGAGGAGCGGGCCTTTACAAGAGCCTGTCTTGCAGGCATTGAGGACCGGCTCTTGCCGGAGAAACGCCTCCGACCGCCGCTTGCCGCGGACGAGAGGCGAGGCGAGCCGGGTCCGTCCTCGCAAGGGGAGGACGCCCTTCTCCCTTCGGCTACTCCGTCTGACCAGCCGGGTTGGACCGAAGTGGTCCGGAAGGGGAAGGGCAAGGGGAAGAAGACGGCGACTGCAGTCCCTGCCGTCACCGCCACCACGCAGTCCAGCCAGTCACAGGCGACTGGAAAGAGAAAGAGGAGGGCCAGGGGCAGAAAGGCGGCAACGGCCGTGCCTGCCGTCCCCGCCACCACGCCGCCCAGCCAGTCGCAGGCGACCGGCAGGTTTCAGAGGAAGGGGAAACTGTTTCCCCCAAAGACCGCGGCCGTCGTAGTGACGCTCACTGCAGAGGCCGCGGAGCGAGGGGAGACATATATGTCAATATTAATGCGGGCGCGTGCGAATGCTGATCCCACTCAGTTGGGGATCGGCAAAGTTTCTTGCCGGAGGACCCAAACCGGGGCTCGCCTTTTCGAGTTTCCTGGGGCGGAGGGCAGCGCCAACGCTGACCTCTTTGCAGCCAAGCTGCAGGAGGTCATCGCGGACGCTGCCAAGGTGGCCCGACCGGTCAAGTCGGCGGCCATCGAGGTGACCGACCTCGACGATTCGGTCACCAAGGAGGAGGTGGTAGCGGCGGTCGCAGCCATTGGGGGCTGCGGCGTCACAGCGGTGCAGGGCCGGGACATCAGGCCCGGCCGCGGTGGCATGGGCACTATTCGTCTCCAGTGCCCAGTCGCCGCTGCCAAAGCCGTCCTTGATAAAGGACGGCTTCTTGTGGGCTTCAGCTCGGGTGCGGTCCGGGCACTTGTAGACCAGCCTCTGCGCTGCTACAGGTGCTGCGGCATCGGACACACCCGAGCCCTTTGCCCGTCGGCGGTCGACAGGTCTCTGACCTGTTACCGCTGCGGCAAAGAGGGCCACAAAGCCACCTCCTGCACGGCCGCAACTCCGCACTGCGCAGTCTGTGCCGCCAGTGGCTTCCCGGCAGGCCACATGATGAGGGGGAGGATGTGCAATCCACCCCAAAAGAGGGGTAAAGCACAGGCGCCGGTCGTGCCTGCTGCTAGCACCGTCGTTCGCGAGGCTGGAACGGCGGTGGCAGCGGAGGAGGGGGATGCGATGTCGACTTAATTAGGTCGCATCGCATCCTCCCAATAGTGTCGCGGTCTTCCACGGACTCCCCTCCCCTCTCGCTTTAGAGAGGGGATCGGGATACGTGGCCGCCGCGGCAGCATTTGCCCTCATTTGCGAGGACGTCATCTCGCAAAAGGGGGCGGCGGAGCGCGTGCGAGAGGACGACCCTCTCGCTGCGCCGCTCCGAAGGCGGAGAAGAGGTCGGAGAAGACGCTGTCTTCTCCCTCCTCATGGTGGTGTAGGCGGGCGACAGGCGCGGGGGCGCCTTCGCCCGCACTGCACTCTACACCACCCTCGCCGGTCATTCCCGGCCCTCCCCCCTCACGGGGAGGGCGTGTAGGGCCCGCCGTGTAGGCGGGCGAACGTCGGAGAGGGACTGGACGTAAAGGCTAAGCCGATCTCCCAGTCCCCCTCCACTCAGACGATGCGGGAATGCCGCTGGGTTGTTTTAGTGGGTATACCGGGTCTCAGCCCGGGGAGTCCCACATACCCCTCCCATTCCCCCAATGGGAGGGTATGCGTAATGCATTTTTTCCCAGCGCAAACAAAAAAAAAAAAAAAAAAAAAAAAAAAAAAAAAAAAAAAGGTTAGGTTGGGGGAGGGGGACCCCCCACAGAGCTTGCGTCCACGTCGCGTCCCCTGGAAACGACCCAGTTCTGTCACCGTAACGGAGTGGCAGACTGGGATCGGCCAAAGTGCTCTGTGCTTCGTAGTTATCATTTTCTCCTTGCGTTTTTAACTGCGATCTTGCGGTGGCTATGCCAAAACCCCCGCGGGACGCCCTCGGGCGTTTTTTAAAACCCAAAGGCCCTTCTCAGGGCCAAACAAAAGGCCCTTCTCAGGGCCAACCAAAAGGCCCTTCTAAGGGCCAACCCAAAGGCCCTTCTCAGGGCCACTCTGACGCTTCGGCGTCAGAGGCTAGCCGCGCGCCGTCTGCGGCTAGTTTTTCTGAAGGTGCGGTAGAGTTTTTGGACTCTGACGACGAGTCCGTCTTAAGCGTCTCGGACGCGGGCGACTTCCAGTCGCGGAAGCGGGCCTTCCATAAGGATGGGTCAGAGGGCTCCTCGAGCTCGGCCAGGCAGTCGAAGGCCAAAAGGCCGACGATAGCCGCGGACACCCACGAAGTGGGTCTCGCTGACGCCCAACGCCAGCTTGACCTGTCGCGGCGGGCGCTGCACCAGCAAGAGCTGGAGGAGCGGGTGGCTGCGAAGGAGCAGCGAGCGCGTGCAGCTCGGGCCAAGTCCGGGTACGGCGCGTCCCGCGTTCTGTACGCGGACCACTCCGTGGCCGAGCTGCAGCGGATGGCGGAGGAGGACGAGGAGGAGATCGCGGAGGTCGCCTCTAAGTCCACCAACCTTAAGGGCACCTTTCAAAAGGCCCTTAAGTGCCGGGCCGCCAGCATGCGCGGCATCATAGAGGAGCTCGTCAAGCGGAAGACGAGCGAGGAAACGCGGCAGCTGCAGGCGAGGGTCGATCGCCTGCAGTCGGAGGTCAGCCAGCTTCATCAGAAGCTGGCCGATGTTACGGCTCGGCCAATTCTGGCCGAACCGACACCTGCGGCGGAGGCCCCTACCTCCACCAACCTTGAGGACGTCTTCCGCAAGGTGGTAATGGAGGAGCGGGCCTTCACAAGAGCCTGTCTTGCAGGCATTGAGGACCGGCTCTTGCCGGAGAAGCGCCTCCGACCGCCGCTTGCCGCGGACGAGAGGCGAGGCGAGCCGGGTCCGTCCTCGCAAGGGGAGGACGCCCTTCTCCCTTCGGCTACTCCGTCCGACCAGCCGGGTTGGACCGAAGTGGTCCGGAAGGGAAAGGGCAAGGGGAAGAAGACGGCGACTGCGGTCCCTGCCGTCACCGCCACCACGCAGCCCAGCCAGTCGCAGGCGACTGGAAAGGGAAAGAGGAGGGGCAGGGGCAGAAAGGCGGCAACGGCCGTGCCTGCCGTCCCCGCCACCACGCCGTCCAGCCAGTCGCAGGCGACCGGCAGAGGAAAGAGGAAGGGGAAACTTGTTACCCCAAAGACCGCGGCCGTCGTAGTGACGCTCACTGCAGAGGCCGCGGAGCGAGGGGAGACATATATGTCAATATTAATGCGGGCGCGTGCGAATGCTGATCCCACTCAGTTGGGGATCGGCAAAGTTTCTTGCAGGAGGACCCAAACCGGGGCTCGGCTTTTCGAGTTTCCTGGGGCGGAGGGCAGTGCCAACGCTGACCTCTTTGCAGCCAAGCTGCAAGAGGTCATCGCGGACGCTGCCAAGGTGGCCCGACCGGTCAAGTCGGCGGCCATCGAGGTGACCGACCTCGACGATTCGGTCACCAAGGAGGAGGTGGTAGCGGCGGTCGCAGCCATTGGGGGCTGCGGCGTCACAGCGGTGCAGGGCCGGGACATCAGGCCCGGCCGCGGTGGCATGGGCACTATTCGTCTCCAGTGCCCAGTCGCCGCTGCCAAAGCCGTCCTTGATAAAGGACGGCTACTTGTGGGCTTCAGCTCGGGTGCGGTCCGGGCACTTGTAGACCAGCCTCTGCGCTGCTACAGGTGCTGCGGCATCGGACACACCCGAGCCCTTTGCCCGTCGGCGGTCGACAGGTCTCTGACCTGTTACCGCTGCGGCAAAGAGGGCCACAAAGCCGCCTCCTGCACGGCCGCAACTCCGCACTGCGCAGTCTGTGCCGCCAGTGGCTGCCCGGCAGGCCACGTGATGAGGGGGAGGATGTGCAATCCTCCCCAAAAGAGGGGTAAAGCACAGGTTGCGGTCGTGCCTGCTGCTAGCACCGTCGTTCGCGAGTCTGGAACGGCGGTGGCAGCGGAGGAGGGGGATGCGATGTCGACTTAATTAGGCCGAACATCGCATCCTCCCAATAATGTCGCGGTCTTCCACGGACTCCCCTCCCCTCTCGCTTTAGAGAGGGGACCGGGATACGTGGCCGCCGCGGCAGCATTCGCCTCCTTTTGCGAGGACGTCATCTCGCAAAAGGGGGCGACGGAGCGCGCGCGGGAGGAGGAACCTCTCGCTGCGCAGCTCCGAAGGCGGAGAAGAGGTTGGAGAAGACGCCGTCTTCTCCCTCCTCATGGTGGTGTAGGCGGGCGACAGGCGCGGGGGCGCTTTCGCCCGCACTGCACTCTATACCACCCTCGCCGGTCATTCCCGGCCCTCTTCCAACGGGGAGGGCGTGAAGGGCCCGCCGTGCAGGCGGCGTACGTCGGAGAGGGACTGGACGTAAAGGCTATGCCGATCTCCCAGTCCCCCTCCACTCAGACGATGCGGGAATGCCGCTGGGTTGTTTTAGTGGGTATACCGGGCCTTGGCCCGGGGAGTCCCACATACCCCTCCCATTCCCCCAATGGGAGGGTATGCGTAATGCATTTTTTCCCAGCGCAAACAAAAAAAAAAAAAAAAAAAAAAAAAAAAGGTTAGGTTGGGGGACCCCCCACAGAGTTTGCGTCCACGTCGCGTCCCCTGGAAACGACCCAGTTCTGTCACCGTAACGGAGTGGCAGACTGGGATCGGCCAAAGTGCTCTGTGCTTCGTAGTTATCATTTTCTCCTTGCGTTTCTAACTGCGATCTTGCGGTGGCTATGCCAAAACCCCCGCGGGACGCCCTCGGGCGTTTTTTAAAACCCAAAGGCCCTTCTCAGGGCCAACCAAAAGGCCCTTCTCAGGGCCAACCAAAAGGCCCTTCTAAGGGGCAACCCAAAGGCCCTTCTCAGGGCCTCTCCGACGCTTCGGCGTCAGAGGCTAGCCGCGCGCCGTCTGCGGCTAGTTTCTCTGAAGGTGCGGTAGAGTTTTTGGACTCTGACGACGAGTCCGTCTTAAGCGTCTCGGACGCGGGCGACTTCCAGTCGCGGAAGCGGGCCTTCCATAAGGATGGGTCAGAGGGCTCCTCGAGCTCGGCCAGGCAGTCGAAGGCCAAAAGGCCGACGATAGCCGCGGACACCCACGAAGTGGGTCTCGCTGACGCCCAACGCCAGCTTGACCTGTCGCGGCGGGCGCTGCACCAGCAAGAGCTGGAGGAGCGGGTGGCTGCGAAGGAGCTGCGAGCGCGTGCAGCTCGGGCCAAGTCCGGGTACGGCGCGTCTCGCGTGCTGTACGCGGACTTCTCCCTGGCTGAGCTACAGCAGATGGCGGAGGAGGACGAGGAGGAGATCGCGGAGGTCGCCTCTAAGTCCTCCAACCTTAAGGGCACCTTTCAAAAGGCCCTTAAGTGCCGGGCCGCCAGCATGCGCGGCATCATAGAGGAGCTCGTCAAGCGGAAGACGAGCGAGGAAACGCGGCAGTTGCAGGCGAGGGTCGATCGCCTGCAGTCGGAGGTCAGCCAGCTTCATCAGAAGCTGGCCGATGTTACGGCTCGGCCAATTCAGGCCGAACCGACACCTGCGGCGGAGGCCCCTACCTCCACCAACCTTGAGGACGTTTTCCGCAAGGTGGTTATGGAGGAGCGGGCCTTCACAAGAGCCTGTCTTGCAGGCATTGAGGACCGGCTCTTGCCGGAGAAGCGCCTTCGACCGCCACTTGCCGCGGACGAGAGGCGAAGCGAGCCGGGTCCGTCCTCGCAAGGGGAGGACGCCCTTCTTCCTTCGGCTACTCCGTCCGACCAGCCGGGTTGGACCGAAGTGGTCCGGAAGGGGAAGGGCAAGGGGAAGAAGACGGTGACTGCCGTCCCTGCCGTCACCGCCACCACGCAGCCCAGCCAGTCGCAGGCGACTGGGAAGGGAAAGAGGAGGGGCAGGGGAAGAAAGGCGGCAACGGCCGTGCCTGCCGTCCCCGCCACCACGCCGCCCAGCCAGTCGCAAGCGACCGGCAGGTTTCAGAGGAAGGGGAAACTTGTTCCCCCAAAAACCGCGGCCGTCGTAGTGACGCTCACTGCAGAGGCCGCGGAGCGAGGGGAGACATATATGTCCATATTGATGCGGGCGCGTGCGAATGCTGATCCCACCCAATTGGGGATCGGCAAAGTTTCTTGCCGGAGGACCCAAGCCGGGGCTCGCCTTTTCGAGTTTCCTGGGGCGGAGGGCAGTGCCAACGCTGACCTCTTTGCAGCCAAGCTGCAAGAGGTCATCGCGGACGCTGCCAAGGTGGCCCGACCTGTCAAGTCGGCGGCCATCGAGGTGACCGACCTCGACGATTCGGTCAGCAAGGAGGAGGTGGTGGCGGCGGTCGCAGCCATTGGGGGCTGCGACGTCACAGCGGTGCAGGGCCGGGATATCAGGCCCGGCCGCGGTGGCATGGGCACTATTCGTCTCCAGTGCCCAGTCGCCGCTGCCAAAGCCGTCCTTGACAAAGGACGGCTTCTTGTGGGCTTCAGCTCGGGTGCGGTCCGGGCACTTGTAGACCAGCCTCTGCGCTGCTACAGGTGCTGCGGCATCGGACACACCCGAGCCCTTTGCCCGTCGGCGGTCGACAGGTCTCTGACCTGTTACCGCTGCGGCAAAGAGGGCCACAAAGCCGCCTCCTGCACGGCCGCCGCGCCGCACTGCGCAGTCTGTGCCGCAAGTGGCTGCCCGGCAGGCCACGTGATGAGGGGGAGGATGTGCAATCCTCCCCAAAAGAGGGGTAAAGCACAGGCGCCGGTCGTGCCTGCTGCTAGCACCGTCGTTCGCGAGGCTGGAACGGCGGTGGCAGCGGAGGAGGGGGATGCGATGTCGACTTAATTAGGTCGAACATCGCATCCTCCCAATAGTGTCGCGGTCTTCCACAGACTCCCCTCCCCTCTCGCTTTAGAGAGGGGACCGGGATACGTGGCCGCCGCGGCAGCATTCGCCTCCTTTTGCGAGGACGTCATCTCACAAAAGGGGGCGACGGAGCGCGCGCGGGAGGAGGACCCTCTCGCTGCGCCGCTCCGAAGGCGGAGAAGAGGTCGGAGAAGAAGCCGTCTTCTCCCTCCTCATGGTGGTGTAGGCGGGCGACAGGCGCGGGGGCGCCTCCGCCCGCACTGCACTCTACACCACCCTCGCCGGTCATTCCCGGCCCTCCCCCAACGGGGAGGGCGTGAAGGGCCCGCCTTGGAGGCGGGCGTACGTCGGAGAGGGACTGGACGTAAAGGCTATGCCGATCTCCCAGTCCCCCTCCACTCTGACGATGCGGGAATGCCGCTGGGTTGTTTTAGTGGGTATACCGGGTCTTGGCCCGGGGAGTCCCACATACCCCTCCCATTCCCCCAATGGGAGGGTATGCGTAATGCATTTTTTCCCAGCGCAAACAAAAAAAAAAAAAAAAAAAAAAAAAGGTTAGGTTAGGTTAGGTTAGGTTGGGGGACCCCCCACAGAGCTTGCGTCCACGTCGCGTCCCCTGGAAACGACCCAGTTCTGTCACCGTAACGGAGTGGCAGACTGGGGTTCGGCCAAAGTGCTCTGTGCTTTCGTAGTTCACATATTCATCTTGCCTTTTTAACTACGATCCTGCGGTGGCTATGCCTGCACCCCCGCGGGACGCCTTCGGGCGCTTTTTAAAACCCAAAGGCCCTTCTCAGGGCCAAACAAAAGGCCCTTCTCAGGGCCAACCCAAAGGCCCTTCTCAGGGCCAACCCAAAGGCCCTTCTCAGGGCCAACCAAAAGGCCCTTCTCAGGGCCACTCCGACGCTTCGGCGTCAGAGGCTAGCCGCGCGCCGTCTGCGGCTAGCTTCTCTGAAGGTGCAGTCGAGTTTTTGGACTCTGACGACCAGTCCGTCACGAGTGTATCGGATGCGGGCGACTCCCGGTCGCGGAAGCGGGCCTTCCGTAAGGATGGGTCAGAGGGCTCTTCGGGCTCATCCAGGCGGTCGAAAGCCAAAAGGCCGTCAATAGCTGCAGACACCCACGAGGTGGGTCTTGCGGACGCCCAACGTCAGCTCGACCTGGCTCGGCGGGAGCTGCACCAGCAGGAGCTGGAGGAGCGGGTCGTTGCGAAGGAGCAACGGGCGCGTGCTGCTCGGGCCAAGTCCGGGTACGGTGCGTCCCGCGTTCTGTACGCGGACCACTCCTTGGCCGAGCTGCAGCAGATGGCGGAGGAGGACGAGGAGGAGATCGTTGAGGTCGCCTCCAAGTCCTCAAATTTAAAAGGGACCTTCCAAAAGGCCCTTAAGTGTCGGGCCGCGAGCATGCGCGGTATCGTTATGGAGCTGGTCCAGCGCAAGGCGACTGACGAAACGCGGCAACTGCAGGCGACAGTCAATCGGCTGCAGTTGGAGGTCAGCCAGCTTCATACGAAGCTAGCTGAAGCCACGGCTCGGCCACATCAGACCGAACCAAGACCAGCGGCAGAGGCCCCCGCCTCCAACCTTGAGGATGTCATCCGCAAGGTGGTTATGGAGGAGAGGGCCTTCACGCGAGCCTGCTTAGCAGGAATAGAGGACCGGCTCTTGCCGGAGCAACGCCTCCGACCGCCGCTTGCCGCGGACAAGAGGCAAAGCGAGCCGGGGCCGTCCTCGCTAGGGGAGGACGCCCTTCTCCCTTCCACTACTCCGTCCAACCAGCAGGGTTGGACCGAAGTGGTCGGGAAGGGAAAGGGCAGAGGAAAGAAGACGGCGACAGCCGCCCCTGCTGTCGCAGCCGCCACGGCCACCACGACTCCCAGCCAGTCGCAGACGACCGGGAAGGGAAGGAGGAGGGGCAGGGGCAGAAAAGCGGCAACGGCCGTTCCTGTCGCCCCCGTCACCACGCCTCCCAGCCAGTCGCAGGCGACCGGCACAGGGAAGAGAAAGGGGAAATTGGTTCCCCCGAAGTCCGCGGCCGTCGTCGTGACGCTCACCGCGGAGGCCGCAGAACGAGGGGAGACGTACGCGTCAATATTGGTGCGGGCGCGTGCTAACGCCGATCCCACCCAACTGGGGATCGGCAAAGTCTCCTGCCGCAGGACCCAAGCCGGGGCTCGAATTTTCGAGTTCCCTGGCGCGGAGGGAAACGCAAGCGCTGACCTCTTTGCAGCCAAGCTGCAGGAGGTCATTGCGGACGCGGCCAAGGTGGCCCGACCTGTCAAGTCGGCGACCATCGAGGTGACCGATCTTGACGACTCGGTCACCAAGGAGGAGGTGGTGGCGGCAGTCGCAGCTATTGGGGGCTGCAGCGTCACAGCGGTGCAGGGCCGGGACATCAGGCCCGGCCGCGGCGGCATGGGAACTATCCGTCTCGAGTGCCCGGTCGCCGCCGCCAAAGTCGTCCTTGGTAAGGGACGGCTCTTGGTCGGGTTCAGCTCGGGTGCAGTCCGAGCACTTGAAGACCAGCCCCTGCGCTGCTTCAGGTGCTGCGGCATAGGGCACACCCGAGCCCTGTGCCCTTCAGCGGTTGACAGATCTCAAACCTGCTACCGCTGTGGCAAGGAGGGCCACAAAGCCGCCTCCTGCACTGCCGCCACGCCGCACTGCGCAGTGTGCGCCGCCAGTGGCTGCCCGGCAGGCCACGTGACGAGGGGGAGGATGTGCAATCCTCCCCCTAAGAGGGGCAAAGCGCAGGCGCCGATCGCGCCTGCTGCTAGCACCGTCGTTCCCGAGGCAGGAACGGCGGTGGCGCCGGAGGAGGAGGGTGCGATGTCGATTGATGGATAGGGTCGATCATCGCATCCTCCAGGCGAACACCAACCACTGCCGAACAGCCCAGGATCTGCTGATGCAGACCATGGCTGAGTGGTTGGTGGACTTGGCGGTGGTCGCCGAGCCCTACTCGGTCCCTGGCAATTGGCTGGGTGATCGGGACGGCCTGGTGGCAATGGTGACGCGGTCTTCCACAGACTCCCCTCCCCTCTCGCTTTTAGAGAGAGGACCGGGATACGTGGCCACCGCGTGGGGAGGTGTGGCCCTGGTAGGGGTCTATTTCTCCCCAAACCGCCCTCTCTCGGACTTTGAGGATTTCCTCGAAGTCCTCACTGCAGTCGTAGGGAGGGCGGCGCCGCGCCAGGTCGTGGTGTTGGGCGACCTGAACGCCAAGTCGGTAGCATGGGGCAACCCGGCTGCCTCCTGCAACGTCCGGGGACGCGCCGTCGAGTTCTGGGCGGCGTCGTGCGGTGTGTCCCTCCTCAACAGGGGGGCGGTCCACACGTGTGTGCGGCAACAGGGAGGGTCGGTGGTCGACGTCTCGTTTGCCACCCCCGTGCTGGCCGCACGCATTGTTAACTGGCGAGTGGAGACGGTGGAGACCCTGTCGGACCACCGATATGTGCGGTTCGACATCTCCACCCAGGGCCCCCGGGGGGAGATGGCCCGCTCTAGCAGGTCTCCCTTCCCACGGTGGGCTCTGACTCGCCTGGACCGGGAGGCAGCCAAGGAGGCGGCCTTCCTCCAGGACTGGCTGTCTCCCCCCCCTGTCGAGGACGTCCCGGACGTTGACGACGCAGCGGTCCGCCTCAGGAGATCCTTGACCGAGGTGTGCAACTCCAGCATGCCTCGGTCCCGTCGCCCGCCTCCCCGTCGCGCCGTCTATTGGTGGTCGGAAGAACTTGCGGGGCTCCGGGCCACCTGCGTGGCGGCCAGACGGGCCTACACGCGGAGCCGACGGCGCAGCGTCCGTAGTCAAGCAGACGAGGACCGCCTCTACGCCTCTTACAGAGAGGCTCAGACGGTCCTCAAGTCGGCTATGGGCGCTGCCAAGGACTCGGCGAGGGCCGAGATGCTGGAGGGTCTCGACAGAGACCCGTATGGGAGACCATACAGGGCGGCGCGGAACCAACTGCGGCCCCATGGTCCCCCTCTGACAGAGACCCTCGAGCCAGCGTTGCTGGATGGGGTGGTCCGGTCCCTGTTTCCGCGCAGGACCGACTTCAACCCACCATCGATGGACCCCCCGCAGGAGGCGGCTTCACCGCCGGAGGAGGAGGTACCCCCGGTGACGGCGGATGAGTTTTACGCGGGGGTTCTCAGCCTCCGCGCCAAGAAGACGGCCCCTGGGCCGGACGGCGTCCCTGCTCGAGTGGTGGCCATAGCTGCCGCTCAAATGGAGGACAGATTTCGGGACCTCTTCAGCGCATGCCTTACGGCTGGGAGGTTCCCGAAACTGTGGAAGGAGGGGCAGCTATGCCTCCTCCGAAAGGAGGGACGCCCGGCGGATTCCCCCTCGGCATACCGGCCCATCGTTCTGCTCGATGAGGTCGGTAAATTGTTCGAGGGGATCATTGCCTCCCGGCTAAACAACCACCTGCGGAGGGTAGGGCCGGACCTGTCGGACGCCCAGTTCGGTTTCCGACAGGGGCGTTCGACCATTGACGCGCTGGCCCTACTCAAGGGCCAGGTGAAGGGGGCGGTCGAGGCAGGGGACGGAGTGCTGGCGGTGTCATTCGACATAGCCAACGCCTTCAACTCCGTCCCCCACTCGACCATACTGGAGGCACTCCGGTATCACGGAGTGCCCCAATACTTGCAGAGCCTCCTGGCCAGCTACTTGGAGGACCGAGAGGTCCTCCTTGTCGACAAACTGGCCAGGTTGCAGCGATATGGCGCGGAGTGTGGTGTTCCGCAGGGGTCAGTCTTAGGACCCCCCCTGTGGAACATCGGCTTCGACTGGCTGCTGCGGGGAGCCCTCCTCCAGGGCACGAGTGTCATCTGCTACGCGGATGACACTCTCCTCACTGCCCGGGGGAGGAACTTCGGGGAGGTGGCCTGTCTGGCATCGGCCGGCGGGTCATTAGTGGCGGGGAGGATCCGCCGCCTGGGGTTAAAGGTGGCGCTGAAAAAGACCGAGGCCGTGTTCTTTCACGGGCCTCGGCAGCGCTGCCCTCCTGACGCCCACATTGTCGTGGAGGGCGCCAGGGTAGGCGTCCAGACCCAGATCAAATATCTGGGTCTAGTGCTGGACAGCAGGTGGCGCTTCGGCCCACATTTCAGCGGGCTGTCGACGCGCCTGCTGAGGGCTGCGGACGCCCTCTCCTGGCTCCTCCCGAACCTGGGAGGGCCCAGTGCGCGATGCCGGCGCCTTTATGCCGGCATCCTGAGGAGCATGGCCCTGTACGGGGCCCCCATCTGGGCGGACTCCCTCCATAGGAGGGAGAATGCGACGGCGATGCGCCGGCCCCAAAGGGCCATTGCACTGCGGGTGGCGAGGGCTTACCGCTCGGTGGGCTTTTCGGCGGCGTGCGCTCTGGCTGGCACCCCTCCTTGGGAGCTGGAGGCGTGGGTGCTCGCCAGAGTGTACGAATGGACGGCGCGGCGGAAAGCCCTCGGGGAGCGCCCCGTCGCGGAAGAGCGGGAGGCCGTGCGGCGAGAGGCGAGGGACGCCATCATCGTCCATTGGACGCAGGACCTCGCCTCCGCCACTTTCGGCCGCCGAACCCTGGACGCGCTCGGCCCAGTCCTGCGGGACTGGCTCGAGCGGCCCCACGGTTTCCTCTCATTCCGTCTGGTGCAGGTGCTGTCAGGCCACGGCTGTTTCGGCACGCACCTGCACCGGATCGGGAGGGAGGAGACTCCGGCGTGCCACGAATGCGGCGCGGCGGAGGACACGGCACAGCACACGCTCGAAGTGTGCCCGGCTTGGTCTGAGCCGCGCCGCATTCTGACTGCGGAGATCGGACAGGACCTCTCACTTCCCAGCGTGGTCAACTCTATGCTGGAGAGTGAGGGGTCCTGGGCAGCGGTTGCCTCCTTTTGCGAGGACGTCATCTCGCAAAAGGAGGCGGCGGAGCGCGCGCGTGAGGACGACCCTCTCGCTGCGCCGCTCCGAAGACGGAGAAGAGGTCGGAGAAGACGCCGTCTTCTCCCTCCTCATGGTGGTGATAGGCGGGCGACAGGCGCGGGGGCGCCTCCGCCCGCATTGCACTCTACACCACCTCCGCCGGTCATTCCCGGCCCTCCCCCCTCACGGGGAGGGCGTGTAGGGCCCGTGTAGGCGGGCGAACGTCGGAGAGGGACTGGACGCAAAGGCTATGCCGATCTCCCAGTCCCCCTCCACTCAGACGATGCGGGAATGCCGCTGGGTTGTTTTAGTGGGTATACCGGGTCTTAGGCCCGGGGAGTCCCACATACCCCTCCCATTCCCCAATGGGAGGGTATGCGTAATGCATTTTTTCCCAGCGCAAACAAAAAAAAAAAAAAAAAAAAAAGGTTAGGTTAGGTTAGGTTAGGTTAGGTTAGGTTAGGTTAGGTTAGGTTAGGTTAGGTTAGGTTAGGTTAGGTTAGGTTAGGTTAGGTTAGGTTAGGTTAGGTTAGGTTAGGTTAGGTTAGGTTAGGTTAGGTTAGGTTAGGTTAGGTTAGGTTAGGTTAGGTTAGGTTAGGTTAGGTTAGGTTAGGTTAGGTTAGGTTAGGTTAGGTTAGGTTAGGTTAGGTTAGGTTAGGTTAGGTTAGGTTAGGTTAGGTTAGGTTAGGTTAGGTTAGGTTAGGTTAGGTTAGGTTAGGTTAGGTTAGGTTAGGTTAGGTTAGGTTAGGTTAGGTTAGGTTAGGTTAGGTTAGGTTAGGTTAGGTTAGGTTAGGTTAGGTTAGGTTAGGTTAGGTTAGGTTAGGTTAGGTTAGGTTAGGTTAGGTTAGGTTAGGTTAGGTTAGGTTAGGTTAGGTTAGGTTAGGTTAGGTTAGGTTAGGTTAGGTTAGGTTAGGTTAGGTTAGGTTAGGTTAGGTTAGGTTAGGTTAGGTTAGGTTAGGTTAGGTTAGGTTAGGTTAGGTTAGGTTAGGTTAGGTTAGGTTAGGTTAGGTTAGGTTAGGTTAGGTTAGGTTAGGTTAGGTTAGGTTAGGTTAGGTTAGGTTAGGTTAGGTTAGGTTAGGTTAGGTTAGGTTAGGTTAGGTTAGGTTAGGTTAGGTTAGGTTAGGTTAGGTTAGGTTAGGTTAGGTTAGGTTAGGTTAGGTTAGGTTAGGTTAGGTTAGGTTAGGTTAGGTTAGGTTAGGTTAGGTTAGGTTAGGTTAGGTTAGGTTAGGTTAGGTTAGGTTAGGTTAGGTTAGGTTAGGTTAGGTTAGGTTAGGTTAGGTTAGGTTAGGTTAGGTTAGGTTAGGTTAGGTTAGGTTAGGTTAGGTTAGGTTAGGTTAGGTTAGGTTAGGTTAGGTTAGGTTAGGTTAGGTTAGGTTAGGTTAGGTTAGGTTAGGTTAGGTTAGGTTAGGTTAGGTTAGGTTAGGTTAGGTTAGGTTAGGTTAGGTTAGGTTAGGTTAGGTTAGGTTAGGTTAGGTTAGGTTAGGTTAGGTTAGGTTAGGTTAGGTTAGGTTAGGTTAGGTTAGGTTAGGTTAGGTTAGGTTAGGTTAGGTTAGGTTAGGTTAGGTTAGGTTAGGTTAGGTTAGGTTAGGTTAGGTTAGGTTAGGTTAGGTTAGGTTAGGTTAGGTTAGGTTAGGTTAGGTTAGGTTAGGTTAGGTTAGGTTAGGTTAGGTTAGGTTAGGTTAGGTTAGGTTAGGTTAGGTTAGGTTAGGTTAGGTTAGGTTAGGTTAGGTTAGGTTAGGTTAGGTTAGGTTAGGTTAGGTTAGGTTAGGTTAGGTTAGGTTAGGTTAGGTTAGGTTAGGTTAGGTTAGGTTAGGTTAGGTTAGGTTAGGTTAGGTTAGGTTAGGTTAGGTTAGGTTAGGTTAGGTTAGGTTAGGTTAGGTTAGGTTAGGTTAGGTTAGGTTAGGTTAGGTTAGGTTAGGTTAGGTTAGGTTAGGTTAGGTTAGGTTAGG
>OX376661.1:0-10000 GCA_947386135.1 Melanchra persicariae
AACCTAACCTAACCTAACCTAACCTAACCTAACCTAACCTAACCTAACCTAACCTAACCTAACCTAACCTAACCTAACCTAACCTAACCTAACCTAACCTAACCTAACCTAACCTAACCTAACCTAACCTAACCTAACCTAACCTAACCTAACCTAACCTAACCTAACCTAACCTAACCTAACCTAACCTAACCTAACCTAACCTAACCTAACCTAACCTAACCTAACCTAACCTAACCTAACCTAACCTAACCTAACCTAACCTAACCTAACCTAACCTAACCTAACCTAACCTAACCTAACCTAACCTAACCTAACCTAACCTAACCTAACCTAACCTAACCTAACCTAACCTAACCTAACCTAACCTAACCTAACCTAACCTAACCTAACCTAACCTAACCTAACCTAACCTAACCTAACCTAACCTAACCTAACCTAACCTAACCTAACCTAACCTAACCTAACCTAACCTAACCTAACCTAACCTAACCTAACCTAACCTAACCTAACCTAACCTAACCTAACCTAACCTAACCTAACCTAACCTAACCTAACCTAACCTAACCTAACCTAACCTAACCTAACCTAACCTAACCTAACCTAACCTAACCTAACCTAACCTAACCTAACCTAACCTAACCTAACCTAACCTAACCTAACCTAACCTAACCTAACCTAACCTAACCTAACCTAACCTAACCTAACCTAACCTAACCTAACCTAACCTAACCTAACCTAACCTAACCTAACCTAACCTAACCTAACCTAACCTAACCTAACCTAACCTAACCTAACCTAACCTAACCTAACCTAACCTAACCTAACCTAACCTAACCTAACCTAACCTAACCTAACCTAACCTAACCTAACCTAACCTAACCTAACCTAACCTAACCTAACCTAACCTAACCTAACCTAACCTAACCTAACCTAACCTAACCTAACCTAACCTAACCTAACCTAACCTAACCTAACCTAACCTAACCTAACCTAACCTAACCTAACCTAACCTAACCTAACCTAACCTAACCTAACCTAACCTAACCTAACCTAACCTAACCTAACCTAACCTAACCTAACCTAACCTAACCTAACCTAACCTAACCTAACCTAACCTAACCTAACCTAACCTAACCTAACCTAACCTAACCTAACCTAACCTAACCTAACCTAACCTAACCTAACCTAACCTAACCTAACCTAACCTAACCTAACCTAACCTAACCTAACCTAACCTAACCTAACCTAACCTAACCTAACCTAACCTAACCTAACCTAACCTAACCTAACCTAACCTAACCTAACCTAACCTAACCTAACCTAACCTAACCTAACCTAACCTAACCTAACCTAACCTAACCTAACCTAACCTAACCTAACCTAACCTAACCTAACCTAACCTAACCTAACCTAACCTAACCTAACCTAACCTAACCTAACCTAACCTAACCTAACCTAACCTAACCTAACCTAACCTAACCTAACCTAACCTAACCTAACCTAACCTAACCTAACCTAACCTAACCTAACCTAACCTAACCTAACCTAACCTAACCTAACCTAACCTAACCTAACCTAACCTAACCTAACCTAACCTAACCTAACCTAACCTAACCTAACCTAACCTAACCTAACCTAACCTAACCTAACCTAACCTAACCTAACCTAACCTAACCTAACCTAACCTAACCTAACCTAACCTAACCTAACCTAACCTAACCTAACCTAACCTAACCTAACCTAACCTAACCTAACCTAACCTAACCTAACCTAACCTAACCTAACCTAACCTAACCTAACCTAACCTAACCTAACCTAACCTAACCTAACCTAACCTAACCTAACCTAACCTAACCTAACCTAACCTAACCTAACCTAACCTAACCTAACCTAACCTAACCTAACCTAACCTAACCTAACCTAACCTAACCTAACCTAACCTAACCTAACCTAACCTAACCTAACCTAACCTAACCTAACCTAACCTAACCTAACCTAACCTAACCTAACCTAACCTAACCTAACCTAACCTAACCTAACCTAACCTAACCTAACCTAACCTAACCTAACCTAACCTAACCTAACCTAACCTAACCTAACCTAACCTAACCTAACCTAACCTAACCTAACCTAACCTAACCTAACCTAACCTAACCTAACCTAACCTAACCTAACCTAACCTAACCTAACCTAACCTAACCTAACCTAACCTAACCTAACCTAACCTAACCTAACCTAACCTAACCTAACCTAACCTAACCTAACCTAACCTAACCTAACCTAACCTAACCTAACCTAACCTAACCTAACCTAACCTAACCTAACCTAACCTAACCTAACCTAACCTAACCTAACCTAACCTAACCTAACCTAACCTAACCTAACCTAACCTAACCTAACCTAACCTAACCTAACCTAACCTAACCTAACCTAACCTAACCTAACCTAACCTAACCTAACCTAACCTAACCTAACCTAACCTAACCTAACCTAACCTAACCTAACCTAACCTAACCTAACCTAACCTAACCTAACCTAACCTAACCTAACCTAACCTAACCTAACCTAACCTAACCTAACCTAACCTAACCTAACCTAACCTAACCTAACCTAACCTAACCTAACCTAACCTAACCTAACCTAACCTAACCTAACCTAACCTAACCTAACCTAACCTAACCTAACCTAACCTAACCTAACCTAACCTAACCTAACCTAACCTAACCTAACCTAACCTAACCTAACCTAACCTAACCTAACCTAACCTAACCTAACCTAACCTAACCTAACCTAACCTAACCTAACCTAACCTAACCTAACCTAACCTAACCTAACCTAACCTAACCTAACCTAACCTAACCTAACCTAACCTAACCTAACCTAACCTAACCTAACCTAACCTAACCTAACCTAACCTAACCTAACCTAACCTAACCTAACCTAACCTAACCTAACCTAACCTAACCTAACCTAACCTAACCTAACCTAACCTAACCTAACCTAACCTAACCTAACCTAACCTAACCTAACCTAACCTAACCTAACCTAACCTAACCTAACCTAACCTAACCTAACCTAACCTAACCTAACCTAACCTAACCTAACCTAACCTAACCTAACCTAACCTAACCTAACCTAACCTAACCTAACCTAACCTAACCTAACCTAACCTAACCTAACCTAACCTAACCTAACCTAACCTAACCTAACCTAACCTAACCTAACCTAACCTAACCTAACCTAACCTAACCTAACCTAACCTAACCTAACCTAACCTAACCTAACCTAACCTAACCTAACCTAACCTAACCTAACCTAACCTAACCTAACCTAACCTAACCTAACCTAACCTAACCTAACCTAACCTAACCTAACCTAACCTAACCTAACCTAACCTAACCTAACCTAACCTAACCTAACCTAACCTAACCTAACCTAACCTAACCTAACCTAACCTAACCTAACCTAACCTAACCTAACCTAACCTAACCTAACCTAACCTAACCTAACCTAACCTAACCTAACCTAACCTAACCTAACCTAACCTAACCTAACCTAACCTAACCTAACCTAACCTAACCTAACCTAACCTAACCTAACCTAACCTAACCTAACCTAACCTAACCTAACCTAACCTAACCTAACCTAACCTAACCTAACCTAACCTAACCTAACCTAACCTAACCTAACCTAACCTAACCTAACCTAACCTAACCTAACCTAACCTAACCTAACCTAACCTAACCTAACCTAACCTAACCTAACCTAACCTAACCTAACCTAACCTAACCTAACCTAACCTAACCTAACCTAACCTAACCTAACCTAACCTAACCTAACCTAACCTAACCTAACCTAACCTAACCTAACCTAACCTAACCTAACCTAACCTAACCTAACCTAACCTAACCTAACCTAACCTAACCTAACCTAACCTAACCTAACCTAACCTAACCTAACCTAACCTAACCTAACCTAACCTAACCTAACCTAACCTAACCTAACCTAACCTAACCTAACCTAACCTAACCTAACCTAACCTAACCTAACCTAACCTAACCTAACCTAACCTAACCTAACCTAACCTAACCTAACCTAACCTAACCTAACCTAACCTAACCTAACCTAACCTAACCTAACCTAACCTAACCTAACCTAACCTAACCTAACCTAACCTAACCTAACCTAACCTAACCTAACCTAACCTAACCTAACCTAACCTAACCTAACCTAACCTAACCTAACCTAACCTAACCTAACCTAACCTAACCTAACCTAACCTAACCTAACCTAACCTAACCTAACCTAACCTAACCTAACCTAACCTAACCTAACCTAACCTAACCTAACCTAACCTAACCTAACCTAACCTAACCTAACCTAACCTAACCTAACCTAACCTAACCTAACCTAACCTAACCTAACCTAACCTAACCTAACCTAACCTAACCTAACCTAACCTAACCTAACCTAACCTAACCTAACCTAACCTAACCTAACCTAACCTAACCTAACCTAACCTAACCTAACCTAACCTAACCTAACCTAACCTATACCTAACCTAACCTAACCTAACCTAACCTAACCTAACCTAACCTAACCTAACCTAACCTAACCTAACCTAACCTAACCTAACCTAACCTAACCTAACCTAACCTAACCTAACCTAACCTAACCTAACCTAACCTAACCTAACCTAACCTAACCTAACCTAACCTAACCTAACCTAACCTAACCTAACCTAACCTAACCTAACCTAACCTAACCTAACCTAACCTAACCTAACCTAACCTAACCTAACCTAACCTAACCTAACCTAACCTAACCTAACCTAACCTAACCTAACCTAACCTAACCTAACCTAACCTAACCTAACCTAACCTAACCTAACCTAACCTAACCTAACCTAACCTAACCTAACCTAACCTAACCTAACCTAACCTAACCTAACCTAACCTAACCTAACCTAACCTAACCTAACCTAACCTAACCTAACCTAACCTAACCTAACCTAACCTAACCTAACCTAACCTAACCTAACCTAACCTAACCTAACCTAACCTAACCTAACCTAACCTAACCTAACCTAACCTAACCTAACCTAACCTAACCTAACCTAACCTAACCTAACCTAACCTAACCTAACCTAACCTAACCTAACCTAACCTAACCTAACCTAACCTAACCTAACCTAACCTAACCTAACCTAACCTAACCTAACCTAACCTAACCTAACCTAACCTAACCTAACCTAACCTAACCTAACCTAACCTAACCTAACCTAACCTAACCTAACCTAACCTAACCTAACCTAACCTAACCTAACCTAACCTAACCTAACCTAACCTAACCTAACCTAACCTAACCTAACCTAACCTAACCTAACCTAACCTAACCTAACCTAACCTAACCTAACCTAACCTAACCTAACCTAACCTAACCTAACCTAACCTAACCTAACCTAACCTAACCTAACCTAACCTAACCTAACCTAACCTAACCTAACCTAACCTAACCTAACCTAACCTAACCTAACCTAACCTAACCTAACCTAACCTAACCTAACCTAACCTAACCTAACCTAACCTAACCTAACCTAACCTAACCTAACCTAACCTAACCTAACCTAACCTAACCTAACCTAACCTAACCTAACCTAACCTAACCTAACCTAACCTAACCTAACCTAACCTAACCTAACCTAACCTAACCTAACCTAACCTAACCTAACCTAACCTAACCTAACCTAACCTAACCTAACCTAACCTAACCTAACCTAACCTAACCTAACCTAACCTAACCTAACCTAACCTAACCTAACCTAACCTAACCTAACCTAACCTAACCTAACCTAACCTAACCTAACCTAACCTAACCTAACCTAACCTAACCTAACCTAACCTAACCTAACCTAACCTAACCTAACCTAACCTAACCTAACCTAACCTAACCTAACCTAACCTAACCTAACCTAACCTAACCTAACCTAACCTAACCTAACCTAACCTAACCTAACCTAACCTAACCTAACCTAACCTAACCTAACCTAACCTAACCTAACCTAACCTAACCTAACCTAACCTAACCTAACCTAACCTAACCTAACCTAACCTAACCTAACCTAACCTAACCTAACCTAACCTAACCTAACCTAACCTAACCTAACCTAACCTAACCTAACCTAACCTAACCTAACCTAACCTAACCTAACCTAACCTAACCTAACCTAACCTAACCTAACCTAACCTAACCTAACCTAACCTAACCTAACCTAACCTAACCTAACCTAACCTAACCTAACCTAACCTAACCTAACCTAACCTAACCTAACCTAACCTAACCTAACCTAACCTAACCTAACCTAACCTAACCTAACCTAACCTAACCTAACCTAACCTAACCTAACCTAACCTAACCTAACCTAACCTAACCTAACCTAACCTAACCTAACCTAACCTAACCTAACCTAACCTAACCTAACCTAACCTAACCTAACCTAACCTAACCTAACCTAACCTAACCTAACCTAACCTAACCTAACCTAACCTAACCTAACCTAACCTAACCTAACCTAACCTAACCTAACCTAACCTAACCTAACCTAACCTAACCTAACCTAACCTAACCTAACCTAACCTAACCTAACCTAACCTAACCTAACCTAACCTAACCTAACCTAACCTAACCTAACCTAACCTAACCTAACCTAACCTAACCTAACCTAACCTAACCTAACCTAACCTAACCTAACCTAACCTAACCTAACCTAACCTAACCTAACCTAACCTAACCTAACCTAACCTAACCTAACCTAACCTAACCTAACCTAACCTAACCTAACCTAACCTAACCTAACCTAACCTAACCTAACCTAACCTAACCTAACCTAACCTAACCTAACCTAACCTAACCTAACCTAACCTAACCTAACCTAACCTAACCTAACCTAACCTAACCTAACCTAACCTAACCTAACCTAACCTAACCTAACCTAACCTAACCTAACCTAACCTAACCTAACCTAACCTAACCTAACCTAACCTAACCTAACCTAACCTAACCTAACCTAACCTAACCTAACCTAACCTAACCTAACCTAACCTAACCTAACCTAACCTAACCTAACCTAACCTAACCTAACCTAACCTAACCTAACCTAACCTAACCTAACCTAACCTAACCTAACCTAACCTAACCTAACCTAACCTAACCTAACCTAACCTAACCTAACCTAACCTAACCTAACCTAACCTAACCTAACCTAACCTAACCTAACCTAACCTAACCTAACCTAACCTAACCTAACCTAACCTAACCTAACCTAACCTAACCTAACCTAACCTAACCTAACCTAACCTAACCTAACCTAACCTAACCTAACCTAACCTAACCTAACCTAACCTAACCTAACCTAACCTAACCTAACCTAACCTAACCTAACCTAACCTAACCTAACCTAACCTAACCTAACCTAACCTAACCTAACCTAACCTAACCTAACCTAACCTAACCTAACCTAACCTAACCTAACCTAACCTAACCTAACCTAACCTAACCTAACCTAACCTAACCTAACCTAACCTAACCTAACCTAACCTAACCTAACCTAACCTAACCTAACCTAACCTAACCTAACCTAACCTAACCTAACCTAACCTAACCTAACCTAACCTAACCTAACCTAACCTAACCTAACCTAACCTAACCTAACCTAACCTAACCTAACCTAACCTAACCTAACCTAACCTAACCTAACCTAACCTAACCTAACCTAACCTAACCTAACCTAACCTAACCTAACCTAACCTAACCTAACCTAACCTAACCTAACCTAACCTAACCTAACCTAACCTAACCTAACCTAACCTAACCTAACCTAACCTAACCTAACCTAACCTAACCTAACCTAACCTAACCTAACCTAACCTAACCTAACCTAACCTAACCTAACCTAACCTAACCTAACCTAACCTAACCTAACCTAACCTAACCTAACCTAACCTAACCTAACCTAACCTAACCTAACCTAACCTAACCTAACCTAACCTAACCTAACCTAACCTAACCTAACCTAACCTAACCTAACCTAACCTAACCTAACCTAACCTAACCTAACCTAACCTAACCTAACCTAACCTAACCTAACCTAACCTAACCTAACCTAACCTAACCTAACCTAACCTAACCTAACCTAACCTAACCTAACCTAACCTAACCTAACCTAACCTAACCTAACCTAACCTAACCTAACCTAACCTAACCTAACCTAACCTAACCTAACCTAACCTAACCTAACCTAACCTAACCTAACCTAACCTAACCTAACCTAACCTAACCTAACCTAACCTAACCTAACCTAACCTAACCTAACCTAACCTAACCTAACCTAACCTAACCTAACCTAACCTAACCTAACCTAACCTAACCTAACCTAACCTAACCTAACCTAACCTAACCTAACCTAACCTAACCTAACCTAACCTAACCTAACCTAACCTAACCTAACCTAACCTAACCTAACCTAACCTAACCTAACCTAACCTAACCTAACCTAACCTAACCTAACCTAACCTAACCTAACCTAACCTAACCTAACCTAACCTAACCTAACCTAACCTAACCTAACCTAACCTAACCTAACCTAACCTAACCTAACCTAACCTAACCTAACCTAACCTAACCTAACCTAACCTAACCTAACCTAACCTAACCTAACCTAACCTAACCTAACCTAACCTAACCTAACCTAACCTAACCTAACCTAACCTAACCTAACCTAACCTAACCTAACCTAACCTAACCTAACCTAACCTAACCTAACCTAACCTAACCTAACCTAACCTAACCTAACCTAACCTAACCTAACCTAACCTAACCTAACCTAACCTAACCTAACCTAACCTAACCTAACCTAACCTAACCTAACCTAACCTAACCTAACCTAACCTAACCTAACCTAACCTAACCTAACCTAACCTAACCTAACCTAACCTAACCTAACCTAACCTAACCTAACCTAACCTAACCTAACCTAACCTAACCTAACCTAACCTAACCTAACCTAACCTAACCTAACCTAACCTAACCTAACCTAACCTAACCTAACCTAACCTAACCTAACCTAACCTAACCTAACCTAACCTAACCTAACCTAACCTAACCTAACCTAACCTAACCTAACCTAACCTAACCTAACCTAACCTAACCTAACCTAACCTAACCTAACCTAACCTAACCTAACCTAACCTAACCTAACCTAACCTAACCTAACCTAACCTAACCTAACCTAACCTAACCTAACCTAACCTAACCTAACCTAACCTAACCTAACCTAACCTAACCTAACCTAACCTAACCTAACCTAACCTAACCTAACCTAACCTAACCTAACCTAACCTAACCTAACCTAACCTAACCTAACCTAACCTAACCTAACCTAACCTAACCTAACCTAACCTAACCTAACCTAACCTAACCTAACCTAACCTAACCTAACCTAACCTAACCTAACCTAACCTAACCTAACCTAACCTAACCTAACCTAACCTAACCTAACCTAACCTAACCTAACCTAACCTAACCTAACCTAACCTAACCTAACCTAACCTAACCTAACCTAACCTAACCTAACCTAACCTAACCTAACCTAACCTAACCTAACCTAACCTAACCTAACCTAACCTAACCTAACCTAACCTAACCTAACCTAACCTAACCTAACCTAACCTAACCTAACCTAACCTAACCTAACCTAACCTAACCTAACCTAACCTAACCTAACCTAACCTAACCTAACCTAACCTAACCTAACCTAACCTAACCTAACCTAACCTAACCTAACCTAACCTAACCTAACCTAACCTAACCTAACCTAACCTAACCTAACCTAACCTAACCTAACCTAACCTAACCTAACCTAACCTAACCTAACCTAACCTAACCTAACCTAACCTAACCTAACCTAACCTAACCTAACCTAACCTAACCTAACCTAACC
>OX376661.1:15000-25000 GCA_947386135.1 Melanchra persicariae
AACCTAACCTAACCTAACCTAACCTAACCTAACCTAACCTAACCTAACCTAACCTAACCTAACCTAACCTAACCTAACCTAACCTAACCTAACCTAACCTAACCTAACCTAACCTAACCTAACCTAACCTAACCTAACCTAACCTAACCTAACCTAACCTAACCTAACCTAACCTAACCTAACCTAACCTAACCTAACCTAACCTAACCTAACCTAACCTAACCTAACCTAACCTAACCTAACCTAACCTAACCTAACCTAACCTAACCTAACCTAACCTAACCTAACCTAACCTAACCTAACCTAACCTAACCTAACCTAACCTAACCTAACCTAACCTAACCTAACCTAACCTAACCTAACCTAACCTAACCTAACCTAACCTAACCTAACCTAACCTAACCTAACCTAACCTAACCTAACCTAACCTAACCTAACCTAACCTAACCTAACCTAACCTAACCTAACCTAACCTAACCTAACCTAACCTAACCTAACCTAACCTAACCTAACCTAACCTAACCTAACCTAACCTAACCTAACCGTAATTTCTTGGGCGTCTGGACTGCGTTTTTGAAGCGGTTTTCTGTTCCAGAAAACTTTAATAGGCGTCCCCTAACTTATTGACGCAATATTTTTGACAAATCTGCAAGGGTGGTTTTAATTTTGGCACCAACCCCTTTTTCACTAAATTCTTCATACTTACCTGGTTCTAACTACGGAACCCTTCATTCGATTTTCTTCCTGTTTGCGGAATCGTGTTTTCGCCATACTAACCTTGGGTTCCCGGCGCTGTGCGCGAATTGAAACCCTTCCCGGTCGCTGAAAACACGTTTTTTGCCTGAAAAAACTGGTTTTTTGACCACCCCTAAAAATTTTGTTCAACCCTTATTCCCGGAAACGTCACAGCTAGCTAGCCCGCGCCGAGACGCTTCTCCTGACACCTCGCCCGCGCGTCTGGCTCCAGGGAATCTGCAAAAAATTAATTAATTAGTAATTTTCATACATAGGTACATACCTCAAAATCCACCTAAGGAAGCACTGTCGAAACAAAAATCGTAATTTCTTGGGCGTCTGGACTGCGTTTTTGAAGCGGTTTTCTGTTCCAGAAAACTTTAATAGGCGTCCCCTAACTTATTGACGCAATATTTTTGACAAATCTGCAAGGGTGGTTTTAATTTTGGCACCAACCCCTTTTTCACTAAATTCTTCATACTTACTTGGTTCTAACTACGGAACCCTTCATTCGATTTTCTTCCTGTTTGCGGAATCGTGTTTTCGCCATACTAACCTTGGGTTCCCGGCGCTGTGCGCGAATTGAAACCCTTCCCGGTCGCTGAAAGCACGTTTTTTGCCTGAAAAAACTGGTTTTTTGACCACCCCTAAAAATTTTGTTCAACCCTTATTCCCGGAAACGTCACAGCTAGCTAGCCCGCGCCGAGACGCTTCTCCTGACACCTCGCCCGCGCGTCTGGCTCCAGGGAATCTGCAAAAAATTAATTAATTAGTAATTTTCATACATAGGTACATACCTCAAAATCCACCTAAGGAAGCACTGTCGAAACAAAAATCGTAATTTCTTGGGCGTCTGGACTGCGTTTTTGAAGCGGTTTTCTGTTCCAGAAAACTTTAATAGGCGTCCCCTAACTTATTGACGCAATATTTTTGACAAATCTGCAAGGGTGGTTTTAATTTTGGCACCAACCCCTTTTTCACTAAATTCTTCATACTTACTTGGTTCTAACTACGGAACCCTTCATTCGATTTTCTTCCTGTTTGCGGAATCGTGTTTTCGCCATACTAACCTTGGGTTCCCGGCGCTGTGCGCGAATTGAAACCCTTCCCGGTCGCTGAAAACACGTTTTTTGCCTGAAAAAACTGGTTTTTTGACCACCCCTAAAAATTTTGTTCAACCCTTATTCCCGGAAACGTCACAGCTAGCTAGCCCGCGCCGAGACGCTTCTCCTGACACCTCGCCCGCGCGTCTGGCTCCAGGGAATCTGCAAAAAATTAATTAATTAGTAATTTTCATACATAGGTACATACCTCAAAATCCACCTAAGGAAGCACTGTCGAAACAAAAATCGTAATTTCTTGGGCGTCTGGACTGCGTTTTTGAAGCGGTTTTCTGTTCCAGAAAACTTTAATAGGCGTCCCCTAACTTATTGACGCAATATTTTTGACAAATCTGCAAGGGTGGTTTTAATTTTGGCACCAACCCCTTTTTCACTAAATTCTTCATACTTACCTGGTTCTAACTACGGAACCCTTCATTCGATTTTCTTCCTGTTTGCGGAATCGTGTTTTCGCCATACTAACCTTGGGTTCCCGGCGCTGTGCGCGAATTGAAACCCTTCCCGGTCGCTGAAAACACGTTTTTTGCCTGAAAAAACTGGTTTTTTGACCACCCCTAAAAATTTTGTTCAACCCTTATTCCCGGAAACGTCACAGCTAGCTAGCCCGCGCCGAGACGCTTCTCCTGACACCTCGCCCGCGCGTCTGGCTCCAGGGAATCTGCAAAAAATTAATTAATTAGTAATTTTCATACATAGGTACATACCTCAAAATCCACCTAAGGAAGCACTGTCGAAACAAAAATCGTAATTTCTTGGGCGTCTGGACTGCGTTTTTGAAGCGGTTTTCTGTTCCAGAAAACTTTAATAGGCGTCCCCTAACTTATTGACGCAATATTTTTGACAAATCTGCAAGGGTGGTTTTAATTTTGGCACCAACCCCTTTTTCACTAAATTCTTCATACTTACTTGGTTCTAACTACGGAACCCTTCATTCGATTTTCTTCCTGTTTGCGGAATCGTGTTTTCGCCATACTAACCTTGGGTTCCCGGCGCTGTGCGCGAATTGAAACCCTTCCCGGTCGCTGAAAACACGTTTTTTGCCTGAAAAAACTGGTTTTTTGACCACCCCTAAAAATTTTGTTCAACCCTTATTCCCGGAAACGTCACAGCTAGCTAGCCCGCGCCGAGACGCTTCTCCTGACACCTCGCCCGCGCGTCTGGCTCCAGGGAATCTGCAAAAAATTAATTAATTAGTAATTTTCATACATAGGTACATACCTCAAAATCCACCTAAGGAAGCACTGTCGAAACAAAAATCGTAATTTCTTGGGCGTCTGGACTGCGTTTTTGAAGCGGTTTTCTGTTCCAGAAAACTTTAATAGGCGTCCCCTAACTTATTGACGCAATATTTTTGACAAATCTGCAAGGGTGGTTTTAATTTTGGCACCAACCCCTTTTTCACTAAATTCTTCATACTTACCTGGTTCTAACTACGGAACCCTTCATTCGATTTTCTTCCTGTTTGCGGAATCGTGTTTTCGCCATACTAACCTTGGGTTCCCGGCGCTGTGCGCGAATTGAAACCCTTCCCGGTCGCTGAAAACACGTTTTTTGCCTGAAAAAACTGGTTTTTTGACCACCCCTAAAAATTTTGTTCAACCCTTATTCCCGGAAACGTCACAGCTAGCTAGCCCGCGCCGAGACGCTTCTCCTGACACCTCGCCCGCGCGTCTGGCTCCAGGGAATCTGCAAAAAATTAATTAATTAGTAATTTTCATACATAGGTACATACCTCAAAATCCACCTAAGGAAGCACTGTCGAAACAAAAATCGTAATTTCTTGGGCGTCTGGACTGCGTTTTTGAAGCGGTTTTCTGTTCCAGAAAACTTTAATAGGCGTCCCCTAACTTATTGACGCAATATTTTTGACAAATCTGCAAGGGTGGTTTTAATTTTGGCACCAACCCCTTTTTCACTAAATTCTTCATACTTACCTGGTTCTAACTACGGAACCCTTCATTCGATTTTCTTCCTGTTTGCGGAATCGTGTTTTCGCCATACTAACCTTGGGTTCCCGGCGCTGTGCGCGAATTGAAACCCTTCCCGGTCGCTGAAAACACGTTTTTTGCCTGAAAAAACTGGTTTTTTGACCACCCCTAAAAATTTTGTTCAACCCTTATTCCCGGAAACGTCACAGCTAGCTAGCCCGCGCCGAGACGCTTCTCCTGACACCTCGCCCGCGCGTCTGGCTCCAGGGAATCTGCAAAAAATTAATTAATTAGTAATTTTCATACATAGGTACATACCTCAAAATCCACCTAAGGAAGCACTGTCGAAAAAAAATCGTAATTTCTTGGGCGTCTGGACTGCGTTTTTGAAGCGGTTTTCTGTTCCAGAAAACTTTAATAGGCGTCCCCTAACTTATTGACGCAATATTTTTGACAAATCTGCAAGGGTGGTTTTAATTTTGGCACCAACCCCTTTTTCACTAAATTCTTCATACTTACTTGGTTCTAACTACGGAACCCTTCATTCGATTTTCTTCCTGTTTGCGGAATCGTGTTTTCGCCATACTAACCTTGGGTTCCCGGCGCTGTGCGCGAATTGAAACCCTTCCCGGTCGCTGAAAACACGTTTTTTGCCTGAAAAAACTGGTTTTTTGACCACCCCTAAAAATTTTGTTCAACCCTTATTCCCGGAAACGTCACAGCTAGCTAGCCCGCGCCGAGACGCTTCTCCTGACACCTCGCCCGCGCGTCTGGCTCCAGGGAATCTGCAAAAAATTAATTAATTAGTAATTTTCATACATAGGTACATACCTCAAAATCCACCTAAGGAAGCACTGTCGAAACAAAAATCGTAATTTCTTGGGCGTCTGGACTGCGTTTTTGAAGCGGTTTTCTGTTCCAGAAAACTTTAATAGGCGTCCCCTAACTTATTGACGCAATATTTTTGACAAATCTGCAAGGGTGGTTTTAATTTTGGCACCAACCCCTTTTTCACTAAATTCTTCATACTTACCTGGTTCTAACTACGGAACCCTTCATTCGATTTTCTTCCTGTTTGCGGAATCGTGTTTTCGCCATACTAACCTTGGGTTCCCGGCGCTGTGCGCGAATTGAAACCCTTCCCGGTCGCTGAAAACACGTTTTTTGCCTGAAAAAACTGGTTTTTTGACCACCCCTAAAAATTTTGTTCAACCCTTATTCCCGGAAACGTCACAGCTAGCTAGCCCGCGCCGAGACGCTTCTCCTGACACCTCGCTCGCGCGCCTAGCTCGAAAAAATTTCTGTTCTATATAGGGAAGAAGGGAAGGAATTTTTGACGAAAAATTTTTACTTTCTTATTAGCCCCCAGGGAACTTGCTTGGCCCCTACAAACATTATATATCGTTTTTCGGCACGATTCGCACCACATTTAAAGGTAGGGGATCAAAAAACGCGAACTTTTTAACTTTATTTTAAAAGTTTTAAAACTTTACCTGGTCACCTAAATAAACTAAAGTAGGTGTACACTTATAGATCTATTTTAGCAATAGCTTGACCTTGTTTGTTTTATTAACAAAACAATCGACCTGACTTTATCATTTACACATAAATTGTAGCTTTATTGAGCTACAAGTTCTAGTATAAAATAACTGATTTCTGACAAAGTCTTTCTTTTAGGACTCTATACTGGTAACCCAGTAAATATAAATACCATTACATACTTAGAGAGCAAACATCTTAAACACGGTTAAACCAGTTCCGAAAATGATGCGTACGCCGCCTAAGTCCGACGCATCGCCAACCGGAGGTAATTTGACGAGGGCGGGCCCCTCGAAAACTACACAGGTGCGGAAGAGTATAAGCGATATCGAGGCAAAAATCAGTACTCCTCCAACACAAAAACCGAAACTCTCCGCACCGGTTGCTGAGGCGCGCGCCCTGCTGCTGAAGGCGAGGGCACAGTTAGATTTATCAGGAAACATTAAGTCCACCATAAAACAGACTGTGATAGACTGTTTGAAGTCGCTTTATGAAATAGTCAAGAAAACCGATAGATCAGGCGAGACAGAAGAGAAAGACAAAGAAGATAGAGGAAATAAACAGTTAAGAGAACCTGAAGATAAAAGCTCGAGAATACTTGACGAAATTTTAGAAATTAAAGAAATCCTAAAGAAAAAGGAAAAAGAGGAAATACCTGCGACAATAGAAAAATCTAAAGTGGAGTTATGCGACAAAATGGATGCGCAGATGGAAGAAATTAAAGAACTTAAAATGGCGACAAAGATACAGGCTGAGAAAGTCGATGCCCGAATAGGAAGTCTTGGTACGTACGCACAAGTTGCGGCGACGCCGCGTCAGCCATCGCCTAGGAAAAATCTGCATTCTGTAATAGTGTCATCATCACACGAGGGTGATACTTCAGACACAGTCATTGAAAAAATTAGGGCGGCTGTCGACGCAAAGAGTACAGGAATAAAAATTGACCATCTGCGCAGAGCAAGGAACCAGTCGGTGGTAATCAGCTGCTCCGAAAAAGAAGATCTTGGGAAACTATCGGCAAAACTAAGAAACTCCAGGGGGGATCTGAAAGTCGAGGAGGCCATAAACAAAAACCCTCTCGTAGTCGTCAGAGACGTGATGAATTACGTAACTGACGACGACTTGGTGCGGGCAATAGGATCCCAGAACGGGCACCTCCTGGAAGGGACCGATATCAGCGAGGGTGACATCCAGGTCACATATAGGCGAAGTGCGAGGAATCCGCTGACGAGTCATGTGGTGTTGCGTGTCAAGCCAGTGATTTGGCAGCGGTTGACCTCAGCGGGACGAATTCACGTGGACCTGCAGAGGGTAGTTGTGAAAGACCAGAGCCCGCTAATCCAATGCACAAAGTGCCTCAGCTACGGACATAGTAGGAAGTATTGCAAAGAACCAGCAGTACTCTGCAGCCACTGCGGCGAACCGCACACCAGAGCGGATTGTCCTGGATTCACCCTCAATGAAGAACCAAAGTGTAGAAATTGCAGCCTGACCAAAAAGGACGCAGCACATAATGCCTTCGATAGCGAGTGTCCTACACGGAAAAAGTGGGATGCGCTGGCCAGATTGGCAATAGCGTACTGCTAAAGTGGTGACGGGGGCAGAAGTTAACAAAGATAGCGTACAATACCGTGTCGTGCAGGCGAACCTCCAAAGGAAAAAACTAGCAACTGAGGAGCTCATACTCGAAGCCGGGCGCAGAAAAATGAAGTATGCCCTAGTACAGGAACCCTATGTCGGGGCGAAAGGGGAAATGAAGACCTTCCCCGGAACAAGAGTCATTCAAGGGACTAAAACGGGCGAAAAAGTCATCAAAGCCGCGATAGTCATCTTCGACAGCGGAGTGGACGCAGTGGTGTGTCCGACACTGACAACCGAAAATATAGTGGTTGCAAGATTGACAGTGGAGGACACCACCACCGTGGTGGCGTCCGTTTACTTCGAAGACTCTCTCGATATCGAACCATACCTCGACCAGCTGAGGGAAATAGTCATAAAGACAGAAGGGACGAAATTTCTGATGGGGGGGGATGTGAACGCATGGAGTGCATGGTGGGGGAGTGAGAGAGAAGACGAAAGGGGAAGACTTCTATCTGGGACCCTGGACGAACTCAACCTCCATGTACTCAACTGCGGAGACATACCAACTTTTGATACCATTCGAGGAGGAAAGCGGTACAAGAGCACGGTGGATATTACGGCCTGTTCAGACGACATGCTTCGACACGTGGAGGACTGGAGAGTGGACACAGAAATGACGAGTTCGGACCACAATGCCATAACACTAAGAATTACAACAAAAAAAGGAATCGGCAATAAAATTAAGTACAGTAATACTAGGGTATACAACACTAAAAAAGCAGACTGGGAAAGTTTTCGTGAAGAACTCACCAAATCATTGTTAGAAAATAAAATTGATAAAACTTATGTAGAAAATTTAAATAATTTAGAAAGTCTAGAAAAATGCATAGAGAAATTAATAAAAATAATTACAGAAACTTGTGACAAGACAATACCGAAAATTAAGAAAAAAGATAAAACGTACTTACCTTGGTGGAACGAAGAACTCGACCAGCTCAAGAAGTCCATGTGCAGGAAGAAAGGAAGAATCCGTTGCGCAGCTCCGCGTCGTCGGGAATGGGTCGTGATGGAGTATCTGAAAGCAAAAGAAGAGTATGAGTTACAAGTATGCAAGGCTCAAACCGAAAGCTGGAAAAGCTTTTGCGGGAGACAGGACAGGGAGAGTGTATGGGATGGCATATACCGGGTTATATCAAAGACAAAGAGGAGGCACGAAGATCTGCCAATAGTTCAAAATGGTGAGGCATTAGAACCAGACAAATCCGCCAGAGCCCTGGCAGAGACCTTCTTCCCAGATGACGAGGAATCGGAAGACAACCCCGAACACGCTAAAATGAGGGAAGAAGCTGTACGTTTGGAGGAAGGGACCCCAGAGGACAAAATAGATCCACCCTTCACTCTTGCCGAGCTCAAGTATGCATCGAAGAGTTTTAACCCGAAGAAGGCGCCGGGCCCTGACGGGTTCACGGCTGACATCTGCGAGGCCGCCATTGGAAATCATGAAAACATGTTTTTGGCCCTCACAAACAAATGCCTCGAGCTGTCCTGTTTCCCGGAAAAGTGGAAGGAAGCTGCGATCGTGGTACTTAGGAAACCGGGAAAAGACAGTTATACCCATCCAAAATCCTACCGACCGATCGGACTCCTTCCCATCTTCGGAAAAGTACTGGAGAAGATGCTAGTGCGGAGACTAAGGTGGCACATGCTACCCCAAATGAACCCACGGCAGTACGGTTTTGTGCCACAGCGAAGTACGGAGGACGCTTTGTACGACATGGTACAACATATTGATATGAAGATCAAGGAGAAAAACTTGGTGGTAGTTGTCTCGCTAGACATTGAGGGGGCGTTTGACAGTGCATGGTGGCCAGCAATAAAAAGTCGCCTGGCGGAAAAACACTGTCCAATAAACCTCCGAAAACTGGTGGGAAACTACCTTGACAATAGAAAGGTCGCAGTGAGATATGCCGGAGCAGAGTATAGGAAGAAGACCTCAAAAGGATGCGTGCAAGGATCAATCACAGGACCCACATTCTGGAATCTCCTACTGAACCCGCTGCTAGACGAACTTGACGCAACTAACACATACTGCCAGGCCTTTGCAGACGACGTGGTCTTGATTTTTTCGGGGAAAACGGCTCTGAATCTGGAAACCGAAGCCAATGCCAGCCTGGCGCATGTGCAGCGGTGGGGTGTTCGAAATAAACTAAAATTTGCACCACACAAAACCCATGCCATGTTGCTAACTAAGAAGTTGAAGTTCGACACACCACGGCTGCGCATGGGCGGGGTTGATATTGCGCTTGTCGAGGAGATCAAGCTGTTAGGACTCATAATCGACCGGAAGATGACCTTCCGGAGCCACGTCACACATGTCTGCAAAAAAGCCATAAATATATTTAAGCAGCTGTCCGGCGCAGCAAAGGTGACCTGGGGACTAAATCCAGAAGTAGTGAGGATAATCTACTCTGCCGTTGTGGAGCCGGTAATCTTATACGCAGCTAGTGTATGGGCTAGGGCTGCGGGTAAGATCTACATACAAAACCAGCTTAACACCGTTTTAAGGGGCTTCGCCCAGAAGATCAGCAGGTCGTACAGGACGGTCTCACTCAATTCAGCTCTAATCCTGACAGGACTGCTACCACTTGACCTGAGAGTCAAGGAAGTAGCATCCCTTTACGAGGCGAAGAGAGGGAAGCCTCAGCAAATTCTGGGGGATCGTTCTGTCGAGCAAAAAGCGAGCTTCTTGGCGAGGCCTCATCCAGCTGAAGAGGAAAACCTCGGCTTCCAATGTTTGGAGAGTGAAAACGAGGTGCAGCTGCGCATGAGAGAGGGTACAGTGCAAATATTTACAGACGGAAGCAAAATAGAGGGAAAAGTTGGGGCTGCCCTTTCCTGGTGGAATGGGTCAGTCGAAACTAAAACCAAAAAATTTAGGCTCGAGGAGTACTGTACCGTCTTTCAGGCGGAGCTGTACGCCGTACATAAAGCGGTAGAAATGATCGCAAAAAGCCCCGAAGAAGAGTTCAACATTTTCAGCGACTCCAGGTCAGCCCTGGAACTATTGAGAAACGTGGACACCTGCAACCCACTAGT
>OX376661.1:30000-35000 GCA_947386135.1 Melanchra persicariae
TCTCCTTGCTCGTCGGAGCGGGACGAGACAAGCCGAATAAGCCCAAACTCGACCGTTCTGCGACTGTTGGAAGGTAAGTTGCACTGGTTTGAAAATTGACTTTGACAGTTGTCGAACTGTCAAATCATTTTTCGAACTAGGATAACTCCCGAACCGGAGGTCGTAGAACGTTCGGGTTTTCTTAGGGGGAGTTGGCTGGTCCCTCCCAACCCGACAAGTCACATTTCAGGGGCTTTCAGACGCCCAAATTTTTTAGGCCTGAAACCCACACCACTCGATTGGTCTCGGCGAGCCCATCTAGGAAAGCCCAAGCACGGTGGTATTCGAACGAACGGTTCCGGAGAAAACCACTCGTAACCGATTTCTGGTTGCTATTTTACCCCAGCAACCAAAACTTTGGACTGGGTTTTCTCGGGAACCCTTTGGGCTAGGGCAGCCGTGTTTGGGTTCATTGGAATGGGCTCGAGGAGACCTATCCAGCTGTGAGTGAAGGGGTACTCTATGTAGAGTCTTAAAAATTTGTTTTTTTTTTAAATTTTAGAAATTGTTTGACTATTAGATATAAGTATACTAAGTACATTACACGGCACACAGTGACTATAGTAGAGTTAACTCTACTCAAAAACTGACGAAATAAAATTTTCTCCTTTGTTTTATAACTATAAATCGACACTATTATTGCTATTTTAGGACGCAAGTTGGCGCAGCCAGGTGACTCTACATAGAGAAAAATTTTAATTATATTTATACCCATTTATAATAGGTTTATTCGCTAGTGCGTGTACCGTGTATTGACCTGAGTCAGTGACTCATTATATACAACTATTTGTTTTATTTGTTAAGTTCTTAGCGGTTACAACAAAAGGGGCAGCTCCTTTTTACAACTTTTACAAAACTTATCTGCCCCTCCGCATCATATTCCCAAAATGTTTGGACACCGTACGCCTATTAAAAAACACGAGAGCGAAAAATCACCCCCAAAAGTTACCGTCCGCAAGAGTATAGACAGGTGGGAGGCCGCCGAGGAACTGACTGCAAAGGCATGTGCAGAGACAGCAAGGACCAATGCGACAATGCAGGCAGGCCCTGCAGAAACAATCAAGGCGGCCGCTAAACCAGCGGGAAACACCACCGGCGCGCCCAGGGCATCAACGGGAAACGACGAGCCCCCCAAAAAACTTTACGTCAGTAGAGCAGCGGAAGCGGCAGCCTGTCTAAATAAGGCGAAGGCCCATTTAAGGACCTCACGGAACCTTAAGACCGAAATAAAGGAGGGGGTCGAAAAGGCGCTCACGCGACTCCTTGAACTAGTTAAGGAAGCCGAAACGGAGTTCAAGACGAAGGGAAGTACAACGGTGGGAGAGCGGGCGGGGGGGGGAGTGGGAGCATGGCTTGCTCCAACTTCCGACCTTGCCCCCTCTCCCTCCTCTACCTCCGGCCAAAGCCTATTCATGCTACGTATGGAGGAGCATACAAAATTAATGCGGGAAAGCGGCAGGAAAATGGAAGAGCTGAAGGCGACAATTGAAAAGCATGCCGAAAGGATGGAAAAGATAGAAACGCCTACCTATGCCGGGGTGACCGCGACCCAAGGTGACAGGACACTGCAAAAGCGTACGCTGCACTCGGTCGCGGTCACCTCGACCGTGGAGACGGAAACAGGAGAAGAGGTGCTCGAAAGAGTAAGGAAGGCCGTAGACGCCAAAGAAGGATGGGTTAAGGTGGAGAGGGTGAGGAAGGCCAAAAATAGAAAGGTGATAATGGGCTTTGGGTCCAAGGAAGAAAGGGATAAGGTAAAGGACAGAATAGAGAAAGAAGGAGGGAGCCTCACCATCGAGGACGTGGAGAACAAGGACCCGCTGGTCAGGCTTGGGGATGTCTTGTCGGTAAACACTGATGAGGACATCCTCAGGGCTCTCCGGAACCAAAACGGGTCTGTTTTCCACGGCCTCGATGAGGGGGAGGATAGGATAGCTGTCAAATACAGAAGGAGGGCCAGAAACCCTCACACCAGCCACGTAATCATAAGCGTGTCGCCCAGTATCTGGAGGCGGGTGACGGAAAGGGGCTATGTATACATAGATCTCCAGCGGGTCAGAGCGGAAGACCAGACTCCACTTGTCCAGTGCACGCGCTGCCTGGGGTACGGCCACGGCAGGAAGTACTGCCAAGAGAGTGCAGACGCATGCAGCCATTGTGGCGGCCCCCACCTGAAAACGGAGTGCGCGGACTGGCTAGCTGGGGAGCCACCCGCCTGCAGAAACTGCAAGAAGGCGAAATTAACGCAGACGGAGCACAATGCCTTCAGCTCTGGGTGCCCAGTACGCCGCCGGTGGGATGAATTAGCCCGGTCGACCGTCGCTTACTGTTAACGCCAACGTTGCCACCACCACATATAGCTATATGCAAGCGAACCTCCAACGGAAAAGGCTTGCGACGTTCGAATTGCTGCTCGAGGCACAAAAACAGGGAGTAGCCGTAGCCCTGCTGCAGGAGCCATACATCGGTGGGACTAGGACTATGAAGAGTCACAAGGGAGTAAGGATCTTCCAGAGCACTGAAGATGGAGAAGGGACCGTTAAAGCTGCTATTGCTGTCTTCGACAGCAATCTCAACATAAAGCAGTACCCGAAACTCACCACAAATAATATCGTCGTGGTGGGGATCCAGACCAGTGCCTGGGAGATCACCCTTGTGTCCATATACTTCGAGCCGGACAAACCTGTGGAGCCCTATTTAGACCACCTTAAAGTAATAGTGGCCAAAAATGGTTCTAAGCCCATAATCGTTGGAGGCGACGCAAACGCAAAAAGCACATGGTGGGGCAGCCCGACGGTTGACCGTAGGGGAGAGGAGGTATGCGGGACTCTCGGAGAGCTCGGGCTGCACATACTTAACGCAGGAGAACTCCCGACATTCGACACGATAAGAGGAGGACAACGCTATAGCAGCTATGTCGACATAACAGCCTGTTCGGCAAATATCCTCGACAGGGTAGCAGACTGGAAAGTCGTCGAGGGCCTGAGCAGCTCCGACCACAACGGCATAGTCTTCAAAATTTTGCAAACAAAATCAAAAGGGTTAAAAGTAGAAAGAACCACCAGAATGTTTAATACAAAAAAGGCCAACTGGCCTGAGTTTCATGCGAAACTCACCCAGTTGAGCCAAGAATATAAAATCAGTAAAAAAGAAGTAGAAAAAATAAGCAAGGTAGAAAAATTAGACACAATAGTAAATAATTACACAAATATAATTACACAAGCATGTAAGGCATCTATGCCAATTAAAAAACAAATAGAAAAACTTACCTTGCCGTGGTGGTCGGAGAGACTCGAAAAACTGAAAAAAGCGGTAGCTACCAAGAAGAGGAGGATTAGGTGCGCTGCTCCCGTCCGCAGATCCATCGTTGTCGGAGAGTATCTGAAACAAAAAGAAGAATATGAGTTGGAGGCAGCCAGAGCTCAAACCGAGAGTTGGAAGGAGTTCTGCTGCAAACAGGATAGAGAGGGGGTGTGGGAGGGGATTTATAGGGTTATAGGAAGGACATCGAGCAGGGTGGAGGACCCGCCGCTGGTGAAAGACGGGAAGATACTGGATCCGGATGGATCCGCCCGATACATAGCGGAGACCCTGTATCCGGAGGACCACCCAGCTGCGGATAACCCCAACCACAGCCGTGTCAGACGAGAGGCGAAATCGGTGAATGAAGGCGAATATGGTGAGCCATACGACCCTCCATTCACTATAGCTGAATTGAAGACGTCGAGCGAGTCCTTCAATCCAAAGAAGGCTCCGGGAATGGATGGCCTCACAGCCGACATTTGCAGTCGTGCTATCAGCAAAGATCCAGGAACTTTCCTGGCAATCCTCAACAAATGCCTTGCCTACAACCACTTTCCCAGAGCATGGAAAGAGGCAACGGTGATTATGTTGCGGAAGCCAGGGAAAACCGATTATACGACACCCAAGGCGTATCGCCCAATCGGTCTGTTGCCAGTACTCGGAAAGATCTTTGAGAAAATGTTGGTGGCCCGACTCAGGTTCTATATAGCACCGAGGATGAGTACTCGTCAGTACGGATTCATGCCACAAAGGAGTACCGAAGACTCCCTCTATACCCTCATGCAAAGAATACGCAATAAACTAGAGCAAAAGAAAATAATAACGATAATATCACTGGACATAGAGGGAGCCTTCGACAATGCCTGGTGGCCAGCTATAAGGGTCCGACTGGCTGAGGAAAGGTGTCCGGTCAACCTGAGAAGGGTCATCGACAGCTATCTGCGCGATAGAAAAGTAAGAGTACGATACGCCGGCGCTGAGCATGAGAGAAGCACGGAAAAGGGCTGCGTGCAAGGCTCAATAGGAGGCCCCATTCTCTGGAACCTCATACTGGATCCCCTCCTCAAAGACCTCGAAAAAAGAGGAATTTATGCCCAGGCCTTTGCAGACGACGTGATCCTGGTCTTCGACGGGGACACGGCACTGGAGATAGAGAGACAGGCCAATGCCGCCCTCGAACGTGTTCGGGCGTGGGGCGTGGAAAACAAGTTAAACTTTGCACCACACAAGACCAGTGCAATGGTCATTACAAACAAGTTAAAATACGACGCCCCACGCCTGAGCATGGGCGGGGTCGACATTGCCATGTCAAAGAAAATTAAAGTGTTGGGGGTCACCGTCGACGACAGGCTCACGTTTAACGCACACGTCATGGAAATATGCCGCAAAGCCATCGCAGTTCACAAACAGCTTAGTAGAGCCGCAAAAGTGAACTGGGGCCTAAATCCTGAGGTGGTAAAAATTATATATGTGGCTGCGGTAGAACCAATAATTCTATACGCCGCCAGCGCATGGGCGGAAGCCGCCAACAAGCTGGGAACGATCAAGCAGCTAGGCGTCGTGCAGCGGGGTATAGCACAGAAAATGTGCAGGGCGTACCGAACTGTCTCACTGAACTCGGTGCTCCTACTTGCCGGGATACTCCCCCTGGATCTTAG